>JAWNMD010000041.1:1045000-1129389 GCA_035044365.1 Drosophila neotestacea
AAATGAGCCACTGTAAGTTAATTTTTACTATAGATCTTTAAACATGTTTTATAGCAAATCCTTAAAGTTACTGTAAACAATCCATATGTTTGCACTTCCCATTGATTGCAAGTTAGTTTACACAAAAATAACACAGGAAAACTTAATGTTGATTTTTATTAGTTGATATAATTATATGTATGATCCTTAATGATCTCAATATGCTCATGTTATTAATTTGGGGAGTAAGAATTCGATAACGGTTAGTGTTGCAATCGTTCTATTTGATTTGTTTTGAGTAACTCAATCATTAAAATTGTATTAGAAAACCAGGTTAATCCATGATATATTTAATTTTTTTTTCGATGAATATGTACATGTTCATTCTTTATTCGTTAAATTTTGTATTAAATCCCTGAAAACACTGTATATTCTCTTCTCTATAGTAACAGTTCTGCACTTTGTCATATGTATTGATGATAACATTTTTTGGTTTGGCTTTATATATATTTTGTAAATTTTTTCTAAAATTATATTAATGGGCAACTAAGGTCTCGCTTTTTTTTTTTTATAAATGTAACCTTAATAAAAAAAATGGTTAACAAGTGATAATCGGACAGCGCAATATCTGGGGAATATGGCGGGTCGGGTATGACTCCTATTTGAGCTTTCCCAAGTTGGTTTCAACAGGCTAGGCAACGTGAGGCAAGCATAGTCATGCAGTCAAATCACTTCATCGTGGCTCTGATCCGTTTTCGCGCAGTTCTCGGCTCAACCGCATCAATTGAGTTCGATACCGTTCCCCAGTGATGGTTTCGCTTGGGCTAACCAGCTCATAATAAATATCACCGACCTGGTCACACCAAATACACAGCATAGCCTTCGCACCGTGATTATTCGGCCTAGCCGACGGCGTAGAAGCATGACCGGGTACTTTGCAATATTTTTCCTTTTCGGGTTGTTGTAATGTATCAATTTTTCATCACCAGTCAAGATGCGATGAAGAAAATCCTTCCTTTTTTTTGCCGCTGGTGCAGTTGTTCACAGGCGTAAAAACGGCCCTTAACGACTCTTGGCTTCAGATCATAAGGAACCCAAGTTCCTTGCGAATCATTCCAAGCGCATGCAATCGTTCTTCTTGCGTTTGACACGAATGCCCATCGAACAATGCTCCCAATACAGCGTGTTCAAAGGTTTTAGGCCTTCCTTCACGTGGCCGGTCGTCAACACCAAAATCACCGTCTTTGAAACGACGGAACCGATCACGGCAGGTTGTTTCGGTTAGAGCAGCATCTCTCTCTTTTGGAGCTCTCTATGTGCTTGAGCTGACATTTTCTTCGAATGGAAAATTCAACGCTTGCAACAAATGATGATTGCTTGGTAAAAATTAGACATTTTCACACAACCAGAATTATATAAAGCAAACCAAAATCACTTGAGTCAAAGCGGTTTGTATACCATATGTCTAAGATTAGTTCATGACCTTTTGGATATGTGAAAATCGATCAGCTGTTACTGCTAGAGCCATCTATTGACAAACAGCGAGAACTTAGTTGCGCACCTAATACTTATACCATAATTCACATTTAAGCCCACTCAACTTATTTATATTTACATTAATATTTAAAAATTTGTATGCAACATACTTATAATAATTTAAAACTCTGGCGCAGGATCAAAGAATAAACCGAAAGCTCTTTTGCAACTACATACACATATACCAAACTTGAAACAACAACAAACAATAACACATGAGCGTCAGTAGAAATACCATCAGGCTTACTGTTGTTAAAAAAGGTTTTTGTTCATTACATTCTGTTATTCCAGCATTGCTCGACGCACTTTTCTTACTTACTAACACTGGTGAAATTATAATTGTGAAGAGCTTTGCACTACACTCAGTGAATTCTTTAAAATTTGTTTTAGCATAGCGTTTCATAAGTATTTCATACACAATTTTGTTAAAATACTTGAAGTACTTCAGAGAAAGCTAATCAACATAGGTCCAACCAATGCCTTCAAAACGGATGAACTTTCTCAAATCCGAATAAAGACTTAACTTTTCAATAGTTCATTAGATCGTTCGTACCACAGACACAACACATACACACAAAAATACTCAAATACACTTGAATTGAGATAACAATTTTTCTTGATAATAACAATAATGGCTTTCTTTCCTAATGCTTCACCAAATAATCGTTTGGACTATTAAATAAACTTGAAAACTAAAACTGATTTTATCACTTGCACTCTTAACTCAGTCCAAGTGTGGGTTTGGGCGTAATATCATCCGTAAGCAGCAACAGTATTAGCGGCATTGTCGGGGGCCCAGGTGCAAATAGCATAACTGTCGGCATGCTGACGCCCGGCATAGTAGGTACCACAGTGATGCTACCAAACTCTTCATCGAGTTCCTCGTCGTCTTCAACATCGTCATCACACACACAATCACACATGCAAATGATGACTAGTAGCAATGGAAATGGATCTGCCCTACCTCTGAGTGGCGGTGGTGTTGGCCACACAGCAAGTACACAACAGCTCTCTCCCCAGGCACCTCCAACTTATGTAAACTTGTAAAGCTCAACGATTGCCACACCACAACGATGAATTATACAGGAATATCCCAGGATAACAAGAACATACAACATTTAGTAATTCCCCAGGCCACAACTAGGGCAGATGAACCTTAATCACTCTGCAAAATACCAGTAAATAACTTACAATTATGTATATAAGTCAATGTATGCCAATTTGCCATAAAATTAACTAATTGCATATATTTAAAAAATTTGAAGTTCCAATAACTAGCATCTAGCCACATTAGCATTTTTTTATAGTAACTACATGATTTTTTGATTGATTTTAATCTATTAATAACAATTTATAAACAAAATATTACAATCAAGGCTGCAAACCTCAAATATTTTTGAGGAGGTTCGGTTCGGTGGATCGAACCCTTAAGTAAGATTAAGGTTCGATTCGCGTACCGGTTTATGGAGCCCCTAAACCCAAGGTTCGAACGCGAACCTTGGTTCAATGTTATATATTGGGGGTGCGCAAAGCTGCCTTATGGATGTGCACGCACCAATGCAAATAAAGGAACGCACACATGTAACGAACTTTTTTTTTTTTATGAGCACACTGAAAAAATAGGAACATTGCAATTCATATTTAAAGTTTTCGGAAAAGAAAACACTTGTCAGTTGATCACACAGTTTAATGACCTGTGGAAAAAAACTTTACAGCAAACGAAAAGACAACAAGAAAATACATTCGGAATAGCGACGGCAAAACGAAGCAATAAAATTATTTTTGTTTTAGCAGTATTTACACTCGACCTGCAACGCCGTGTAAATGAAAAGCTCCATATAAAAAAAAGAGAAATTTTTTTTTCAGTTTTTAGACCCTGTACTTTTAAAAAGTACAAAAGGGTCTATTACGTTTGTCCAAAAAAAAGAGTGCGTAACAGGCAGAAGGAGGCGTGGCAGACCCCATAAAGTATATATATTCTTGATCAGCATCAACAGCCGAGTCGATATAGCCATGTCCGTCTGTCTGTCCCTTTTTGTGTCGCCTAGATCTCAGAGACCATAAGAGCTAGAGACACCAAATGTAGGTTCATCTATACCTCCCATTGATCAAGTTTGTTTTAGATTTTCGCCACGCCTCCCTCCGCCCCCGGAAATTGAAATACAAAATTTCCAATTCGAATTACAAAAGCACATTTGATGCAACACTATAGTCCAAACCTGTCCTGCAAATTTCATTTAAATCGGATGATAAGAGCGGAAGTTATACAACTAACAATGTTTCGTTCAAAAGGAAGAAGAAGAGACGCTGTTTATTATCTTTTATTTTATCTTCGTAGTGGCGCCATTTATTGAATAGTACGCAACATTGAAGAACAATCTATAGTAAACGTTTTGCACTCAAAATGTCCAGGGTCTCCTACTGCATTTTTCACTTTAAAGTTGGTTTACACTTCTCGTTAGGTTTCATAACGTAAGTGCTTATCGTTCAGCTAAAACTCAAATGGCACTATTAAACTTAACATAGCACTGATAGCGGGTCATTTGACGTAATGAAATAAGCCTCCACCTCTATTTTATCAGTGAATGATGAAATTATGACCTTTTGAATAGTAAAATTTGGGGAAAATTTGTAAATGTGGAAAAAGTGAGGGAATAACCGACGTTCATTAGGAGGTCACTGCTTTAATACCGCAGACTTTCAAAGGTCATTAGGACCAAACAAGTTAATTAGGCTTTATTTAATTTAATTAAAACGATATGCATAACAAAATAAATATATTTTATGATTATAATGTGTCATCAGGCCAGAAAGCGACTATATTATTATTTTATTTAAAAGTGGCAGCATTAAATTTGTTTTTCTTGTGAGCAGCAACAACAGGTGATTTATATAAAATACTAATGTTCTGTTAGCTGAGTGAAACAACTAGATTTTGTACGATTTCTTTTTGATCTGAGTGTAAATACTGCTTTTGCAAGAAGCGAAGGTTCGCGGAAAGCGACAACAGGTGATTTATATAAAATAATAATGTTCTGATAGCTGAGTAAAAAAATTAGATTTTTGACCATTTCTTTTTGATCTGAGTGTAAATACTGCGTTTGCAAGAAGCGAAAGTTCGCGGAAAGCGAACAGTGAAAAATTGTTTTTGCTTTTCCAGCAATGAATAATGGGGGAAAGCAAAGGATGAAAAATTGTTTGTGTAATTTGCAATGTGCACCAGAACCTTACCAGAGTGCAAGCCTCACACACTTCCATATGCTATGTGCAATGCAAAAACAAATGTGCGTCGTGTGCATAGGCGGCCTTGCAGCCTTGATTACAATTCTATTTTGTGAGTGCAGCCTAAAAAAGAATTGTCTAGTAAACATTTTAAATCAAAACCATCTATTTTCGAGTCAACGACTTTGAGATACCCGTTACTTAATTTGAACTCATAGTAATATTATTTACACACTGAGTACATCCAAAAGGAAGAAAAAAAATATTAAAATGCGTTGACCTCAGCAACTATAAAGCTAGGAATACCAAGCTTGGGATAAAAGGTCCTAGGTACCATACGCAGATCTTGTTTGTTTCAAATATCGGATGACACGCACCTTTACTCACTATTCGAGCAACACCATTAAACCAAACATTTTCAATCTATATACTTGAGTTATGATGTTAATTAGACATTTTTTATTTACTTAAATTGTCGGGATGGAAAGGAGATTCATAGGAGTCTATGTGCCAAATGGTTGCTCTAGCTTTTATAGTCTCTGACTCGGATGTTATTAAAAAACCAAGAAAACATACTCTTGGAATGGCTTTCATTTTGTTTCGTTTTTAATTTTTAACAAAAAATGCGTAAAAACTTTGACTTTCATTATATTATTTTGGTCCTTAAGTTTAAAATAAGTTCGAGGAAAATAAATTATCGGATAAATCAGAAACTACACCAGCGCAAAGAGTCCGAAACTACCAGCTAGTTAATATTGGATGTAAAGTATTATTAGGTATTAAGAACTTTGTACATGGCCTATTTGATGTAAACGCCGATACAAGTGGACAAAAAGGAGTCCTCATCCTTATACCCTTATACAGATTGATTTGCAAGAACACAACGGTTTCTTTCAAGGCTTCAACTGAGCTGAAATGGGAACTTAATGTAATGACCATGAGGAGACAGTTTAGAGAATATAGTTTTAAAGCGCAGAACATATTACCTCTAACCAATGAATACTTAGATGTGTCAAGCCTCGATTTTCGTAAGCGCACTTGCAATGAAAATCTACAACAGCGCATTGCAATAATTTGCGAAGTCTAATTTTCTATCAATCTTGGGTTTGTTCACCAGGCTAACTTGCGCCCTGAAAATTTTTGTGATGCCTCCGCTCTATCTGGTGAACGTGACTGATACTGTATCATGATACCAAATTTGAGGTATCATGACACATGAGCATGTATCAGAAAAAAAAGTCCGCTACTTTGTTTATGATTCCGCTACATTTAACGAAAAACGTCAAATGTTCATCAATTATTTATGATTATTTGTAAACAGAACAAAATAAATTGAATCACACTTAATTAATTCGATGTCCATCGAGGAGATACTAAGATAATTAATAATAAATCGCGGTCCATTGAGGATTCTTTTTTTTTGCAATAAAGTATTGATATACTAATCACATATGTAGTTGCTTGAGTATTAGCGCCAGTTCGCGGTCAAGCGAGGATTCTTTTTTTCTCAAAGTTGTGCTATGTATAATAACTTTTGCTTGAACAAAAGTCAACTAAATGCCATTAAGACAAATTTTTGTGCATAAATAGTCGAGGTCCTCCTGGAAAATATCCCAGTAAACCACTTCCTCATTTTTGGCTTCCGATTCTCCAAAACTCCCACTTTGTCCTGTTTCACCCGTGCTTTTGTTGTTTCTAGCTTGATTGCGGAGTTCTTTAAATTCCGAAATTTTCGGTCAAGCATTTCATCAAACTGTCTATGACTGGTAAATACAAAATTTGAATGACAAAGTAGGCTTTGGCATAAAAATGTATCAGAGCGTTCACCAGAAAGTATCACAAGTATAACATTTTTCTGATACTTGCTCAGGGAGCTTGTTTAGTGGTCAACACAAGAGAGACCATAAGAGCTAGAGACACCAAATTTGGCATGTAGGTACATCTATATCTCGCATTGATCAAGTTTTTGCCACGCCCCCCTCCGCCGCAGGAAACTGAAATACAAAATTTCAAAGTCGAATTACAAGAGCACCTTTAATGCTTGATTTTCGGTACATATAATATACACTATAGTCCAAATCCGTCCTGAGAATTTTATTCCAATCGGATAGTTAACGCAGAAATTATTTAACTCACAATGTTACGGGCAAAAGGAAGAAGAAGAGATGGTATATTACTCTTCCATATAATCATACATTTGTGTGTATGTACAGAAATTGTCAAGTTTCTTGTTGAAATCAATCATTGTTATAAAAATAAGTCAATTTAGGTAAAAATGTTATATATTGTAATAAAATTTATTAAAAATAACTGTGCTAATGTGGCGTAAATACCAGAAAAGATGCCAGGATTGGATTCTAAGAATGTCCAATAAATGTACATATATGAACTTAACTTCTTAATAAAAATAACATACAATTATTGTTTTTCTTTATTCCACCCAAATTTATTTTCGTATACTTTGTGGCATTTACTAAAGTATTAGATATTCGTAAAGCCATTTTTTGTACATTTGTGTATGTATATACATATGTACATACAAGATGTATGTACATGCATTTTGCAATATATACATTGTTAAACTTTGACTATTACCTTTACATTTTGCTAGAGCTGTTTGATAATGTCCTTATTGTTGTTGTTGTTGTTGTTGTTGTTGCTGTTTGCGTTTTAATCTGAGTATATTAACATCATGAGTTTTTAATTCATTATAAGTCAGTCAATTGTTATGACTATCGATAACACATAACAATTTTTAGTTTATTTTCATTTGACATAATATTTAATCTTAAATTTCAATCGAAGTTTTACTTACTCACATTTCTTTGATGTTGTATGGTAAGCATTTCACCTAAGCGATACCCTGATTTTAAATCATATATTATTTATATTATTATTTTTTTAATGTAAATACTAGGTTAACACATTTCAAAATCAAACGTTTAAAACATTTCTGGCATTTCATCTTTCCATCATTTATTTTTTAAAAGGGATAAGTTCTTAGCTCCAACAGCTTTTAATACATATCGCTCATTTACGAGAAGAGTGTAAATATGTTAATCATATGGGAGATGTGTCATTCTTCTAGTAAATGAGCGATATGTTAATATAATGTGATCAAACCGTAACCGTAACCGAAACCGCAGCCGTTAACCGGTATTAGATAATTGAAATAAGTAATCGTAACTAAGCTCGTAACCAAATCTCTTTAAACCGAGAAAACACATAAAAGCCGATTCACGTACAACGGTATGTTTTGATTTTGTTCAGCGACTTACCGTTACAGTTTAATTGAATCCTTGGTTCTAAATTTAATTTTATTGGGAATTAAAAAAAAAAATTTGTTATATTACGAACCTTAAAAATAATTGACAAAATATTAAAAGAATAAATCAAAAATCTACATAAATTAAAATAAAAATTTATAGCCTTTCAAATTAGTTAGAAATAATTAAGGCTTTATATTTGATCAGTTTTATAATTTATATTTATTTATTGCTCCTTTATATAATTTGATCATAACTATTATTATTTCTGCATTGTTTAAATTACGTATCAAGTTTAAATTGAATTGGGTTGATTTATGCTTAATTTATTATTTTATAATTATATGTTTTATAAATAATAAAATTTATGTGGGATTCGAACAGATAACCTTAAGCCTCAGAGTCGAGTACTATAAGTATCTTATTTTTTTGAGACTAAATAAAATCCCTGTAGGGTACCAATGTGGTCGACATTTTGTTATGATACTCGAACTTTTAAATCTAACCCAGGTCATATTTTTTAACGAATTTTTATAAATATGGGCCGATAAGTTCTTAAACTAATGAGTAAAAAATTTCCAACTTCAAAATGAGCCATAGCTACCTAAACCATCAGATGATCATTTCCAATAGTAGTTGTGTAGGATACGGCTTTTGGCCTCGTTTTGTTTTTGTTTTTTTTGTCAATAATTTTTAAAGTTTATGATAAATATGGTTGATTTTTGGCAAAAAATACATGTTACCAAACATACACAAATAATATAAAATGAATTCATAAAAATAAATAATTGTCATAAATAATCATATCATGATTATAATATATTTGGTGTGAATAACTGATGTTGATCAAATTAAAGTGTTTTTTCATACTAATTTAAACAACGAGAGTTATTTATTAAACCTAGGTTAATTTAAGCCATATTACACTCAGATGTGTTATTCATATAAAAGTTTAGTAATTTTTGGCATCAAATTGCATAGAACTTTTATACTTTTAGGTGATTCTGTTAGTTGTTTACATTGACTGAATAATTCAATAATTTTTCTATTCACACAGTTTATTGTTGTTTTGTTTCGGGTCATACCCTTTATATTCGAGATCGCCTGTCTTATTAAATACACTTATCGACAATCAAAAAAATTTCGTTAATATATTTGTTTATTTTTTATATAAAACCTCATATTAATTTATGTTTACGTTTTAGCTCTCAGTTGGACTTCTGATTAGATAATTGTTAAGGAGTTCTTTTCTTTTATAAAAAGTACAGTACATCTGCTTAAACTACTAAGAGATAACGAAAATTTGCTTCCACTTTTGTCAATTTTGATTTGAAAATTTATATTTTTGTATATTTGATTCATACACGAATGTTAAATTTTTTTCTACTATATTTTATGCACGATCGATATGTTTATAAATAAGTTTGTTTGGATTATCTAGTGTATCAATATAAGGCCGTTGGCACCTTGTGCATGTACTTATTAAGTTTATGGTCATGTGCATTTGTTGTGGAATGCTTTCATAATTGCATTAAGTAGCACATGACCCACATTTTGAAGTAATAAATTAACTAATATATTGTGTGTTTATTTGCTTTCTTTTATGATTTGTGCAGACGTAAAAAAAAATGCATCCGATACATGGAGGCTTTAAACGGAAACGGGATGCAGGAGGACGGTAGTGGTATGGATGATATGGGAAACATGAGTCAGCTGAGCGAAGATGAAGATGACGACGATGATCTAGGTGCTGTTAGCTGTGGCAGTGGCGATGAAACCGAGGCAACAAATAAAATTGCCGACACTGAGGACACGGAATCAATGAGCCAGTCATTGTCAAGCCCCGGCTGCTTGAGCGGTTTATCCAGTTTACAGAGTCCCTCAACCACAACGAGCTTAGCCAGTCCCCTCAATATGAACATGTTAACTAGTCCAGCGACACCCATGCTGCCAACTGCAACCGCCAATATGCTCTCGCTTTCGGTCTCTTCTGCTGAACAGACGATTTCTAGTAGTCAATGCCAACAACAAACAAGAGCAGGATCGGGATCAGGATTAGGATCTGGATCGAGCAGTGGCTCAACATGTAGCATAATTAACACGCCAAATACCTCAAACAGAGCATCGCCAGCGTCGGCGTCAACGACGGGAACTGGGATCGGGGCTGCGACCGGAATGGGAAACAGTACAGCGCCGACAACGGCAAATGATAGGGCGATGATGCTTGGCACTCGTTTCAGTTATTTAGGCATGGGATTAAGTCTTCCCATAGGAACCAATAATACCGACCAAATTTTTCATCATCTCAACACTGTTGTGGACACGATGACCGCAAGTTCCAACTCCTCTACCTCTGTGGTAACGGCAACAAATGGATTTAGCACTTTCAGCGGGTCTGTAAATGCAACAGCAAGTAAGGTAGTAACTACATCAAAATCTACAACAGCATCGACAACTGCCTTACCAACTGCTCCAAGTACGTTACAACGCAATCCAATTGGCGCTAATCCACGTGACATCAACAATCCATTGAGCATCAATCAGTTGACCAAGCGAAGAGAGGATCACATATCGTTAAACGACGCAAGTGACTCTCAGTCGGCTCAATCGGCTGCTGCCATTGCATCGTCACTCCGTCATAATCCGTACATACATCCACATACGATTCCACATCACACTCTTTTCAGCAGCAGCTTCAGTCAACATTTCCAGCAACAGTTAAGCAATCACTTTGCAGCCTCAAACAACAACAACAGCAGTGGGATCGCAATCGGAATCGAGTCAGCCGTGCAGCCAATTATTGACACGCCCGCCTTGAATAGTATGAAGCGTCGCAATACATCCGATCCACCAGCGGCATCTGGTAATGCCGCCCCAACATCCAACACCCCGTCGGAGACGGGAGCCATTAGCGTTTCGTAGCAGTTTTTTGTGTTTTATGGCCTGTCTGTCAACATACATATACTATGTATGCAAACAATAATACAATTATCAATGAACGTGCAATAAAAAGCGTTTTCGCGATTTCCCGCATCCCATCGCCATTATTGTAACATATGTAACGTGTGGCCATTAATGGATTAGTGCCAAAAAGTACTCTCTTTATATGTATGTGTATCATCACGTGTAATATCACAACTACTGATAATTATCCATTATCACATATAAGCAATTTCGACAAATACCTTGTAGTCGTTGTGAGTTATTTTTAATTTGGAGTGTGCCCTAGTCTCACAAACTAAACAAATATAATTGTATAAATGACATGACAAGGTTCTCATTACATGGTTACAATATTCATACTTACATGCGAGTCGCATACATACATATGTACATATTCATATATAGCCATGTGAAAGATATTTGGACATTATTATTTAATTTGAACACTGGTCTACTTTTAAATCTTAAATTGACACCTCAGTATACCATCCGAGAGATCAGATTACATAGAAACAGACAGACGGTCAAGGCTATATCGACTCATCTCGTCGTTCTGATCAACAATATATAAATAGTTTAGCGGGTCTGCCTTTTTTAATGCGTTACAAATTTCGTGACAAAATTATACCTCTGCAAGGGTATAAAGATATAAAAATTTTGCATTTACCATCATTTTAAAACAACACCGCTATAGTTTGTGTTAATGGCGCTTATATTTTTGTAAGAGTTTCCTTCTGTCCTTTTTTCCCTAGAAAATCATAGTTTCCAGCTGAAAATAAATGTAAGCATCAAAAATACTAAAGTTTTTCCGCCGATAGACTAACGCAACGCTATTTACAAAAAAAGCTGTTTCTGCTGCCTATAAACAAAACAAATTCAAAGTTGCCATTTTTAAATAAAATGATGAAAGTATAATCATAAATTAAATTAAAAAAAAATATTTATTAATTTTTTTATCGCACTGACCTTTACTTGAAAGTCGGGATTTTTATTAAAGGTTGATTTCAACCCGATCGGTTTTATGGCATATAGTGATCCGATCCGGCTGGTTCTGACATATGTATTGCGTGCAGCAAAGAGACAGATCTGTACCAAGTTTCATCAAGATAGCTTCAAAACTGAGAGACTAGTTTGCATAGAAACAGACAGACGGACATGGCTATATCGACTCTCGTCGTGTATTTGTAACAACTTGTAAGCAATTTGTAAGAAAAATCAAATATTCAACTTAAAAAAAAGCGCGGACTAAGAAAGAACGTCTTAGAATTGACCGTAGATTATTAATATGGGTTACCATTTTTTTTTTTTTTTTTTTTCGAAAAATGGCCCATACAAATCGATGCACTCTGATGTGCATACATACAAATACTGAATTTAACAAGATTATTTAAAAAGTGGGATGGTCTAGGTAGTAGAGGTGGCGAGTAGGCGGACGCGGGGTCGATTTGCAAGCCTCAGTTGTGCCGCGCTGAAATTCTTTACTATTTTTCAAATTTTGTTATGCATTTAAAATTGTATGTTTGAACTGATACATTTACTAAATTATTACGACTTTCAAAAAAATTGTTGCAGAAAGCAGAAATACGAAATACCAATATATGTAATTAGAAAAACATTTGAGTGACGTCCTTTACTTCCACAGGGTATTTTACTGTCGGGCCCTCCCGATTGAATGTTATATTTTTTTTTATTAAACTTTGTTAGCATGGTAGGTGAGTTTGGCTATAGATTTGTAAACCAGAGTTCTTCAATTGAAGCTATGTACAAAACGGAGCTTGTGTACGCATAGTTCATGCCTTTTTCTACTTCTTTTTTTTTTGGTTTTAAATATTATGTACATATGTATGTAAGTGTGCGCATTCGTATATACACACAAATACATATGTGTACACATGTATAGCGTTTAGGTTCATACTACATATGTGTAAAGAAAAACGTACGAATTTATTGATCATTGGACCTGATAGCTACTATTGCAGATAAGTATGTATGTCAATGTCGGTAGGTAAATGCGCTTACAAGTATGTATGTTTGTACAAACATAAAAATAAAATTTTTCAAAATGTTGAGTTAAATAATGTGTTTTATTTGCACATTTGAATAGTATTACATATGTTCACAAAACTTCGCCCTATTTTGACTTGTCGTCGACCTTGTCAAATTTATCTGCATGCCGCTTACTGACTTTTGACTATTATTTCATATCTGATTAGAAACAATAAAATTTTTTTTTTGTCGGGCAAATAAAAATATTTTAATATGTTCTTGTGCATGCATACATATGCTGATGACACGATGAAAAAAACACTATATCGGAAATATGTAAGATAAATACAATCAGTGAGTGCATAGATTTAAATAAATATGTTTATGAGGATTTACATAATGCGATAATAACTTCGATATATAGTACTTATTATGTATGTATGTGTGTATAATCATTTACGTATGTAGGAATAACTAATATGTAAATTTAAAGCCATTGCCAATTATAATTATACGTATAACAAAAACAAAGACTGTTAAATACATATTATAAATACTAACAATATGTACATAAGCATATACACATATGTACACACGTACACACACAAATAATAGAATTCATAAAACTAGGTAATAAGTAAGTGAATAAAAATATGTACTCGGCACGAATTACTTATGTACATACACAGACACATTTACACTCAAGCTTACATGAGCATATTTTTGTATATATGCGTCGCAACGATAACGACCAATTAACCAGCCATAAACACATATGTATGTACATGTATTTAAATATGTCTGTTTGAGATGCAGTATTCCTTTGTTTTCACTTAAGCTGAATGTACATATGTATGTGCGTTTATAATTTTCACATCATTCATATGTGTGTATGTACGTACTAAAACATTTAACTATAGTCAAATGTATTCTAATCAAAAGAAATTTTAAGTTTTACGTTAACTATGCTTCCAATTCTTCTGTGTTTGTTTTATTTACATTTTAATTTATACATACATACATATATGTATCTGTATGTCTAACGATTAGCTAGTGAATATCACACTTGAAACGGCTTTGCAATATTTACCGATTTATTTATTGTCCATTCACATACATATACCTTTAAGTTATAAGTCTACACCATATTTCAACTACGTTTACTGGAATTTTGACAAACAATTAAAGAAAGATAATTGAATCTTATGTGTTTGCGTTCATCTTAATTTACATACACACATACGCAATATAAATGCATTCTTTTAAATTTCAAGACTATTCATCTGCAGAAAAAAATGCAGAATGTTACATACTTAGAAACATATATACATACCTACATACAAGTGTATGTATGTAAGTATATGTCGACCCTTTGTTCAAAATGATATGTATGACATACATTGTATGTGTAAGTCATTTTTTGGAAATTATTTTTTTGATATTTGATATTATATATCGAAGTTTTATAACTGAAATGCCGATTACTAGCTTCCCCAAAAATGGACATACATATTTATGTTCATTGTGCCAATTTATATGCCTGCCAAATCACAGATAAGCAAAAACAAACGCATTCGTGTGAAACTTAAGTTTTAGCACAAAGGATGATTCCGAGAAAATGTGTCGATATGTACATAAGTATGTATGTAACATTTATGAACTATGTTTTTCTAGCTATGCTTATTTTTGCTTTCATTTCGTTGTGAATTATATGTAATTTTTAATGCAATGCCCCACACCGAGATACAAGATAAATATAATTATGAATGTTTTACATATATGAACGTTTTGATTATTTGCATTAAATATTTAGTATTTACACTGATTGGTTAATTGTTCCATATAATTTTAGTTGCTCTAACTATAAGTAGACATAATTTAATAAGAAGGTTAATGTTACACACCCATACGCATATCTAGAATTAAATGTTATATACACTATCATAAAAATATAGGTGTATTATTAATGATATAAACAACAAATTCAAACAGAATGCTGCTTATAAGTAAACATCCATAAATAATGTGACCACAAAATAAGTAATTAATATTGATGTAAAACTCATAAGAATAATAATATACGGTTGAATAAAAAAAACCAACATGTTGACAAAAGAATTGTATCTAAATATTGTGTTTTAAATAACTTTGATGCGTGCTGCGAATATTATTATAATTATGGTGAGGAAAACTTGTATTGCGACCCATCATACCTACCTCTGAGTCTAGAGAAGATTCATTTACCCAATTTCTTGTACAAAGTCAGTAGTTTTCTCTGGGTTGCACAGTGTGCGATTGGGCCTCGATAGCGGAATTTAATACAAATTACAAAGTTTAAAAAAGCGTTATTTTTGAGTTACCAATCGATTTCAAATACGATAACTAGATTTACATCGATTTTTTTTAAAGATCTTCGAGCAGCTGATCGTCACCTGTGACCTGTCAAACTTTTTTTTTCGTGATTTTCATATAGCTGTAAAACTTTCAATTTTCTTTTGTTTGCAATCAAGTTTGGTTTTTTATTAACTTCAAGGTATGTATTACATAGAAAATCAGTGTTTGTGAGCCTTCTATAAATGTGTTGCTTATAAAACTTAGTGGTAATTAGTGAATTAAAAACGAGCCTACAGTAGCGTACACCTGTTTACCGTGGAGTCGAACTATACAAAATTCACCTGTATTCAGTCTAATTCTCATTTAATCTGGAAGTTGGAATCATTGTGCGTCCAAAATGTCCATTATGAACTGCTACTACCTGCTACCCTTCCTATTATGGCACTTTTTAGAAACAATGTCAGTTGCACGGAAGGAGTTTTTTTTTTGGTATGGCCAAACGAAGTAATCCACAAAAAAGATACTCGCCATGGAAATTTATACTTTTTATGGCTTTTTAAATTTTTTCGATATCTCATTTGGATCAAAAGATATGATTTTCGCAAAGTGAAAACTCAAAACGGCCCACTGTGCGACGGTCGGTTCTTCCAAAAGCGCAATTACGTCTGTTGGGATATTTTTTCGACTTCTGTTTAATATTTTATTCATATACATACTTAACAGAAGAGGATCCAAAAAATCAAAGACACAGTATATATCGGTAATATTTGTTTCGCGCCTCGGATCCATTTTCTCCCAAGCATCCTACAGGAACTGTTGACACCGAAATTATTTGGGCTCCATGGACCAAAATCTTGTGTACTATCGGCGACATCGGATACCACGGATACACAGCCATACATAAAAATGCACTAAGCAACAGTGGAGCAAGCTGGAAAGTAGAAGACCCAGCACAAAGCGTTCACTATAGATTTTTCTTCAATCCCATTCAATAGATGGTGCCACTACGAACATATCAGTCCCTAGTGTCTCATCTTCTTCCTTTTGCCCGTAACATTTTTAGTTGAATAACTTTAGCGTTTGTCATCCGATTTGAATGAAATTTTCAGGACAGATCTGAACTGTAGTGTACATTATATGTACCAATAATTAAGGCGCTCGCGTTAAAGGTTCTCTCGTAATTCGACTGAAATTTTGTTTTTCAATTTCCGCGGGCGGAGAGAGGCGTGGCAAAAATCTAAAACAAACTCGTTCAATGCAATATAGATGAACGTACATGCCAAATTTGGTCTCTCTATATAGACAGACAGACGGACATCGCTATATCGACTCGGCTGTTGATGCTGACCAAGAATATATATACTTTATGGGGTCTGCCACGCCTCCTTCTGCCTGTTACGCACATTTTTTTGCACAAACTTAATAGACCCATTTGTACTTTTTTAAAGTACTGGGTCTAAAAATGCAGTAAGCTACAGTAGAGCATGCTCGACAGTAGGAGACCCTGTAATTTTTGAGTGCAAAGCGTCCACTATATATTGTTCATCAATGTTGCGTACCATTCAATAGATGGCGCCACTACGAAGATAAAATAAAAGAGTCGCTAGCGTCTCTTCCTCTTCCTTTTGAACGTAAAATTATTAGTTGAATAACTTCCGCGTTTATTATCCGATTGGAATGAAATTTTCAGGAAAGGTTTGGACAATAGTGTTTATTATATGTACCAAAAACCAAGGCGCTAGCCGAAGTTTTAGAGCAAAATTCTTAAAATTTACATGAATTTTTTGATATTCACATGAAGTTGCGATTAAAATTGGACGCAATATGGATGCAAATAAATAATATGGACGCAAATAAATTTTCCATTTCTTTCCACAAGATCTTTTACTGATTGCAATCTTCTAGGAGAGTCTTTTTTGACTCTTTTCAATGATTAAAATAAGATTAGTCTCCTGTGTGATAAAAAAAATAGTCTAAGAAATGCAGTAAGCTACAGTGAAGCAAGCTCGAATGTAGGAGACCCTGTAATTTTTGAGTGCAAAGCGTTTACTATAGATTGTTCTTCAATGTTGCGTACCATTCAATAGATGGCGCCACTACGAAAATAAGTTAAAAGATAATAAGCACAGAGGTCGCTAGCGTCTCTTCATCCTTTTGCCCGTAACATTTTTAGTTGAATAAATTCCGCTCTTATTATCCGATTTAAATGAAATTTGCAGGACAGGTTTGGACTATAGTGTATATATAGGCGCTAGCATCAAATGTGCTCTTGTAATTCGAATTGGAAATTTTGTATTTCAATTTCCAGGGGCGGAGGACGGCGTGGCGAAAATCTAAAACAAACTTGATCAATGGGAGGTATAGATGAACCTACACCCCAAATTTGGTGTCTCTAACTCTTATGGTCTCTGAGATCTAGGCGACACAAAAAGGAACAGACAGACAGACGGACAGGCAGACAGACAGACGGACATGGCTATATCGACTCGGCTGTTGATGCTGATCAAGAATATATATACTTTATGGGGTCTGCCACGCCTCCTTCTGCCTGTTATGCACTTTTTTTGGACAAACGTAATAGACACTTTTGTACTTTTTTAAAGTACAGGGTCTAAATATAGCGCAAGCTAACTTTGTCACGCCAAAGTTTGAATACCCTTGCAGTGCCCGGAATAAGCCGTAAGATTTTTACAAAAAGTGTTAGATGCTGATTTCGAACCGATCGTTCCTATGGCAGCTATATGATATATTAGTCCGATTTACACGAAATTTGGTCAGGCTATATAAACCCGTATCAGATACAAAATCTGTGACTTTCGTTGAGATATCTCGAGAAACAACAAAGTTGTTCATACTAAATGTTAATTTTGAGCCAATCGTTCCTACGGCAGCTATATAATATAGTTGTCCGATTTAACCAGATTTGGTAAGGATGTATGAAACTGTATCAAACACACAATCTGTTAGTTTGTTTGAGATTTATTGAGAAACAAAAAAGTTTTTCATACTAAATATGGATTCCGAACCGATCGTTCCTATGGCAGCTATATGATATAGTGATCCGATCCGGCCGGTATCGACATATGTTCGACATATGTTCGACATACGGACCTGTACCAAGTTTCATCAAGATAGCTTCAAAACTGAGAGACTAGTTTGCATAGAAACAGACAGACAGACGGACATGGCTATATCGACTATTAAAATGAGATTAACAATAACAAAATAAGCTTATGGATGTGCACGCACCAATACAAATAATGGAAATCGAACGAACACATGTAAAGATTTTTTTTTTTAATTTCAATTCTTATATAAAGTTTTCGGCGAAGACAGCACTTGCCAGTTGATTACACATTTTATTGACCTGCGGAAGAAAAACTTTATAGTGTACAGCAAACGAAAAGACAACAACAAAATACATTCGGAATAGCAACGGCAAAGCGAAGCAATAAAATTGTTTTTGGTTTGCAAGAAGCGAAGGATCGGGGAAAGCTAACAATGAAAAATTGTTTTTGCTTTGCCAGCAACGAATAATGGGGGAAAGCAAAGGCCCATCTGTCTGTCTGTCCCTTTTTGTGTCACCTAGATCTCAGAGACTATAAGAACTAGAGACACCAAATTTGGCATGTACGCTTATCTACATCTTGCATTGATCAAGTCTAATTACAAGAGCACCTTTAATGCTTGATTTTTTGTTCATATAATATACACTATAGTCCAAACCCGTCGGAGAATTTCATTCCAATCGGATAATTAGCGCGGAAATTATTTAACTAACAATGTTACGGGCAAAAGGAAGAAGAAGAGATGGTTGCGACATCTGTGTTTATCAACTGATATCTTCGTTGTGGCGCTATCTATTGAAATTTCCGGTACGCAACATTAAAGATCAATCTATTGTGAACGCTTTGCATTTATAAAGTACAGGGTCTCCTACTGTAGAGCTTGCTCCACCCTAGCTTAATGCATTTTAAAAATTTTTATTTTTATCATAATAAATATTTTGGGATTTAATGTTAGCTTCTTGATAATGGGTTATAGTGTGGGCAGTAAGAAGTGCGTTTTCGGATTGGGTTGAAATTTTTAACGGTTCTTGTTTATACCACGAGAATCAATTATGCCAAGTTACAGCGCTCTTACTATGTCTATTTAGTTTATGCGCAAATTTGGGAAATTCCAACTACTGTGCATTCTGAGAAAATTTTGTCAAGATCGGACCACTATATCATTTAGCTGCCATCAGATGCACATTAACGTTTAATATGAAGCTATCTCAACCAAATTTACAAATTGGTTTTATCTTGACAAATCCTACCATTTCCCGCCAAATCTGACCTTTTCCAGCCAAAACAAATTTTTTTCTCCAAAGTTTAACTAAAAATTGTTAACTTTATAAATTACTATTATTTTAGGTCCAATTGCAGGGAAAAATTTAAAACATTGCAAACCGGCTATTTACGTTTCCCGCTTTCCTTATTTTCACCCCACGCTTCTACCCGAAATTTCATCGAGCGTACCCAGTCGATCCAGAGGGCACGTACAGACCAAAGTCGCTACGGTCGCAGTACCAAAATTTTACATGAAGTAGGGATCGATCCCTCAAGCTGCAGGCTGTCAGCAGCGCGCTCCGTAGTAAGAATCGTTCGATTCAGGGTGCGAATTTCCTACAGCGGCTTCCGCTACGAGCTCAAACGTTTTACTGAGTATGGTACTGACTGCTCTGCATATTACTCAGATTGGAATTCTTACTCAGAGGTTTGAATTTCCCACGGCAGCTTCCGCTACGAGCTCAAGCGGTTTGCTGAGTTTGCTATAGCCTGGGCAGCATAGTATTCTGCTAGGAAATCTTTTTAGTTGTAAGGGTTGTCAATACGTTTGCGGTACTCTTAGCTTAGAGTCTAGAGTACACGATCGGCTACATTTTGTTATGTTGGCAACCCATTTTTTGTGTATTTCTATCAAAGTGTCTTTTGCGCAGCAGTGCTATTTGAACGCGTGTTGGATGAACAACGCATTTATAAATGGGTAAGTCTTAGTTTTTCTTGCATTATATTGTGTAATTGTTTTATACAGGTACATATTCCTAAATTGGCCATTATGTGGGTTAAATCTGATGCGTTAATAAAATACTGGACCCACACGAAGTGTAAGTATACACAAATAATAGTGAAATATATTTCAAAATAAAAACTAATGTATATAAATCTTCAATTTTATCTCTTTTCAGCATTAATTAATTATATTAATAATATTAATATTAAGTTATTGTATGTTGTTTATTAAATAAAACTAAAGAATTCATTTGAAAAAAATATATGTATGTATGTATACGCTTTTATTTCTGCAGCAGCCAGAACCCTAGGGAGGGAGAAATTCCAGCCAGAATTCCAAATGGAATTTCCAAGAATTCCCAACTAGAATTTCCCTACAGCAGAAATGGAAGCTGAATTTCCTGCAGAATGTGTCTATGACGAACTCAGGAAAACGTAAGAGTTCGTAGCGGAACCTGCCATAGGGTAGTGTGGATTTCCCACCGAATTACCCCGGCCACGATAATGTAAAAGCGAATGAGACTTTTACACGAACTCGGAGTGCAATCCTCTGAGTTGGGCTGCGGCAAATTAGTACTTTTTTCTGCGGAATATTTTCTTCTGGGTAGCGAGCCGGGGGTTGGCGAGAGAAGCAAGCAGGAGGGAAGCCTCCTAGTTTTGAGTAATCTTGTCAAATTCAGTATATATGTATATGTTACGTGCAAACAGAGTTAACTTACTCTTATACAGAGCGCACGTTTATACATAAGCCCGGAGCGAAAAACACTTTTTTCTATTTTCCAATTTCATGGGTGCGGAATCGTTGACCCGCTATAAAATAACAATGTGTGCAAAAAATCAGATTTTTTGGAGCCCGTCCTGAGGTGGCACACCGAAGTTCTTTTTTAAAAAATCACGCAAAAATTGAAAAAATTGGGAAAAATATGTTATTAAAAGAAAACATGATCTTTTTTCACATAATGCTTGTTTCTTATACATAGCCCTAACATTTTTCTTGACAAAACTGTATCAACAATTAAGATCATTGCAAAAATATAGGAGCTAGATTTTTTTTTATGGATAGGAAATTGGGTAACACCCGTCAGCTTGCATGTGGCTATAACAGTGGACTAGTTTACAAACTGACACTCTTTGCCTACCACAGAGACCTTTTTATTTTTTTCCTATAGATTTTCGCCTTCTTAATAATATGATGTTGGAGTCTTTTAATTTTAGATTTTTTGTGAAAAAAGCACGGATAAATTTACATAAAAAAGGTAAAAAGTAATAATAAGTCGCAAAAATATCACCAGTTTTACAAATTGAGCATAGAGTTTAAACTTTCTTGAGCAAAACAACCCATCGTTCGAAATCGGCTTACGAATGACGAGCTTATCCATATATTGTATTTTACCCTAACCAAAAAGCTCCGTACTAAGAAACTCATTTTATTGTGTTCGCTTTCAAACGATTTATATTTTAACTGATGGGAATTACCCAATTTCCTATAAAAAAAAATAATTCTAGCTCCTATATTTTTGCACCTATCTTAATAGTTGATACAGTTTTATCAAAAAAAATGTAAGGGCTATGTATAAAAAATAAGCATTATATGGAAAACAATCGTGTTTTCTTTTTATGTCAAAATTTTCCCCACATTTTTCAAAAAAGAACGTTGGTGCGCCACCTCAGGATGGGCTCCAAGAAATCTGATTTTTTGCTAAAACTAATCTGTCAGCTTCAAGCTATCTTGATGAAACTTGGTACAGGTCCGTCTTTTTGCAGCCCGGCCGGATCGGATCACTATATCATATTGCTGCCATATGAACGATCGTTTCGGAATCAACATTTGGTATGAAAAACTTGTTTGTTTCTTAATATATCTCAACCACACAGATTGTGTGTTTGATACAGTTTAATACATCCTTACTAAATCTGGTTCAAATCGGACAACTATATCGTATAGCTGCCATAGGAACGATCGGCTCAAAATCAACATTTAGTGAGAACAACTTTTTTGTTTTTGGAGATATCTCATAAAAAATACAGTAAGCTACAGTGGATCAAGCTCGACAGTAGGAGACCCAGTACTTTTTGAGTGCAAACCGTTCACTATTGATTTTTCTTCAATAATGTGTGGCGAAAATCTAAAACAAACTTGATCAATGGGAGACATATATGAACCTACATACCAAATTTGATGTCTCTAGCTGTTATAGTCTCTTAGTTCTAGGTGTTCATATTTTCGAAATTTCGATCAGCCGTATACTATCCGTTTATTATCCGATCCGGATAAAACTTTCAGGACAGGATTGGACTATAAAGTTTATCATGTGTGAAAAAAATCATATCGCTAGCATTAAAGGTGCTTTCGTTATTCGACTTTGAAATTTTGTTTCAAATTTACGGGGGCGGAGGGGGGCGTGGCAAAATTCTAAAACAAACTTCATCAATGCAATATATAGATGAACCTTCATGCCAAATTTGGTGGCTCTAGCTCTTATAGTCTCTGAGATATAGGTGTTCCAAAAAGGGACAGACAGATGGACAGACGGACATGGCTATATCGACTCGGCTGTTGATGCTGATCAAGAATATATACACTTTATGGGGTCTGCCACGCCTCCTTCTGCCTGTTACGCACATTTTTTTTTGCACAAACTTAATAGACCCATTTGTACTTTTTTAAAGTACTGGGTCTAAAAAGTCACAAATTTTGTGTTTGAAACAGATCTATATAGTCTGACGAAATTCGGTGCAAATTGGACTACTATATCATATAGCTGCCATAGGAGCGAACGGTTCGAAATCAACATCTAACAAATTTTCAAAAAAAAATCTTACGGCTTATGCAGGGCTCTGCAAGGGTATACAAACTTTGGGACGCCAAAGTAAGCTTGCGCTATATTTTTCTCTTAAAATATGCTTCTTACTTTCCTTTACAAATTCTATTTTGAGCGGTCTACAAAACCTAACGGACTGAGTAGTAATATTCATCCAAATTACTCTTCCTAAAGGATCTTATAATTTAATTGGTATTGTTGTTGTGACAAATAGCGATTTATCAAACGTATCTGGCTCATTTACTTCGAATCGCTGTTTATACATGCTGTGTCCAGTCGATCCATCGAATCTATAGCTTACGATCTTGACGTCAGTTATGTCAGGAAATTGACTTAAAACATCCTTTTGAAGAGTAATGATTCTTTGCGTGGCATGATTTATCAGATTCTATAAGGAAACTTGGGCCACTGTTTCACCCCCATTATTTTGATTTAAACTTTGCATGTTTATATACTATTGTTTGCAAAAAATGACAAAGCTTCATCTGGAGTAATTGAAAGCGGCCCTTTTGAAGTATTCTGTTTTTCACCCGAGATAAGTAAATGTTCCTTTAAAGCGTGTTCGGTGTGATCATCTTTGAGACGTATTGTGATTTTTTTTTGTTGAAAGCTCGGTTGCCACTTATCTCTTCAAAATACTGCTGCCCTCGGTATAGGATAATCGAGGACGTCCCACGTTATTGTGTAAGAAATCCTTTTTATCAAAGCTTATTACTAAGTTTAAAGAAAGCCACTTCTTATGCTCTACTTTAAATCTAGAAATAAGTCTATTGCATTTGGGCAAATACTTATTAGCATATCCAGTTAAATTGCTTATTTGCTTCATAATTTGCGTTTTTATTGGTTTGTCAATATTTTTATTAATTTTTGAAAAAATCCAATCGGAAACGGCACTAGTTTTGCGCCCACCTTCAATCCATTTTTCAAGTTTTCTTTTTTTTTTTCTAAGTTAACTGCAACAACAACAAAAATTTCGAAAAGAAGCAAAAAAATTAATACAACCATATTCAAAACCTACTTATAAGCAAAACTGCATTATTAGTCGCAAGAAAGAGCGACTAGAATGCATACTTTTACTCCACAAAGCTCAAGACATTTAGGTTAGGGACGTCTAGAAAACAAACACAACAACAACACGCAAAAACAATACACAACACAAAAAAAGATAAGTTATTTCTCATCCTCCGTACTTGCGTACCTTGCGGTGCGTTCTCCATTGCAAAAGATTTAGTTTTTTGTTCGAAAAATTTTGATTTTCTAGCTGTTAAGTTTACCTATTCTTGCAGGAACAGAGCAATGAAACTTTTGTAAAAAAATCAGCTGACTTTCAGGGTTGATATAAAGAGCCAGGGCTGAACAAAAAAAATTTTGTACTGCATTTGGAAAGCGTGGTTCTATCCTCTATAAGGGTAGTCAAGTTTTATTTGAATATTCCACAATTTTGCCTTAAGGGTTTCTGACAAAATTTGGGCACTTCCGACCATACACTGCAGTCTCCAATGGTTATTCAATTTTTTTCTATTAAAAATATTGTTTTAGATAGGGATAGATATTAAAAGAAACTGATGATCAACATTTCGACTCAGAAAATTCGGAACCCAATTTTTTTGGTCATCAAATATGCTCAACTTTTTTTAATAAATATAAAAAAATTTTGAATAATACAATTTTTTTTTAATAAAAATACTTAAAATTAAAAAAAATTTAACTCTTTGTTATCTTAAAAATTTCTTGACTTTTTTTTCTAATCTGTAAAAAAAACCGATTTCAGATATCTAGCTTAATTTGGAAGTTATTAAGCTAGCGAGGCCCGATCGCCCACTGTGGGTGAAGGCGAAAGTCTTATAACGGTATGAAAAGTTTCACTTAATTACTACATGTTTTTCTAGATTGAGCGACGAATTTTATAGGTTTCGCTACTTGCAATCCTCACTATACAAATTAACACAACTACGGCTTTTTAATAATAATCTTTATTCAAATGTAGGATGCTTAAATATTGTTGAGTGCAAAGGTTTTTCTTAGGTTTAGTTTTTGTACCACTGCAGAGGGTATTATAATTTTGTCACGAAATGTGTAAATGTGTGTAAATGTGATATAGCAATTTTGCATATGTTTCTATGCAAGCTAGTCTCTCAGCTCTGAAGCTATCTTTATGGAAAAAAAACTCAAAGAAATCATAATTTTCTTATTTCAAAAATATATATTTGTAATACTATTGATAAAAACCAAAAACTATTTATTTATTTATTCAATTATTTTTAAACTATGAACAGTCGACACAAAAACTTAAAAGAAATTAAAATTAAAATTGTATTCTAGATTCTAGATCTAAGGGAAATAAAATAGATATTGAAATTAAACAAGATAAATTTTTGATCCAACATTTGTTGCAAGGATTGGGGGGAAACCCAGAAAAAAAATATTCAGATCAAGAATGAATTTAAATTAGTTGGTTAAATATGTTAATATTAAAGTCTTAGTAGCATGCAAGGAACTGGTAAAATTAACCATGCAATAATCGCTACACAGGACACGAAAAGTTTCATGCAATTCCCAGTTAGTGCTACAGGGTTGAAATGATAAAGGATTAAAGCTACGAATTATTCTAGAAGTTACTTAAATTATCTATTACTATTTTATCAAGGGAATGAGACGAAAAAGAATTTCGGTTCCGGTTCCGGTACGTTCCGAAACGAGTATTTCGGTAAAAGGGTCTAAATCGGTTTTGTCATTCCGGTTCCGGCTATCGTATCGGTCCATACTGGTACAGCAAACTAATTTTTGAAAATTTTTAAATGTAAAGAATATTACAACTTATCAACAAATTAATGTGTATTTATAAACGTTCAAATGCATGCATTTTAGCATGGTAAGTCTTACATATAATTCAAGACATTTTTTTATAGTGTAAAACTATGTTCGTTCGAAAAAACCAAAAAAAATTTTATAATGTACCGAAACCGTACCGGTACGAACCTTACGGTTTATTTATTATTTAGTTTATTTCGGTTCCGGTCTCGGTACTACATTTGAAACGGTTAATTTCGGTTAACGGTTCCGGTTACGGTTTCATTTCCTGATTTAGCAAAGTCAATTTGACCCTAAAGTAATTTATGGATGAAAATAACTTCTAGCATAATTCTACGGTAAGTTTCAGTTTGTGATTTCTAACTTACAGATAATTAACTGAGTTATCAGAATATCCTAAGTTTCGGTTTCGAAATATCGGTATGAATTTGGTTTCAATACAGGGGCTAAAAATATATATATATTTAGCGCAAGCTAACTTTGGCTCGCCAAAGTTTGGATACCCTTGCACTGCCCTGTATATGCCCTCAGATTTTTTACAAAATTTTTTTGATTTGGATTTCAAACCGATCCACAGTGGGGTCACAGAGGCCAAAAGTATAGATCAAATCAACCGAGCATAATATGGTAGCCACCATAACTTTTTTTTGACCCAGTACTTTAAAAAAATACAAATGGGTCTATTAAGTTTGTCCAAAAAATAAAAGTACGTAACAGACAGAAGGAGGCGTGGCAGACCCCATAAAGTGTATATATTCTTGATCAGCATCAACAGCCGAGTCGACATAGCCATGTCCGTCTGTCCGTTTGTCTGTCTGTATGAGCAAAAGGATTTCAGCGATGGTAAGACCTAGGGACACCAAATTTGGTACGAAGACCTCTTATATTTGCACGCAGGACAAGTTTATTTCAAATTTTGGATGGCACGCCCTTCGCCCACAACGCTTTGCTCTCAAAAAGTACTAGGTCTCCTATTGTCGCGCTTGTTCCACTGTAGCTTACTGCATTTTTTTTTAATGCACTTAATTTATTTCTTGTATTCCCATTGTTCTTACATATACATTTTCTTGATATTTTACTTGCTGTTCTGAAATCTTTTCTATAACTAGTTTGATGTGCAGGTCTTTTTGAATGTCCTTATTCCGCAGATACCACTGTGCTCCAGTGAAGGCTCTGAGGATTTTAGGCTGACCTCGGAGCCATAGGTCCAGATAGGTCCAGATAGGAGTTTAAGTTTAGGCTAATAACGCAGTGAAGGCTGGCGCCAGGTAAGTCGCCTGTCAGGATGAACGCCCAAGTGCGTCACTTCGTCGGCTTGTGGGATGCGTGAATTGTTTAGGATCAAGTGAGGGCAGCTTTGCTTGCCTTTACTTGCACGCGTCAATGTGCAAGCCATCTTTTCACAGTTATTAGGTGGCGAGCTAGTTGCTCAGTTGCCTTAATTTGACATCTGGACCGAATAAGAAACGCGGTGTCGACAGCAAATGTAGAAGCAGATAGCTGGTATTCTGTTGGGATGTCCGCAGCGTAAAGGACGTAGAAGATTGATTTGAGGACAATACCTTGATGCTTGTGTTACGTGTCACTGCAACGATTGGTTTCTAGAGATACAACTCGCGTTTAATCTATTCCCGGCTTAGGAATCATAACGGTAACAGACTTATTCCATTTTTGAGGGAATTACCCAAGTCGTTTGATTGTATTAATACGCCGACAGATGTATAAAACCGCAAACCTAGGGAGCTCGATGATCATTTTTGCAGTTATTTAATCAAAGCCAGGAGGTTTTTCAGACTTAAACTGCTCTTCGTCAAAAGATGAGCATTAATTGCACTCGCTCTTTCTTCATCACTGCGGAACCAGCTAGGGAGCACACCTATTGAGCTAGATGATAATTTTTTGAGTTATTAAATCGTAGCCAGTAGATTATTCAAGTTGTAATTGCTCTTCGATGACTGTTCAAATTTCGCTCGGCCTGAATTCTATGGGATCTAATGGTTCTACTATATCGTCGGGTGATAACGATGAGAGCACAGATGAATTGGGAGCAGGGCTTGGATAGAACACATATTGGTCCAAGCAGTCATGCAGCAAATGCTCTCGCTCTTTCTACAACACTGCAAAACCAGCTGGCATTTGGACTCCCTAATGGCAGAATTGTTTCTATTAGAGATTTAGATTTCGCTTAGATTTCGATGGGCTTCCCGCAGTGGATGTTTGATGTTAGTGGGAGATAGTTGACCGATGTAATGACATTGAGCGTTTTGTTTCCTCTACTTTGAGCACCTTATGATCCGGCGCGTAGCTACTTTCTGTCAGTACTTTGCAGCCGGATATCTGTTGGACTGTCAATCCCGGTCAGGTAGACTGGGACAGAGACAGGAACAAAAGAGACTCGTGAGTTGCCTTCTGTTAAGATCTCACTGCAGCGTTCAGACTTCGAAGGATACTGGCGAAAGATCCGGCCAAACCAGGTCTACTGTATGAAATAAACGTCACGTTCGAAAAGGATAGCCAGTACTCTCTTTAACTCCTGCTGAAGACTCACTTCCCTGGCTGTCTGGATGATGATGACGAAGGTGGGGCCATCACTTTTACTATCAGAAGTGAAACTGGTGGTGAGATGGACACCTCACAGGGGGAGTCATGTCCCCATTGTTGTGGAATCTTGTGCTTAATGACCTTCTTTCAACATTGAATCATCAAGAATGCAGAGTCACATCTTATGCAGATGACCTGATCTTACTGGTAACTGGCAAGCTACTGCCTCCAATCAGTGGTCTTCAGGAAAATGACATGAGTGGTCTTGCCGCAAACCCACAAAAGACTGAACTGATTCTATTCAGATATAAGAGTTCGAGCTTCTGAGATCCTACACTCCAACAAGAGCAGGAGAAGGATGATAACAGGGGTTTTGACGGAACACTGCTACATTGGCCATAGACTTCTGTCAAAGCTGCGGGAGCGTAGAGGTGAAATACAGTGTTCAATTCTCCGGCAAACCAATCTTTGATAACATCGGACAGTCTCGCGAACGCGCGTTTGGAGGACTTGCAACTCTTTATGCAGTCCACAAAAGGGGTTTTAGCCCAAAGGGACTGCTAGCCTTGAAAGCCAGATAGTAAGTCCTTCTCGTTTTGTGATTTCGGAGCTTTTTGTATGTTGTTGTAAGTTGAATTTACATTAAAAAAAGCTACATCACTGGAGAATAATAACGGTTATTTATGAAGAGGTTTCTTCTCAAGTTAATTATTTCTTATACTTAGTTCTGTTAGATGTGTTGGACTTGATACTTACATTCTGGGCTTAATTGTATGTGGTGTCCAAAATGTTCTCTGGTCCAGCTATGTTTATGTTTATATTAATAAACTGACCGTTGCCTGTTTATACAAATGTGGGTCAGCTTGATTTATATTAGAGTAGACCAAAGGACAGGCTGCATGATCGGTAATATGGTGAGTGTGTTGACAGATTAGAATTAAGTTGTGGTGTAGCGATAAGTGGGGAAAAGTGCATAGATCCTCCACCATCAAAGGTTAAATTCTTCTGAATTCTTTGTTTTTTGATATGAATATATTTCTTTTTTAGCTTAATATACAAATAAAGTCTTCTTTGATATTATGATTATTGTGAGGATTATTGCCATTCCATAGCCACTTTTTTTGTGGAATTATAATTCTGTTATTATTATTATTTGGCTTTAAACACCCCTGTCGGGGCACAGCCTGATGCACAATTTGATTTTACGCGTCCCTGCTTTGCACGAGTTATGTATAACCCTACTTCCCTTCCCACTTATATACAAAAACCAATTTCCCTTTGCCACCTCTGAATATTAAAGTGCAAGAGTTGCTTAACTCTTTAAATACTAAATAAGCAATATATAAGGCATAAGCAGGAAATGCACAGGTCGACGATCTGGCACATGCCAACCAAAAGTAGTTAGTAGGAAATACACAAATGCTAAATAAACAATATAATAAAGTTAATCGATCGTTATTAAATTGAGACTAAAGGCCAACAATCTGACACATGTCAACCAGAGTAGTTCATAAGAAAAACACATAAACACTTTTATAAACCTAAACTTAGTTGTCTTGTAAAACATTTTGAATAAAGAAAAGTTAGTTGATAATTACCACCCAATACCGACAGACGTGTTTTAATTAAAGTATTACATTTCGTACATTTCGCGAATTCCTTTACAAAATTGGCGCAGCCGGTAGGATCCTTTTTCATTAAAAAGGGTCCAGTGATTATACGAATCAAAACTTAAACCAAAGTGCGAAAAAAAAAGAAACAAACTTTTAAACACAAAAAGTCAACGGACAAAAGCGAACTAAAAATCAGTCCGCTAAGTAGAAGTGGTGCAGTGCATTAGCAATAAAAGTGTAACAAACTAAATTGAGCTCAAATCGACTCAATCGGCGCTACACAATAAATCAACTCAACCTGGATGCAAGAAGGCAACGAAGAATTGCTTCGTACGACAACGGAAGAATGGCCCACGATAACGCCCAGATGCCCCAAGTTGATCTGTTGGAACAACTGGCCATAAGAGAAAGACAATTGGAGCAATTACAACAGGCTTATGTACAGCTCCAAGGAAATGGCAATAACACGGCCCAACAAGAGCGGTTATTCAAAAACATCAGCCGGTTGGCAACTTTTACGGGAACGGGGGACATCTCCATAAACTCCTTCTTCAGTAGCGTGGAATACCTACTTCAAACAATATAGGATCCACTCCTCAAGCGAGAAGCCACACGTACAATATTCTACAGGACGATTCAGGGTCAAGCGAAGGATGCGGTGATAAATATTCCGGAGCCAGACAACTGGGACTTAATCAAAACCACCTTGAAGCTGAGATACAGACCAGACACAGAGCCTCATCAACTATACAAGAGGATTTGCGACCTAAGAGTGAATTCGGTGAGCGAGCTTGCTATTGAAATCTAAAATATTAAATATAAAACTGACGAATTAATTGTATATCATAAGAATGACAATTTTATAGACTTAAGTAATGTCGAAAGTTTACTAGTTAACGCAGCCAAAGAAATGAGCCAAGGCACGTTACTAGATAAGATCTATGAAGTAAGAGATCTGAACACGATACTAAAGTTAATGATGCAACGCAGATATGAGAATAGTTGCATTAGGTATCAATATAGGAAAGTTAGACCCAATAGAAATATTGCAGACGTAGGGCAAAGCAACAGAAATCAAAGTAATACGAACCAAAACACCAATCAGAATAATTATAGGAACAACAACCAGATATCCAATCAACAATATAATCAGCAACATAACACGACACAAAATGGACAACAATACAGGAATAACCAGCAACAACAGTATCACAGCAACAATTCAGGACAAGTTAGACAGAATAACACACCTCCGAATTTTAGAGGCAATCATTCCGGACAAAGTAGACAAATTCAAAATAATCAGAATTATCAACAAACAGGTTCACATCAATCCAGGCAGAATAGACCAGGAAATGTGGTCCCTATGGAGGTAGATAACATAGAAGCTAACCAATACCAGAATAGTACTGATCAAAACCAATACGATAGCGACAACCATAACAATAACTATAAAGACAACTACAACAGTAATTGCAATGACTCGAACGAGGATCACGACAACAAGCAAAGGGAAAACTATCAACAGGCAGAATTCAATAATACCGTTTTTTTTACGAAGCCGCCTCGGAAGGGTTACCATTAATAGAAATAAACATAGAAAGACAGAAATACGTTGCCCTAATAGATACAGGAGCCACCTTGAGTTTAGTGAGCGATCAGATTAGCGGTTACAGAAAAATTAGACTAAATACACCCATATCATACACTACAATTAACAGCAAGGACGTAATAGCGTACGAAATTCATACCACAGCACCAAGTGAATTCAACCAAATAACGCAAGAGTACGTTGGAAATTAGCCCCTTTAAAGGGAAGAAAATACAATTTTATTATAGGGATAGACCTACTAAATTTTCTAAATGCTTTTAATAATTGAAAAGAAGGTTCTAATTTTAAATCATATAGAAAACGTAATTTTCCGTATTGGAGAATAGTAGCGGAAGCCTTGAAAATTTAAAACTTGACCATTTAAATAAAGAAGAGGTCAGAGAAATTAAAACCATTGTGCAACGATATAGCAAAGTTATTTTTTAAAGAGGGAGACCAACTAACTAGTACAACTGAGATTGAACACGAAATACGGACCACTACAGAGGAACAATGAAATTCAAAACTCAAATAGATATCCACCACAACACGAGGAGGGTCAGGAAACAAATGAAAGAAATGTAAGAACAGGGTATAATTAGAAAGAGCAACTCTAGATATTCCAGCCCACTCATAGTAATTCCTAAGAAGATCGACAATTCAGGAAAAAATAAGTTTAGAATAGTAATAGACTACAGGAAATTAAATGAAATTACTATAGATGACAAGTTTCCCATTCCGAACATTAATTCAATTCTTGACAAACTAGGAAGAGCTCAATACTTCACAACGATAGATTTAGACAAAGGCTATCACCAAATTCTGGTCCGAGAAGAAGACAGAAAGAAAACGGCATTCGTAACACCACATGGTCTATACCAGTTTGTAAGAATGCCGTTCGGGTTAAAAAATGCCCCTGCCACATTTCAGAGACTTATGAATGAAATACTTAGGAATCATATTAATAAAAAATGTGTCGTATATCTAGATGATATACTCATTTTCAGCACTTCATTAAAAGAACATATTCAAGCTATAAATGAAATATTCCAAATTTTAGAAAAGAAAAACTTAAAAATACAGGTTGAGAAATGCAATTTCATGAAAAAGGAAACTGAATTTCTAGGACACAAACTTACGAAAGAGGGCATTAAGCCAAATCCGAATAAGATAGCTATCATAGAAAAGTTACTGTTACCTCGAACAGAAAAGCAAATAAAGAGTTTTTAAGGTATATCAGGTCATTACAGAAAATTTATCTTTCAATAACTAGGTATTTGAAAAAAAATGTTAAAATAAATTTAAAAGACCCCACTTATGTTGAAGCATTTGAAAAACTAAAACATCTAATCAGTTCACACCCAATTCTAAGATATCCCAATTTCGAGAAAAAATTCACTTTAACGACAGATGCATCAAATTATGCAATTGGCTCTGTCTTGTCCCAAGACGTCATCCGATCTGTTTTGCGTCAAGAACACTAAATAATCATGAAAAAATTTACTCAGCAACAGACAAAGAATTTTTAGCAATATTATGGAGCGTCAATTATTTCAGGCCATACCTTTACGGGAATAAATTCAAAATATTAACCGATCACCAGCCAATAAAATTTTTACATTCAAAACATAAAGGCAAAGATATTTCACCTAGACACCATAGATGGCTATTAAAATTAGAAGAATATCAATTCGAGATAGATTATTTAAAAGGCAAAGAGAACAGAGTAGCAGATTTTCTTAGCAGACTGGAAAACAATGACTATACGAACAAAATCGAAAGCGAGAGAGACAATGAGAACAACGATAACATATCAGACATAAACATGAAAGCAAACATAGAAGACTCTTTCAACATCGACTGTACATTCAGCTGAGGAAAATTTACATAATCATTTTTTTATAAAAAAGGAAATAGTTAACAAATATAAAACACAAATAATTATAACGAACAGTAAAACAGAAGAGTATAAAACAATTCATGGAAAAAGAATAATATTTATAGCAAAACATGACTTTCCAACAGTGGAAGAAATTTTTAGGAGTTATATTCACAAAGGAAAAGTCGGAATCTATTCAGAATTATCGTATCAAGAATATAACATAGTACATGAAAAACTAATATAAAGGTTTGTAGAAATACAATAATAAACAATTAGAATTCACAAAATGCACGCTCAGAGCTCAAGGTATTGAACACGAAATAGAAGCAGTAAAAAAAAATTCGTTCTATCATATAAGAGAAAGTATGCACTCAGACATCCAGGAAACGTAAAACCAAATGAAAAGCAAAATTTACTTTCCAAAACTGTTAGAATTAGTACAAATGGTTATAAATCAATGCGATTTTTGTTAAGAAATAAAGTATGATAGAAATCCTATTAAAAATAAATTCAGTAAAACAGAAACCCCTTCAGATAAAAATCAGATAATACACTTGGACACATATGTAATAAAAAACACCCATTTTTTAACAGTTATAGATAAATTCTCAGCAGTATATCCATTAAACGATAGAAACCATATAACGATAGTAGAACAATTAGAGGAACATTTTACAAAAATAGGTAAACCAGGTAAAATAATAGCTGACAACGAATTTGACTCATTCAGAACCAAAGACTACACAATTCATTAGCAGAAAAGTTTAGAATTACATATAAAACGGAAGCACCGAATATGTCAGTAAAAAAAATTATGCTGAGAGCAGTGAGAAACTACAACGAAAGACATCATTCCACAATCAAATGTACCCCCAGCGAAGCTCACAACAATAAGATAGAGTTGACAAAAATTAAAGAAAATATAGATAAAGCTAAACAAAAAATGTTAGAAAAGCACAACAGTAACAGAGAACAGTATGAGGAAAAGCGAAAAGAGAGCTTTATAAAAAATTATAGGGCAGTCAGACACAAGGAAGCTCCGAAGTTCAAAAAAGCAAATCTCGGAAATATTGACCCAATTAATATTAAACGACCTTATAAATTTACAGAAATTACTAATGACGATAATGCTAATGACGATGGCAATAACGACAACATCGGGAACATTAACATTTATTTGTTGTTTAAATTCGATTTTCTTTACATTTCAAAATTTTTAAATATTACTCTGCTGTACCGGTATGGACCGATACGAGAACCGAAACCGAAAGGACAAAACCGAAATATAACCTTTTACCGAAATACTCGTTTCGGTACGTACCGGAACCGAAATTCCTTTCGGTTTCATTCCCAGATTTTAATGTCATGAGATGGGCAGCGGCAGTAGGCTCGGTCGAGCTCCGCATAGAAAACATCCTTAGTAGCATCCAATGAATACATAGATGTGTCAAACCTTTTTTTTTTGCTACTCATGGATTTCAAGAACGTTTTTCAAATTTTACGAAGCTTGTAGATCCCAGCCGAGCGAGATGATGCTGCCGAGATAATCGACGAGACAGAAAGCAACTATCCGCAAAATAAGTTCAGTATCGAATCGACAATCAGCCCTAAGAGACATCTGCGAAACTTTGATTTTTATATTTTTTTGGCGGACAGACATACATGCGCATGTATTTGGGGTGGGTTTTTTTGAAAAGTGACGACAGCGCGTGGCGTCAAAAGATACTATACAATGTATAGTACACATGTCAGCTCAAAAGTTCTAAGGGAACACATATTGTACTAAAGGGAATTGAACCAACGGTGGCTTCTGCCGAAATCATTTTAGCTTTGAAGGATAATGACTTCAGTGCAAAGTCGGTTGGAAGTGTTTAAGACAAAAATAAAACGCCGTAACCACTCTTCAGAGTTGAGCTCGAACCAGAAAGCAGAAACTTAAAGAAAAATGAAGTCCACCCCTAAAAAAGCTACAGTTCCTGTTGTATAGGAGCATTCCAGTCGAAGAGCCGCACAAGAGTAAAAATCCTTTACAGTGCGCTAACTACCGAGAATACGGCCGCTCTAAAGCTTACTGCACACTAAGGTCGGTCTGCTTCGTTTGAAGCGAATTTCACGGGTCAGACAGACGGACCGACGTACATGGCTATATCCACTCGGCTGATGAAGCATATACATATATACTTTATGGGGTCTGGCACGCTACTTTCTGCCTGTTACGCACATTTTTTTCACAAATTTAATAAACCCTTTTGTACTTTGTTAGAGTATAGGGTCTAAAAATTTTGAATGTACCAACACATGGGTTTTGGTAAAAGTTAATAAGCCGGATGCTGAAATATTTAGACCGGTGTTTTGAGAATACATGTAGATAAGCTTTAATTAATTCATGTATTTTAAATATATGTATAAATACACATACATAAATATTTATATACATATAATGAAATACTTTAATAGTGAAACTAATTTAAATAGGTTAATTATTTTAAAAGTAACCATAGCTGAAACGAACAATTCTTGCATAATCATTCAGTATGGGTAATATAAATTTATCTATTGGTAATTCAATATTTAACTTAATAATACACAAATACTTCTTAGAGCTTAAGCTTTGAATAATATTTTTCTTTCTACTATAGACGTTCGTTTACGTGCTTACTATTCATTTCATTTTGCTTCCCAACACGGAAAAGGAAGCAAAATACAAATTAAATCGTTTTATATGAGAGATATGTAACCCCTAACATTACATCTGTACCGTTATATATAAAACAAGTGCTCAGTAAAAATTGTCTTTTAAAGGAAATGTTACTAATATATAAAAAGTATAGATAATAAAACTACTATAATAATATACCATATAAGTAGTTATGTTCAAAATATTTTTTTCATGTGAAATCTGATCATTAAAAATGGAAACAATACTTCAGACAGTACCTTAAATAAGCGGGTCTGTCTAGCTCATATTGTGCCATATTTTCACTTGGTTGATAATTAGGGAGGTATATATTTGCAAATCATTTCACATACGTCGGTTAACATAATTAAGTAAGATATTTTATTCTGGGTGTATAAGATGCCCAAAGTAATAATACCATTTAATTACCACTCTACCACAGCATCAATTTACGTTTAAATATGTACGTATTAATATACAAATACTTATTTATCTTACGTACTCATTTGTATTGATTAAGAAATATGCATATAAGCAGAATTATTTAATAAATAATGTCACTATTATGTAGTAGATATTCAGAGGTAATAACGTTATGCATATGTTGCTTAAACTTTATATAAAATTATGTAAAAACAAATGCCAGATTATTTTACAGATATATGTTTTTTTTTTAATGAGTATATCAGTAATCGTTCATTACCAAAAAGAAGAACTATTGATTGAAATGTACATGATTTGTTTTTACATTAAATAAAGTTGTATATTTCTATATATGTCTGCTAAAACATTTTTCAAAATCGTGATTATTTATAATTAATTTAATATTGAAATGTTATTTAAAGACTCTACTCTTTACATACAATCCCCAATACATGTTGTTGGTTTTTTTTAATAGTATTAATTCTATCCATTAACTTGAGATGTTAAGTAAACATTCATGCGTCTGCAAACTTGGCTCAGAAAACCTACGAAGCTAGTATTAGATGCTGGACGTCAGTAAATTATTTAATCCAAAAATTCTAGAATATTGCCAATTTTCAAAACCAACCGCCGCTTCCTAGCTTTGAGCTAAGTCCACCAATGCCTTTACCAAGCAAATTGCCAACACGGCCAGCGACAACATTGGTGACAGCGGCGGCTTGAGAAGCTGCTATTTTTGGCTTTGGCACGCTCCGCGATGCATTGCCGCCAGATTCATCACCAGCATCTTCCACGTCACCAATATGAATATCGTCACCGTTTCTATATGTTGTTATTAGGTAAGTAAGTAAGCATGAAAAAAGTTCAAAGTGTATTATAATTTTTATTATAGAGGTAACTTACTCATCTTCTTCAGCAACACCGGGCATTGTTAGCGCACAGGTAGCCTCCTCAGCAGTCATTCGCTGTGCAACTGTTTGATATGCTTTTGAGTTTAGCTTGTCCTCCAGAACACCCTGAAGCTCAAAATCCGAATAGATTTTCTATTAATAGAAAAAATTTCTGAATCTATGCACATATATAAATTACATTGTTTTATTTATGTTACCTTATTTATAAGCGAGATGGACGTGACCTGTGCATAGTGAAGGGCGTGGTCCATTCGCTCCGATAGCCAATTCGACAGCATGTTTACTTGTTGAGAATACCACTGCTCGAAAAAATTGAGAGTCCATAGATCATCACCAATTTTGCCACGTATTTGATCCATATTGTTGCGGAAGAAATTCACATAACCTTGACCGAGATCCTTTCCTGAACTCGACACGTTCGTAAAACTTAGGATTGAGCCAATCAGGCTACCCTCATCATAACGTGCTAATTTAGACAAAGTCGACTCTAGCACTGACATAAGCTTGCCACTTAGACCTTGTGTCATCGCTACATTCGCTTTGTCAATTTGATCATCGATTTTTGCATGGAATTTGTACTGTTTTATACATTTTTTTTTTTAACAAAAAATATCTTATTAGGTTTTGTACGAATTTTTAAATATAACAGTGGTTACACTTTAATACTTACAAGATCGATACCATCGATGGTAGTTAATTTAAAGCTTTGATTTTTAGCATCTAATATCACATTTACCATAGCGCACATCTCTGACGGTATTATATAGTCAGTCGAAATAAAGGCCACATTTTTTTTAAGCCAAGACTGAAACGACGAGTCCGTTCGCTGTATGCACTGTTCAATCATATCAACAGCCATCATCTTTAATCGTTGTTCCAAGTGCTGACGAAATTCCGCGTCTGGCCAGTGCAGATCTCTGATGAATGATTGCAATGCGTCTAGCTTCCAAAACAGGTCTTCGGAAGTGGCACAACCATTTCTAAGTGCAACATAATTAGAAAAAAAATAGGAATAAAAAAACCGAATTAAGTCAAAGTAATTATTTTAAGTGCATACATAAGTAATATTTAATTTAATAATTATTGGTACTACAGGATTTCGGTTTATCTATCAGTTATACACACATACAATGTAATTTGTTTCTTTTATCATGTTAACATGACTAATATCTATATAACACAAACTCATTAAAATTAAATCATTAAGCACTAAATTTTGCTTCTAAAATGAATAAGACCAAACTCAGTCATATATGGTCACGATCAAAAAGCATTATTTATGTAATAACATTAGGTAACATTCAACCTTTTAAAAAAAAAATGAATATTTTCTTTAATATAGGGCTCCCAGGTGAGGAAAAAAGATTTAGAAAATTGTTCTTCGGTGGATTTTTCCAGCGTTTTTCTAGACGATCTTACATTTTGTATCAGCCTTACCATCTTAAATTTAAATAAATTTTTATCATTACCTGAGAACGTCAAAACCGACTTTCAAAAGTTTTAAGGATTCCGAAAGCTAATGACCCCATAAAGTATGTATATTCTTGATCGTCATGAACAACCTAGTGGTTATCGCCCTGTGCGTCCGTCCGTATAAACGAGAGGACTTCAGAGATGGTAAGACCTAGGACCTAGGTAATACCTGGTATAAAGAATTCTTAAAGGTTGGAAGCTACCCACCCTTCACCCACAAATCGAAAAAAACGCGAAATAACAAAAACAATTCAAAAGCTTCAGACCTGAAATTTGGCATATAAATTATTAGGAAGCGTCGGAATTTGGGATGAACCGCTCCCTTCTCACACAAATCGCAACAAAAAACATAACCTTGGCAATTATGAGCTTGAGATTTAAATTTTGTCATGAATGATACTTAGGGTGATGTTAAACCACCGTGACAGTTTGATGGCAATCGGATAATAAACATGGAAGATATTTAAAGACAATTATTAAATATAGGGACGCTATAGTTCTCTGCGTCCGTGTGTAAGAATATTGCACACATATGTAAGTACATAAGTACGTATACGTATATTAGAATGGATCGGATTCATAATCTAAGGTTAATTCTAAGATGTTTTCACCAAGAAACCATAGTTCTAAAATTTATTCCTAGTCTGCGCTTTTTAAGTTGAATATTTGTATTTCTTACAAATTGTAGGTCTACTTCTTTTATGAGGAGTAAACTCTTTGATAAGCAAATCGTTTGGCCAAAATTTTATACAACAAATTCTTGTGGATAATTCCGGCGGCACATTCAATTTAAAAGATGAAATGTCTTTAGTAAAGGAAAATTTAAATTAGGAAATCCATTAGGAATCTTCGATTGAACATACGCTTTTACGTCATCAATCAAATGCACCGATAGATAAATATCTGTTTCCTTAAGGGAACAGCTACAAATGGCTTAGATGCAGGCAAAGAATGCGGAGGAAATGTGTTAGATATTGTAGGCAAAAGAATGTGTGAAGTTAATTTATGTACATTTTGGTATCAATGGAAAGGTCTTTTAAGTTCCGTTTCAATGATACAAAAATTGTCTTAACCTATTAAATACCCATTGAAAATTTAGAATTTTTGTGAAAATCAGCTCTGCTGACTTTTTTTCTCGATTTTTAGAAAAGAATATTTCGATGTTCTCAAAAATCTCTTTGCTTAAATTTTTTTATAATTTTTTGAAAATTTCTGAAAATGACTATTATTGCAACACATTTTTTTGCAGTCACTATTTATTTTGTTTGGAGATACTTTTAGATTAAAAATATTTTTATACCCTTGCAGACGGTATTATAATTGTGTCACGAAGTTTGTAACGCATTGAAGGAGGCGTCTGTCTGTTTCTATGCAAACTAGTCTTTCAGTTTTGAAGCTATCTTGATGAAACTTGGTACAGGCCTGTCTTTTTGCAGCACGCATTACATAAATATGTCTGAACCGACCGGATCGGATCACCATATCATATACCTCCCATAGGAAGAATCGGTTCGGAATCAACATTTGGTATGAAAAACTTTTTGTTTCTCAAGATATCTCACCCAAACTCACAGATTGTGTGTTTGATACAGTTTTAAACATCCTTACTCAAAATCAACATTAAGTATGAAAAACAGATTTCGTGTCTGATACACATCTATATAGCCTGACCATATTTGGTGTTAATCGGAATACTATATCATATAGATGCTATAGGAGCCATCGGTTCGAAATAAACATTTAAAAAATGTGGTACAAATTCTGACAGCTTACACGTGGCACTGCTAGGGTATCCAACCTTCGGCGCGGCTAAGTTAGCTTGCGCTATATTTTATTTTAAATCAAGGAAAAATGTTGAAAAAGCAGATTTTCACAAAAATGCCTTCGGTACCTAATGGGTTAAAAAAAAATGTTGTATCATTCAAACATAATTTAAGAGACCGTTCCATTGATACCAAAATGTACATGAAGTAACTTCAAATGATGAGTAGATATAAATTTAATTTTGTGTAAATACTTTGGACTAGGTTTGTATATTACTAAATTGCATCAGATTTATTTATTAGCTTTCGGAATCTGTCCACCTTTTTAAAATCGATTGTGACGTTCTCAAAAGCAGATTTAAAAAATCACCTAAAAAACGCTTAAGACAACAGTCAAATTTTAGGAACTTAAAAAAAACTCCACCTTGAAATTTGTTTAAAATCGTTTTCCTAATATGTATAAAAGAAAAGATTGTTTATAGAAATGGACGAAAAAAAAATGCTAAATATTGTTACCTTGTGTTATCATTTTATTTGTAATAAAATCTTGAAAATATAATCTCTCTGAAACATGTTATGTGCATAATCTCTACATACATATGTATATAAAAAGCTACTTACGAGGGTTGTTCAATTAGTCTCTACAAAGCGATGAAAAATCAAAACTGCGGTGAATAATTTTGTCTTATTTTCAACTTTCAATTTTGGTGGCTACAGTGTTGAATCTGGGCATCTGAATTTTTAATTGCCGATTTTAAGGCGCAGATGCGTCTCTGGGGCGTAATGTGAATCTAGCATAAGTCTTTTTTAAGTGTTGGGTTCCTCATGACTGAGTGAACAAAAAGGAGTTGCTGACTTAACTAAGCGAGTGAACATGTGTCTTCCTAATTGTTCTTTATTGCTCACTTCTTCAGTTCTTTTAGGCTTAGTTGTTCTGTTTGGCTAACTTTTGCATAGTTGAGCTTTTTTCAGTCATTCTGCTTTTGCTCACATTTTCCTAGCTCTTCCTTTTGCTCGCTAGTGAAGCATCAATGGGACACTGATTAAAGATACATATTTTTATTTGATCTTTACCAAGTATTACCCAAAGGTGGGTATACAGGGGTGTTCCACAAAGCTCAAGCAACCCAAAAGCAACTGAATATCAATTTTTGGTGTCCTCAAACAAGCAACCATTGGTTTCAAATGTAAAAAGAATTATTCAAACCTTTAAATAAACTTAAAATTTATTGAATTCAATTTAAATCATTAATAAAAACAAACATTTGGAGCATTTGTTAACAAGAGCAATTGTCGGCAAAAGATCTAGAGATTTGTGGAACACCCCTGATAATGATTAAATTTGTTAATCAAATACTGCTCAACTTCAATTTTTCAGTAAACCATTTTGCGACCCCTCAACTTCAAATAAAAAAAGTGTGAGAGAATAGGTTGGGGAATATTTTGGCAACCGGTTCTGCGAGGCGGTATCCATTGAACCAGAATTATGAAGTAAGCCAAGGCCTCAGCAAAGTTTTGGCAGAGGCGAAGTAAAAGTGCCGAATATTTTGATGGTAAAAGCAGAGCTGCCAACACAACACATAAATTAAACAAAATTTTAATAATGACACTGCTGTTGCAGCTGTTCGTTAATTCAAAAGAGGAAACAAACGCAATAAAAAATATAGCATTCAGTCGGGAGGGCCCGACAGTAAAATACCCTGTGGAAGTAAAGGTCGCCACTTAAATTTTCTTCTACTTAATTACATACGAGCTTTGTACTTCTGCAGGAAATTTTTGAAAGACGTAACATCAATGAGCTGCACATTAACTTCGATCTAAATAAACATATAAATTCAAAAATAAATATTTGTATGCATTAAAGACCATCCCATTTTTGAACAATCTTGTCAAATTTAGTATGTATATGTGTGCACATGCATACATGTCTAAAATTAGTACCAAAATTGGTCAGAATGACAGCACGTGCTTTCGCTTGCAACAGCAGCTTTAACAGTTGACATTTTAACATTCGACTTAACTTAACATTTTGTTATGCAGCTTTACATATTAGCGTCACTATATGGAATAATTGTCGTCGAATATCTTCCGTGTATATTGTCCGATTGCGATTAAATTTTGGCGGTGGTGTTATATAACCTTAAGAATCATTCAAATCTCAAATCTCCAGCTTGATAATTGCGAGAGTTATGGTTTTTTGAGGTTTGTTGGAGAAGGGGATGACTCATCCAAAATTAGACCCTTCTGTCCGGACCCGTCTAATCATCATACGTGCCAATCTCTCCTTTCGTTCATACGGACAGACAGACGGACGGACGGACAGACAGACATGGCTATATCGACTCGGCGTCTGATGTTGATCAATTGAATTTATATGTATACTTTATGGGGTCTGTCACGCCTCCATCTGCCTGTTACATATTTCAACATTTTGAACAAACTTAATATACCCCACAGGGTATAAGAATGCCGTAAGCTACAGTGGAGCAAGCTCGACAGTAGGAGACCCTGTACTTTTTGAGTGATATGTACCAAAAATCAAGGCGCTAGCATTAAAAGTGCTCTTGTAATTCGACTTCGAAATGTTGTATTTCAATTTCTGGTGGTGGAGGGGGCGTGGCAAAAATCTAAAACAAACTTGATCAATGGGAGATATAGATGAACCTACATGCCAAATTTGGTGTCTCTAGCTCTTATGGTCTCTAAGATCTAGGCGACACAAAAAAGGACAGACAGACAGACAGACGGACATGGCTATATCGACTCGGCTGTTGATGCTGCCTGCCTCCTTCTGCCTGTTACGCACTTTTTTTTTGCACAAACTTAATAAACCCATTTGTACTTTTTTAAAGTACTGGGTCTACAAAAAAGCATGTAACAGGCAGGAGGAGGCGTGGCAGACCCCATTAAGTATATATATTCTTGATCAGCATCAGAAAAGCCAGCCAGAATTCCATATGGAATTTCCAAGAATTCCCAACTAGAATTTCCCTACAGCAGAAATGGAAACTGAATTTCCTACAGAATGTGTCTATGACGAGCTCAGGAAAACGTTCGAGTTCGTAGCGGAACCTGCCGTAGGGAAGTTTGGATTTCGAGCCGAATTACCCCGATCACGCTAATGTAAAAACGAATGAGACTTTTACACGAAGTTGGCGTGCAATCCTCTGAGTCGGGCTGCAGCAAATTGGTACATTTTTCTGCGGAAGATTTCCTTCTGGGTAGCTCACTCTTTTTTTTTGGGATATGGTCTCACAATATCGATAAAATTAGGGTATTTATCGAGATTTTTGCAGGCAACAAACAACTGAATGAGAATAATAGCTTATTAAATTGCCGCCGCTAAGCAAAAACCGATATCTTACCGGCAAAGCTGCTAACACTGATACAATGCCGATAAAAATGCCGCCAACTTGACGTAGTCAGCTGTTTTTTGTTTACTATAAATCAAACATTCAGATAATGTATTGAAGCAACGTAATTGATGCAGCGAATTTGCTTCACAGACTGTGGCAATGTGCGCATATATAAACGTGAATAGGCCCTTGATAGTATATAGGCCATATACTCTTATTGTATTGACCATTTCTGCATTTATAAGCAAATTTTTCTGCCCCACTCAGATCATTCAATACGTCCCCATATTGTCATAAAAAACGTGCCCATGTCCACCATTAACCTTTTGCACTTCGCGGTTATTTGTTGTCGATTACCTAATTTTTAATCGAAAACAGCTAGCGTTGCCACATTTGCCGTCAACATGTTTGCCCCAGTTTTTGCCGTACTGACAGCGGCACTGCGTTTTACCGATATATTTGAACCCAACTGTCATCATTTTTGTATGGTAGCGACAAACTTGCCGGCATCAAAGCGTAAATTTTTCGTTACGGTGATATACCGGCGGCAGTGTAAGAACGCTATAAACCGTGAAAGAAAATTTGAAAAAATAATTGAATTGACTAATTTCCATAACCAAAATTTTTTCCAAATTTTGATTTCGTTTTTTAATAATCTTACTGAGTTCTATCTGCAACGTCACTGCCAATTAACAATGAACTATTTAAGTTTTTGTATTAACCATATCCTTTTTAACATGATAAATAAAGAAAGATGTTTATTCTGCCTTCAGACTTTGTTTAAACATCACTGCATTATATTCATGTTCGTACTATCGATGCGGCAAACACAATAAAAACACTTTGACCCCTCACCCAACTGAAAAATCCCAACTAGTGTAAATTCAGTACAACTTTGTCGTATTTTTTTCTCAAAGAGCGAATGGTCACACTCAAAAAATACGTTTGTTTCAAAAAGGTAATTTATTTATGAGATAATTGGAATGCTTTGAAATGTAAAATTTTAATTTCGGTTTTTTTTTATTTTTGTCGTATGGAAGCGACCACTGTGCAATATTAGAATTAATAAAAAGGAACCTAAATTCATCCATTTTGTTTACTAAACTCTGAGCATTCAAGTGGCAGATTTATAGACCAGATCTCTGTTTCGCTAATATTCAAATTAAAGCATTGTTTGTACTGGAGGAAAGCAGATAATCCGACCTGTAAATCATTAAATAAATCCGAACGCAATTCACATGGCACAATAAAATACACTATCAATTGACTATAACAAAAATAAGATAAACTAGAAAATAAAATTAATATAAAATGTTAAATAAATACTAAAAGTTAAATGAGCAAAAAAAAAGTAATGCATAATTTATGGCTGCAGCTTTAAAGCGCGAAAAGAATCAGGAAAGCTTTCACGCTGCAGTTCTGTGAGCTTTCCCAAGCTTTCAACGCACCTGATCTCTTCTTTCCCTTATATTCTCACAAGAACAATATCCCATAAAGTATATACACACATTAGGGTGACAATTTTTGCAACATTATCGAATTTCAATAGTTTCACCAGCTAAAAAGTTTCCATTCTGCCTATAGACAGCACACCGAAATTTTGAACTCGGTCGGAGAAGTATTTATGGGCCCAGATCGGGTTCAAAGTTCAGATTATTCGATTTATGCATTTTTATCCTTCGGAGCCGTAAAAAAAATATTTAATTTGATTATTTTATATTGATTAAGAGTTTTAATATATTCAATTCTATCTAAATATTATATATAAATCATAAGTCATTAGACCCAGCACTTTAAAAAAGTACAAATGGGTCTATTAGGTTTGTGAAAAAAATGTGCGTAACAGGCAGAAGGAGGCGTGACAGACCCCATAAAGTATATACATTCTTGATCAGCATCAACAGCCAAGTGGATATAGCGATGTCCGTCTGTCTGTCTGTCTGTCTGTCTGTCTGTCTGTCTGTCTGTCTGTCTGTCTGTCTGTCTGTCTGTCTGTCTGTCTGTCTGTCCGATTTTGTGTCGCCTAGATCTCAGAGACTATAAGAGCTAGAGAGACCAAATTTGGCATGTACGTTCATCTATGTCTTGCATTGAACGAGTTTGTTTTAGATTTTCTCCGCCCCCGGGAATTGAAAAATAAAATTTCGAATTACGAGAGAACCTTTAAAGCTAGCTACACACTATTGTCCAAGCCTGTCCAGAAAATTTCATTCAAATCGGATGATAAACGCGAAAGTTATTCAACTAACAAAGTTATGAGCAAAAGGAAGAAGAAGAAGAGACGCTAGCGACCTCTCTGTTTATCAACTGATATGTTCGTAGTAGCGCCATCTATTGAATGGGATTGATAGTTAACGCTTTGCACTCAAAAGTGCTGGGTCTCCTACTGTCGAGCTTGCTCCACTGTAGCATACTGCATTTTTTTTATTTACATCCATACAGATCCGAAATGAATTATAAGTCAAAAATGGTAGATTTTTGAAATTTTTCGCTTTATTCATGATGCAAAATAATTAATCAGGAACAGGAAGAAATATAGCTGATGCTGTTTATAATACTTTGGTCGACTGGAAAATTTCTGGCAGAGTACATAGTAGCATCCGGATTTGATATAACAGCCTCTAATACCGGCCTAGAACATGGTGCATGTGTTCTGTTGAACAAGAAACTCAACCGATTGGCTTGCTGTCATCACATATATGAAGTTATTCTGAAAAATGTTTTTCAAACCAAGTTTGGTTCCTCCAGTGGAACTAATCCACAACTTTTAAAACGTTTCGCTGGCACTTGGCTTTCACTTAGCAAAGAGGAATTTGTGTCCGAGACATTAGTATGTTTGTTGTCAAGCTTTATATTATGGTTTGGTTTGGCTCCATGAATTCCATTAAAAGTCCCAATCAAGATTTACATTTTTTGTGTTAATTATTTAAATGTTGATTCAGATACTTTTAATGCGGTACCTGACAAAATTAAAAATCACTTGTGGTATTTGACACTAAAAACGGTAGGTTTAGCTTTCTTGGATCCGGAAGTTGCAAATAACGTAAAAAGTAAACAGGTCCGCCGCTTAAAGAAAACGGCTCCGGCTATTATATTTATTAAGTAAACTATTAAAATCAGATTTATCACATTTTGCTTTGCATAATACGAAAGAACTTTTTGATAATTTCAATGTTAGTCACTGATTTTTTGAAATTGATCCTTCCGAATGGGACAACAATGAAGACTGCATCACTGTTTCCGTTTACTTTAAAAACTTATTGGATCTCAACGACGCGTCGTTACAGAGCGTGGAGTAAAATTTATGAAAGACTACAATCGCATTTTGACATGAACGGTGCTAGAGTTTCAAGGCTAGCTGCAATATGTGGACAACAGCGAATTGAAATTTTATACTAAATCTGCCCTATCCAAGCCATTATAATATACGGTTAATATTAATTATTAATTATTACTTAATACCAAGGCTGCAAACCGGTGCCAAACCGAACCCCGAGGAACCGGTTCGGTTCGGGTTTTTTGGGCTACCCGAACCGAACACTTCAAGTTTTCTAGCACTGACCCCAAACCCGAACCGGAGCATTTTCATAAAAAATAGGTTTGGTTCGGAATTAAAAATTTGTGGCCGTCGGTAACAATTTCGATACAAATTTAGTTTTTTTTTACTCTGGCGAGCTTTTTTAAAGCATGCATTTCCTAGCGATAGAAGTTTTCACAGAATTTGACATACATTCAAAAAATATTAAAAAAGGCGTTCTGCGAGTTTTCAAATTTCTATCGACCGATTCTGTGCATAAATGGTTTTTAAAAAATGTTGGTAAAAATTTTGGATCTATATAGAAGAGTATACTTGACTTTTATGATTTATAGGTATAATATTTAGATAGAATTGAATATATTAAAACTTTTAATCAATATAAAATAATCAAATTAAATATTTTTTCTACGGCTCCGAAGGTTAAAAATGCATAAATCGAAAAATCTGAACTTTGAACCCGATCCGGGTCCGATCGAGTTCAAAATTTCTGTGTGCTGTCTATAGTCAGATTGGAAACTTTTAGCTAGTGAAACCATTGAAACCGCCATTTTGAAAGACTGCCCTGCATACCGCGACCACCCTAATATACATATGTTCTGTATACAAGTAACAGGTGAAATAGAAGTCGGAAAAATATCCCAATAGACGTGCCCGCGCTTTTGGAATGTTTTCCGCTTTTAAAACAAATTCCATAACGTCCGGCTATACAGCTATAGCTTTATTTCCACTCAACATTCCTTTCCGAGATTTGAGAGAGCGAAGCTAGCCAAGAGGTTGGCGAACTAAGCGATTATTTACGTCTTATACAAAATTACAGCTTGATGTAAAACTAGGGGGCTTTGCATCCTACTCGCTTCGATCCGGCTATAGATGTGCCTCGCAGTACTCAAGCTATCTTGATGAAACTTGGTATGAGTCGGTCTTTTTTTTATTACTAAGAAACTACCGTTACTAAAATAATGTTTGGGTATCAACACACCAGTTGCAACCAATATTCTTGTTTTTTATGATCTTTTTGGCCCAGTGAGAAAGAAATTGATGCAAATAAATATATAAATTAGGGAAAAAATGTCTTACACTTGCAAAATTCATAGGTCATATAAATGTTAAAAGTCAAGTGAATGTTTTTTAAAAGAATTTACCGGAGTTAACTGTTAAAATGTGTTGGCATCAGAAGAAACCAAGATAAATGTTTGTCTGTATCTGACTGAAAGCCACATGTTAGTACTTCTAACGATGCAAATAAATAACCAATTAAGGGTAGAGGTTTCACCATAATTGTATAATGACTTCGTAAGTATATGTATAATGCTATTGAAACATTGGTAAATAAGTATTAAGTAAAAATTACTAAACTAAAAACAAGAATTCAACAATTTGAAATTATTATATTGTTACGGTGGTGGTTGCTTTTGATGGGTGAATTGCAAGTATTATTAAGCATAAAATATCTAATCGTTAGCATACATATAAAATTGACATTAAGTAAATCATTTGCGAAATGCATAAGTATGGGTTATGCTGACTAAATTCGAGAAAAATCAACTCTTTGGCTATGCATGATGCAGTTGGCAGAACATAAAATGCAAAGAGAATAGATATATTTCAGTAGAGCATTATAAATAATGTTGTAAGGTGCAGATCAGTTAAAAACCTCATTTCATCACCGGCAGCCGCTGCAGCTGTGCCCTTTGGTAGTTTCGGCACATAGAAATTGACCTGATCTTTCTTGCCGCTGAGCAGTGCCGCCGGGTTGAGAGCTGCCGTGTTTAGGGCCTGGGCTGCATTGTTTAATGCGGCTGGGTTCAAGGCGGCGTTAATCCTAAAGTTTCACAGAAATAGGTAAGTATATGAAAAAATTAACGGCATATTGAATTTACTAAACATGAAATGAGTTGAAAGCGAAAGCGATCGAAGGAAAAAGTTGGTTAAGAGCGATCTGCTCTTATGCTAAGTATATTTGTAGTCATTTGACTAAAGACTTGTGCTATAATATGTATATTGAATGGAAATACGTAACTGTATACGTATGTATTAGTAAGCACTTAGCTAATATGAGTTTTGAATGCAAATTTCAAACAGTTTTGAATGTGAATGATGGTCTGTTCAAACTTACCCTTTGCTTTCCCATCGCTCTTTTTCAAATCCTTTATGAATCGATTGTGCAATTGAGGATTCCATAAGATCTACGTACCGTACCACCAACGGGGCAAATGTATCACGCAAGTGCTGGTGAAACCGCCCATTTCGCAAGTTATCTACACAAATTAATATGTTAATGACACTGCTCAATACAAAACAATATAATCTGTATTCGCATAAACTTACCATCAGATCTTAAATAATCGTTGAGAATTTGAAATAACGGAAAAGAGTCCCATGTATCGGGTGCCTGCTCAGATAATACTCGATCCATGTCAACTGCGAAAAGAGACCAAAATATCTCAGCATGTTCAACCAGAAGATCGCTGAACCAAGCAAATGCCTAAAGAAAAAAGCAATAAGAGCAATATTTTATAACAGGGTACTATAAGGTAACTTTTAAATATAAATAATAAAGCTTGCAAGTTGCAACTCCTATTTGATACTTTTTTGTCTTTTCATAGCGGAACTATTTTGATTTTTTTTCTTGAGGCATTTTTAAAAGCATTGCAAAAGAAATTTGAATTAGTAAATTAAAGCGATTATTGTTTCTGTTCTTTTCATTTATCGCTTTGAGTTAAGTCTCGATGTTCCGCGTTTAATCGAATTTCGTTCCAAAAGATTCGAAAACATTTTGTCGTCCAATCTAGACTAAAAGTCAGACAAAAAAGTACAATTTCATCAAATCTGTTCAAAACGTTTAGTTTTCTTAATAAGTTTTGCAATTGCATTAGAATTCGAAAAAGTCTAGATTATAAGATATACACATTTACTATACTAGTGTGGTTTCCATTATTTTAATATCACTAATTAAAATTACATTAGGCAAAGTGCGAACAGAAATAAGTTGAAATAAAATATTATATCTGATGATAAATATACATATGTAGTTTCCTGCAGTGAAATGATATGATAGTTATGACTTGCATGTGGGATGCACATACATACATATATATTTATATATGTATATGCGAATGTAACTATGTTCCATTAGAAATTAAATACATATTTATTAAACATTTATTCTTGATAATATTTGTCGTTACAAATATTAGAAAAATTAGAGTGGACAATCATCATTATTATCGTAAAGGAAACATATATGATCTTACGACACACATGCATTTATTAGGGGAGAGACCACTAATGATATTGAGTTTGAGCACCGTCTCATTCTAATTAAGTATGGATATCAAATTTAGAGAATCAGAAGTGGAAAAGGTACTGATAGATAAAGAATTAGAGACAGATAATATATTCTTAGAATTAACCTTCTACTTATTGATGAGACGACATTAACGGAAACAAATATGTACTAAGTAATATGGAGAATATGGTAGGTTGATAAGCCAAATCACATTTACATTTTATATACATGCTTCTTCCCTAGTTGCCCAGCACTGTAACATGCATTTGATCACAAGATCAAATAAATTGCACGACATTTGGAAATAACTATAACAAAATAATTGTAAATTCGGAAAATAAGGTACGATGTTCCATACGGAAATACAGTGTCTATATATTATTATGTATCATTATCTAATGCATTATCTAATATTCCTGTACCTGTCTCTATTACTGAATAACAGTTTTTTTTTTTTCTTTCCTTGTTATCAAATTCACTTATCTGTTAGCTTGTTAAAAATAAGAAGCAAAACTTTCCATCGAGCTGTTAATGTAGGAAAATGTTCATATTTTAAATATTTTGTTAATGGTTGTGTTAGCTATGTAATGGATGGGCAATGCTATGAACATTACATAGTATGTATAAATTATATATATATATGCATTTTTTTGCGTGTTTTCTTAGTGTATATGTATGTAGTAATTTATATATATGTATGTATGTTAGTAATTAAAGATAAGTCTTTCTCTATCTTGCTAGGTTCATAAGAAAAAGTAACTGGATATGTGGAGTACTGTGGTATTAAGAGGAGTACGTGCCGTTTGAACTGGCGATGTGTACACCGCATGTGTGGGCATACAGTATCGGAATGGGGGCGGTCCGTCACTAGCAGCGACAGCGCCAGCATCCAATTGGCCTTTTGACGTTACTTGGTTCGTATTTGTGGATCCCTGACCAGAAGCAGTAGTGATTTCAATATCGCAACGACCTTCGTCTCGTGTTCCATCCCCGCCTTCCTTTATTGTCTTAACCTTATCCTTTTTATCATGTTTGCGCAGCTATATGTGTAAATCGAGTATACAAATACAAATGTACTACATACAGTTACATTCACATGTTAAGAATGTTAAAACGTAATATCTTCAATTACCTAAGCAGTTAGATAATAGATGATTTCAATTTTCTTAGCAAAACTAAATTTAAACGCAAATCGATGATTATAATTATTTCAAATTACATTAGGCAACAAGATTTAGCTTTTTTATGGTAGACATGGAGCCAAAGATTAAAAATATCTATTTGAAAAAAATGTTCTTATGACAATAAGTAGTTCTTCTAAATTTTTTATATTGATGGCTAGAGGTGTTTACTAGACGTCGTGTAAGGTATTACTCATTGAAATAGTGGGTGAGAAAGCGAGGTAATAAGGCTTTACAGCTAGGTATGTTTTTCGTCACGATTTGTGATTCACTAGCGGAATGGTCTAAGCAAATCGGACTTTAAGTCCGCCGCGACTTCGACTGTCTGGTAGCTGTATGTACATAACTTCAAAACTAAGAGATTAATTTGAAAGGAGTCATTTGACAAGGGAGTCATAAATGCTAACAAAAACATACCTAGCTATAAAATGGTGTTACTTCGTTTTCATACCTACGATTTCAATAAGTAATACCTTAAACGACGCCTAATTTATGCCCCTAGCCATCTTACTTTTAAACAAAAAAGAAACGACTTTTCTTTTTTAATTTTCCTTGGTTTTTGAAGTAAAAAAATCTTTAAAAAATACCAAAACAAATCATTTTCTAAATTTTAAAATATATATAAGTTAAACTATAGATTTAAATAAAAAACAATTTATGAATTTTTAGTAGTATATATTTACGTTCATTATTTTTCGGAAATTGTTATGATTTTTAATATTGGTTGTGCCGTTCTAGAGATAAATATTATGTAAAATGTAAGAGCACCAAAAAGCAACGCTAAAAAAAACACCTAAACTTTGAAAATTTTTTTTAAAAAAACTACACCCAGGAACATTTTTTAAAGTCGATTTTCGGCATCAGGCATCATTTGTATCAAAAAATGTAATTTTTGGCTAGGGGGAGTTCTTTCTGTTGCCTAGTGTAATTATATACTTTAAGTAAGGAAGTATGTAAACAAACAAATTGATTGCATATTCATAGCCTAATTAGACAAAATAAAATAAATAGCTATTATTTTTTCTGTGCAAAATTATATATATATTGAAGTATTCAATATTCCAATGCTTCATTAGGTTAATATGGTTAATATACAAAAATACCCAAAAAAAAATAATTAGGATATCTTTGGCGCTCCAAAGATTTTACATCCTATATCTAATAGCTATGTTATCATATACCTAATATACATAATTGACAGACAATCTGCGTTTGCATGTTTTGGTTAAGATGAATAAAATAAATTAATTAAGCTACAGTGCAGCAAGCTGGAAACCCTGTACTTATGGAACATAGCAAAAAGGGCTGAAAAGCAAATAAAGTACAGGGTCTAATAACTATTTTCACTTGCAATAATTGCGCTTAAGAATGCTGATTAATCGCATTTAGTAACTCGCAATTAAATTTGGCAACTCTCGAATGAAACGCACAAAACGACCTGAAGAAGTATTGTTCAAGCATGAACATCTGGCAGTCATTGACTATGTCCCGAAAACACACCGAAAGAGTGAAGGGACTATGAAATTTGATCTAAGCAAATGTATAAATAAAAATGTAACACTAAAATGCACTTGTAACCCAAAAATGTACTTGTAACCTAAATATGCACTTGAAACCTAAAAAAGGGTCACTGATGTAAATTAGAGGAACGGCTGGAAAGGTAAATAGACATGTATGCAGCACATGTCAGGCGTCCTTCCAATGACTGGAAGCGACTTAGAAATTAAGATTTTCATGTTAGTTACGTAAGACTAGGATTTTAAGAATAAAGATCAGTTCAGATGTTGTACTCATTTAGCTTGGTTGTCTCCATTTCATTTGGTCCTTCGAGCATTCTGTTGTTTTCCCCCACCAGTGGTAAGAAACACAGAAATAATAAACCAGCACCTTAAAGTCTACGAAGTTGTAGCTAAAGGCTGCTAAATCTTTTAAACTCTGTTGTTTTCCCCCATCAGTGGTAAGAGACACAGAGTCATAAAGTAGCATCCAGGCTAAAGAAGCTGGATTGCAAAAATAAAAAACCCTTGTTCTCCCCCATCAGTGGTAAGAGTCAGGGTATAATATTTTAAAATCTAACCAAAACACAAATTAGTGAAAGTGTTAGTTGCGTTTCCGAGGCAGACATCGGGAAATATATACAGCGTTTCTGAGGCTTACATCAGAAAGTGAGTGTGCTACAATTTTTAAAAGCGGCACCAAAAAGATTGACAGCAATCGGAGAAGAAGTACTGGAAAACTGAGGCAACGCCAAGACCAGAAGCCAAAGAGGGAGATAGAAACACCATCAACAACGGCAACCACCAACAACAACAGCAACACCAACAACAACAGCAACACCAACAACAACTGCACAACCAACAACAGCAGCACCAAAGCGTCAAGGAGGAGATCGAGATAAGTGATCGATTAAGTTACAAATAAGTAGCAATTAAAAAAAAAAAAAATGTTATTAGTTAAAGAACTAAAGGAGATTGAAGCTGGAATACTTTCCAGAGATTCAATCCCTATGTTAGAAAAGTCTACAAAAGAATGGACAAAGAAAACATTTGGAATAGTCGGTTATTACTATAAAAATGGTCGGCTTCGATTCGGTATTTACGATGATAATCGTACACCCGCAGACTTAATTAATGAAAAATTAAAACATCTTCAAAGGTTTCTGGATGAAACAATTGAACGATTAGCTACTGCCGGTATTGATGAGTGCATCATCAGGAAAATAAAGTAGAATTTCTTTGGCATAGGATAATCGATGAAATAGGCGCGAATGATCAAGATAAGATCTTTTGCAATGATGACTTCATGGATATAGCATGGGACGTTACGAAATTAAGAAAAAGATTAGAAGCCAAAATAAAAGGAGACGAGTATATAGAAGATGAGGCCCAAGAAGACGAGGAAATAGATGTCGAGGGCCAAGAAGATGAAGTCCAAGAAGGCGATGAATTAGATGTCGAGGGCCAAGAAGATGAGGCCCAAGAAGACGAGGAAAAAGATGTCGAGGGCCAAGAAGATGAGGTCCAAGAAGACGATGAAATAGAAGATGAGGTCCAAGAAGACGAGGAAATAGAAGACGAGGGAAAAGGAAGCCGAGGACGAAACAGACGAGGACAATGAAAATGAAGAGGCAGAAATCTGCGAAAAACATGTTACAGAAACCTCAAGAAAACTAGACGTAGAATACCAAAAGGCCCTCAGAGACAATGTTAAAATCGCGCCGACTTTAGAGAGAGATGGGATTGAGTGGCGTTTTATTCCCCCGGCAGGACCTCACTTCGGAGGTATCTGGGAAGCTGGGGTAAAATCGATGAAATATCATCTAAAAAGGATAATTGGGGACAGTAGTCTGACATTTGAAGAACTGTCAACCCTTTTATGTCAAATTGAGGGAGTATTAAATTCACGACCTCTTTATACGACTGGTAGCGATATTGATGATAAGGAAGTATTAACTCCGGGTCATTTTTTAATTTGTAGACCAAACTTAGATGTTGTTAAGTCCATAACAGATGAAAGAATCGGGAACTTGGACAGGTGGAAATTAAGTCAAAAGCTAAAAAGAGAGTTTTGGGTTAAATGGAAAGAAGATTATCTGCACACTTTACAGCAAAGAAATAAGTGGAAAAGAGAATCTCAAAATATCGAGGAAGGGCAGATAGTGTTAATAAAATCTGAGAACTGCCACCCAGCAAGATGGCCTCTGGGAAAAATTGAAGAGGTTCATAAAGGTAAAGATGAAAAAGTGAGAGTAGCGAAAATTAGAGTTAAAAAAGGTTTGGTTACACGACTAATTAATAAAATATGTCCACTGATTAATAAATCAGAAAAGAAATTCACGCTTTTCAGACCTCCAAAACCAGGAGTTATGTTAGCTGTGCTGGTGCTGTTTAGCCAATGGTCAAATGGGTAATCGAAAGCATTAACAGTACAGCTTCAATAAATTTAGATCCGAATGAAATATAAATTATAAAGTCTTCTTGGGATTTAGTTGTGTTTTTTATGATATGGACACATATTTTCCTTTGCTAGAAAGGAGTACAACTTTAATAATAACAATAAGTTATTTATAGCACACACATCCCCAAGAATGAAGCGTGAAACTTTCAATTTATAGGCTCATTATATCATATGATGTTTGATATAATTGATGCAGAACAGGGCATATTGACTATTAACGCATATTGCACATATATATATTAATAGCAAGCCATAACATTCATTCAAAAGCGCATGAAACTGTTTTCTTAACATATATATAAATCATACAGCTGAAATAGACCAATTTAAAATTAAGTTAAAAGAAATTTAAAGAATTAAAAGAACTTAAGTTCCATCATAGATCTGGGCACTTGTCCCTCGGTATTGGTCTAATTATAATATTGATATTAATTATATATACAATAAGAAGAATAGTAGTAAGAAGAAGATTACAAGCTATAGCCTTTCCAAGCCCCATATAAAATGTTAAGATATAAAATGTTATGATATAAGCACGTCAAAGAAGACATCAACGGCCATAACCTGTTTAGGCCCCTGGCAGAATGTTCAAGCATGAACATCTGGCAGTCATTGACTATGTCCCGAAAACACACCGAAAGAGTGAAGGGACTATGAAATTTGATCTAAGCAAATGTATAAATAAAAATGTAACACTAAAATGCACTTGTAACCCAAAAATGTACTTGTAACCTAAATATGCACTTGAAACCTAAAAAAGGGTCACTGATGTAAATTAGAGGAACGGCTGGAAAGGTAAATAGACATGTATGCAGCAGATGTCAGGCGTCCTTCCAATGACTGGAAGCGACTTAGAAATTAAGATTTTCATGTTAGTTACGTAAGACTAGGATTTTAAGAATAAAGATCAGTTCAGATGTTGTACTCATTTAGCTTGGTTGTGTCCATTTCAAGTATCAAAGCAACGACGCGATTAGAGAGAGAGAGAGAGAATAAAAAAGCTTTACCACTGTGTTCAAGTATTAACCGGACTGCGGCTATAAAACTTGTAATGATTTTTTTTCTCGAAAATCAACTTTGGATCCAGAGCACTTATGTCCGTTTTTTTTCCATTCCTCGAATTATACTTAAACGTCCTTTTTCCAAATTGCTTTTAGCACCGAAATGGTGTCCTAGGACTAGTGTATATTACCTTTTTGATTGCCATTAGGTTCATAATCAGGCAATAGAAAAGATTGGTCCGAAATGCGTCTTATTTTTGAAAAAATTCTCGAAAACATGGTCAACAAAATTGAGTGTTTTTTAAAAAGCGAGATTTAACTTTCCAGAATCATACCACAAATCCTAAAATTTTGTTTGCTGAAACGATTAAGTTGTCGACAGTGTCAGCAAGGTCATTAGTTGTCAATGGACCATCCTAGAGCCTCATTTTTAATTTGCTTGACGTGATGCTAATCAGTTGAAGTTATTGTTTTTTTTTTTTGGATGAAATTCGTCCTTTAACGCTTCCTGGATCCTTTCTGAATATTGTGTGACAATAAAATGCTGATTTTATTAAAATTTAGTGTTATCCGAACATTTCGACTGCTAAAATTCAAAATTTTACTCAAAATTCCAATTTTACAAAAACAATATTTGTCCGGTTAATACTTGTACACAGAATTATATGCACTTTTGGCACGCGGCAAAGTCAAAAAGTTCCTATAAATTTCCATTAACATACGAAAGCCAACTAAACTTCGAAATATAAAAACAAACACAAATTCAATTTCAGAATAAGTTATTTATTAGTATAATTGAAATTTATATAATTTAAAAATGATGCCGGCCCAAAAAGTCTCTGGGCTGCGACCCAATAACCCCAAAAATGATTATTGAGCTCCCATATTGTGCGGTCTGCACTATCACCCAGTTCTCTAATGCTGTCACAAATATCGGATAAATCCATTTCTAAGAACTCACAACAAAATCCCAATATTCCTAGATGTCTCTCAAGCATTTGATAGAGTCTGGTTAGACATTCTAATGCAGGGGTGCGCAGCGCCTACGCACACGACGCACATTTGTTTTTGCTTTGCACATAGCTTATGGGAGTGTGTGAGGCTTGCACACTGGTAAGGTTCTGGCGCACATTGCAAATTACACAAACAATTTTGCGTCCTTTACCCTCCCCTATTTTTCGTTGCCTGCAAAGCAAAAACAATTTTGCACTGCACGCTTTGCGCCGGACCTTCGCTTCTCGCAAACCAAAAAAAATTTGCACTGCACGCTTTGCGCCGGACCTTCGCTTCTTGTCTTCACTATTCCGAATGTATTTTGTTGTTGTCTTTTCGTTTGATGTACACTGAAAAGTTTCTTTTCCACAGGTCATTAAAATGTGTGATCGACAGGCAAGTGTTTTCTTCGCCGAAAACTTGCAATGTTCCTATTTTTTCAGTGTACACATTGAAATAGAAAAAATGTTCGTTACATGTGTGCGAGCGATCTTCTTTATTTGTGTTGGTGCGTGCACATCCATAAGGCAGCTTTGCGCACCCCTGTTCTAATGCAACAGATCAAAAGAACGCTCCTTAATAGCACACACGCTCTTTCAAAGTCATACCTCTACGATAGAAAATTTGCAGTTAGATGTAACACAGCCATATCTGCCGATCATTAAGCTGGAGTTCCTCAAGGCAGCGTACTCGGACCGATACTATTTATTCTATATACAGCAGACATCCCAAGAAGCAAACGACATTCAACATCTACATTTGCGGATGATACAGCAATGCTCAGTAGATCCAAATGCCCAACGGCAGCAACTGCGCAATTTGCTCTTCATCTAATCAGCGAAGAAAAATTGTTGGGAAATCAAAAGTAAACGAACAAAAATGCAAGCACGTTACGTTTACCTTGAACAGGCAAAGTTGCCCACCGCTCACATTAAACAACTCCGGACTCCTGTAAGCAAACGAAGTGACGTTAGGAGTACACCTCGATAGAAGACTCACATGGCGTAGACACATTGAAGCCAAGAGAACACACATAAGAACAGTCTTCACTGGCTTATTAACACTCGCTCGCCTCTTAGCCTTGAACACAAGGTTCAGCTCTACAAATATGTGCTAAAACCTTTCTGGAACTATGGCTCCCAATTATGGGGGAGTGCCAGCAATAGCAATATTAATATTGTTCAGAGAGTCCTGTCAAAGATCTTGGGTACCATCACCGGGGCACCGTGGTACGTTCGCAACGAAAACATACAAAGTGACTTGAATATTCAACCGGTCAAAGATGTAATAGCAGAACAAGAGGAAAAGTACTATGTCAAACTTTCTTCGCACCCCAACCATCTCGCGAGAGGCCTAACAAGGTTATACAGCCGATCCCGTCCTCGTCGTATTGACCTACGAACCCAGCGATTGACTCTAGGGACACGTTACTTAATGTTAAGTTACAAGATTTGAAAACTTATTATTAGTCTTAGATTTAAGAGAAGATCCAATAAATAAACGCAAAGTAATTTAAAAAGTAAAATAAAAAACTAATTTAATAGACCCTTTTGTACTTTTTTAGAGTACAGGCTCTAAAAATGTTCGCTATGGGTCATGGAAAAATGAGAGAACATATTAAAAAGCTGGCTTTGGAAGACAAAAATAATGTTGAAGTGCTGAGTTCAATTGATTGTTCAAATAAAATGGTGCACAATGCAATAACATTTACATCTAGAGCTAAAAGAAAGCGATATCGAATATAGAGGTCATACGATTGGCACTTCAAAGCTCAGGAAAGATATTTTAAATATCGGCAAGTGTCGGAAAAGTTTAGGAAACATTAAAATTACCTTAAAGAAAGTAGCCCCAGAAAAATTTCACTCTTGTGCGCAAAACAATTGGCAAGGCGTATACAGTTCCATAAAAGATTATTGGTGGAAGAGCGACTTATATGTATGTTAGGCGACCACCCAATACAATATACAATCTTAAATTCACTTGCAAGACCATAAAAAGCCGAGGTTCAAGCATTATCGTATGGGGTTGTGTCTCTTACAAGGAAGTGGGTCCCATTCATTGTATCGAAATGGTCCATGATCATCATATTTTTGTTAACAAATTGTCTATGCTAAGGGCAATCTTATGCAGAACTAATTTAATCAAAACGATATGCATAACAAAATAAATATATTATATGATTATAATGTATCATCAGGCCAGAAAGCGACTATATTATTATTTTGCTTAAAAGTGGCAGCATTTAATTTGTTTTGTTTAACAGCAGCAACAACAGCTGATTTATATAAACCGGCCAAATAACATTGCAAACAACACGTATATCGATATCGAACACGTATATCGATAAGAAAAATATTTAAGTTCTGTTAATTCAGCGAAAAAATTAGATATTTGTCGATTCTTTTCGCGTTGAGTGTAAATCAGTGTTAGGCGCGTCGTATGCACGGTGCATTGGCTGTCATTTTGAAGCAGCGCTGCCAGCACACCGACGCTATGAAAGTTCGTGTGGCTTGGGCATTGGCACTTCGGCTCTCGCTGTTTCGCTACGCTAGCTGCGCGACTATTGAAAAGTACACGTAAAAAAAAATTTTTGATGAAATTTGGGAAGAACTTTTCTTTTTCGTTGAAAATTGTGATGGTGATGCGCAATGCATCATTTGCCATCACGTTTCGATGAGATGCAGCTTCTTTTTACTATCATTTTTCCTTTAATTTATATTTTGAAGCAGGACAAGTAATCTTTTAACGTTATCAAGCGTTTTTTTTTTCAGTGTAAAGCAAGATTTAAGACTGATTTCTACTGACTTCGTGTCTGTTGATACGCACAACCGCGCACTGCTAACATGGGAGTGTATGGGTGCCGACCACTGGTGTAAATACTGCTTTACTTGATACTTTAAACTTTAAGTTCGTGAGCCGTTGAATTTTGAGCCTTACCGCTCTAGGTAGAGTGTCCCTACCCTATCCGCGGCTTATAGTCGTGCATTGAGTCTGGCGACTTTTGCGTACCCCGCTGTGAGCTGTTCTTGAGCAAAGAAATTGCTGTACGAGCTGAGTCTCGGCTTAGGTATACGGTCGGGACCACCCCAGCTTTAAACTGTGCTTTTGTGCAGTGCAGATGCTAGATTTTAACACATCCTAGAATTGAAACAAGTAATAAAATGAAGTGTCTAAACCCAAAAAATACCAAATTAAAGGAAAAATATTTTCTTTAACATAGTATCTTCATTTATTGTGTTAATTTTTTTTAAATTAACAATAACAAACAAAATATCAAAATACTGAAAGTCTAGGTCACAGCTTAGTTTATGTAAGCACTTTAATCGACTACAATCATTTTGCATCAGAGATCTTAATATTTTTATACCCTTGCAGAGGGTATTATATTTTTGTCACGAAATGTGTAAAGCATTGAAGGAAGCCTCACACACCCCATAAAGTATATATATTCTTGATCAGGGCGACGAGCTGAGTCGATATAGCCATGTCCGTCTGTTTCTATGCAAACTAGTCTCTCAGTTTTGAAGCTATCTTGATGAGACTTGGTACAGGTCCGTCTTTTTGCTGCACGCAGTACATATGTCGGAACCGGCCGGATCGGATAACTATATCATATAGCTGCCATAGGAACGATCGGTTGGAAATAAACATTTAGTATGAAAAACTTTTTTGTTTCCCAAGATATCTAAACCAAATATACACATTGTGTGTTTAATTAAGTTTTAAACAGGCTGACCAAATTTGGTGTAAATCAGACTAATATATCATATAGCTGCCATAGGACCGATGGGTTCGAAAACAACATTTAGTATGAAAAACTTTTTTGTTTCTCAAAATATCTGAACCAAACATACACATTGTGTGTTTGATTAAGTTTTAAACAGGCTGACCAAGTTTGGTGTAAATCAGACTTCTATATCATATAGCTGCCATAGGAACGATCGGTTCGAAAACAACATTTAGTATGAAAAACTTTTTTGTTTCTCAAAATCTTCTTCAAAATCTATCTTGAGAAACAAAAAAGATTTTCATACCAAATGTTTATTTCCAACCGATCGTTCCTATGGCAGCTATATGATATAGTTATCCGATCCGGCCGGTTCCGACATATGTACTGCGTACAGCAAAAAGACGGACCTGTACCAAGTTTCATCAAGATAGCTTAAAAACTAAGAGACTAGTTTGCATAGAAACAGACGGACATGGCTATATCGACTCAGCTCGTCGCCCTGATCAAGAATATATATACTTTATGGGGTCTGCCACGCCTCCTTCTGCCTGTTACGCACATTTTTTTTGGACAAACTTAATAGACCCATTTGTACTTTTTCAAAGTACTGGGTCTAAAAATTGAGTGCAACGTGTTCGCTATAGATTGTTCTTCAATGTTGAGTACCAAAAATTTCAATATATGGCGCCACTACGATAATATCAGTTGATAAACACAGAGGTCGCTAGCGTCTGTCTTCTTCTTTTTGCCCGTAACATTGTTAGTTGATAACTTCCGCGTTTATCATCCATTTGGAATAAAAATAAGGACAGGTTCGGACCATAGGGCGTAATATACGTAGGAAATATACCGCAAGCTAACTTTGGCGCGCCAAAGTTTGGATACCCTTGCAGAGCCCTGCATAAGCCGTCCGATTTTTTACAAAATTTGTTATGTGTTGATTTCGCCCCCTCCGCACTTGGAAATTATAATAATAATTATAATAATTCTATGAAGTGTTAAAATCTAGCATCTGCACTGCATACTTTATGCTGTAAGCCACTGTACATTAGGCCGGAACGAAAAACACTTTTTTTTTCTATTTTCCAATCTCTTGGGTGCGGAATCGTTGACCCGCTATAAAATAATAATGTGTGCAAAAAACTGATTTTTTGGAGCCCATCCTGATGTGGCGCACCGACGTTCTTTTTAAAAAATCATGCAATAATTGAAAAAATTGGGAAAAATATGACATAAAAAGAAAACATGATCTTTTGCTTATTGCTTATTTGATAATGCTTATTTTTTACACATAGCCTTAACATTTTTCTTGATAAAACTATTGGGATCGGTGCAAAAATATGAGATCTACAATTTTTTTATGGAAAGGAAATTAGGTAACACCCGTAGTTTAAAAACTAGCATTTTTTGCCTGCCTCAGAGGCCTTTTTATTTTTTAGACCCAGTACTTTAAAAAAGTACAAATGGGTCTATTAAGTTTGTGCAAAAAAAATGTGCGTAACAGGCAGAAGGAGGCGTGGCAGACCCCATAAAGTATATATATTCTTGATCAGCATCAACAGCCGAGTCGATATAGCGATGTCCGTCTGTCCGTCTGTCTGTCTGTCCGATTTTGTGTCGCCTAGATCTCAGAGACTATAAGAGCTAGAGAGACCAAATTTGGCATATACGTTCATCTATATCTTGCATTGAACGAGTTTGTCTTAGATTTTTGCCACGCCCCTCTCCGCCCCCGAAAATTGAAAAATAAAATTTCGAAGTCGAATTACGAAAGAACCTTTAAAGCTAGCGCCTTGATTTTTGGTATATACATATAATACTCGCTATAGTCCAAACCTGTGCTAAAAATTTCATTCCAATCGGTTGGTAAACGCGGAAGTTATTTAACTAACAATGTTACAGGCAAAAGGAAGAAGAGACGCTAGCGGCCTCTATGTTTATCAAGTGGCGCCATCTATTGATGGTACGCAACATTGAAAAACAATCTTTAGTGAACGCTTTGCACTCAAAAAGTACTGCACTCAAAAAGTACATTTTTTAAAGATGAATCAGCTTATTTAAGAAGGTCTTTAACTAAAGGTAATGAAATCTCCTAAAACTTTTCTATACAACTTTTTAATTTTTTGTGAGAAAATCACGGATAAAGGTACAAAAAAATTCAAAAAGTATATAAATCGCAAAAATATCTCCAGTTTAACAAATTGAGCATAGAGTTTGGACTTTCTTGAGCAAAACAAGCCATCGTTCATAAAAATCGGCTGACGAATGACGAACTTATCCATATATTATATTTTACCCATACCAAAAAGATCCATACTACGAATCTCATTTTATTGTGTTTGCTCTTAAACGATTTATATTTAAACTGATTACCCAACTATTACCCATTTTCCTATATTTTTGCGCCGATGCTAATAGTTGATACAGTTTTATCAAGAAAAATGTAAGGGCTATGTATAAAAAATATGCATTATGTGGAAAAAGATCATGTTTTCTTTTTATATGATATTTTCCCCAATTTTTTAAATTTTTGCGTGTTTCTTCAAAAAAGAACGTCGGTGCGCCACCTCAGGATGGGCTCCAAAAAATCTGATTTTTTGCACACATTATTATTTTATAGCGGGTCAATGACTCCGCACCCAGGAAATTGGAAAATAAAAAAAAGTGTTTTTCGCTCCGGCCTACTGTACATTTTCACAAAGTTATAATCAATTTTAGAGCAGTCTAAACTGGTTAAAGCGCATCTTATAAAATAATGGTTAATATTATATGTTCTTCTTCATCTTGTGATGTGCTAAAATCTTTTTTTTTACCAGAATTTAAAATCAAATCATAACTCATAGAATCCACCATCATCCACCTAAAATAAATCGTTAACGTATCCAATTGGGAGAATGTATAAAAACTATTGTTAACACTTGTAATACATGGCGGAAAAAAAAACATTCATTAATAAAAGATATAAGTCACCACGTTTGGTGCACTTGATTAATTAATTAAAATAATATAAATGTTAGTTATGTTATTTGTTACCAATAGCACAAAAACTAATCATATCAACATTGAATTTTTTTCAAAATGCAAAAGTCGTGTGAGATTCGAGTGAGTAATTCAAAGCATATTGATAGGAAAAATGTACTATCGCATTTCATATAAGTATTTGGCTAAAAAGTTAAATTTTAATGACATTTAAAGTACATATAAAACAAGTTTCACAACATGTAAAATTTTCGTTAGTACTTACTCTGATTAAAGAAACAAATAATATTAAAAAAAATAGTCGAAAGTGATCGACTTCGCAATACCCTATACCCAGCTTTAACATAACTCAAACTGTAGAAAATAAAACTTTGCATAATTTATGAATTCAATATTTACATTTAACATAAACTGTAAATGGTGCAAAGGAGCTTACAGAAAGACAGACATGCGAAAATGGCTATAGACAACCTGGAAACATATGTATGTTCAATGAACATTGTTGGTATGTTGATAAAGTACTGTATGTATACACTCTTTTTTAATGAGTACAAAGCTAAAATGAAGGATTAGACAGCGCTAATTAAAAACCTCAAGTTCTCACCTCGCCATAATGCTCCTCATTCTGCTGTAACAAATCAACGCAAAGCTCGGCCAGGTGAATGAGATCCTCCAGTTTCTTGGGTGGGGGCACAATATTTTCACCACGTAAGTCCTCTGTAAAGTAAATGGGTCTATAACATTTATTGTTTACAATGTGGCTTAGTTAAAGGAAAATACATTCAACAATAAGTACATAGTATGTACTTATGTGTAATGTATATGAATGTGCATAAATTTATATGAAAAATATGATCAACTCAAACAACGGTTGGGCACCTTCTATTTTAGCTTCTGCCGAGAGTCGTGTGTAGTTAACAAGTGCTGCAGTTTCCAGGCTCTTTTTAATCATTTGACGCACCTCTTCCGGTGGTACTGGAGTCACAATGTCTTTCATAAGAACACGTTCTAGCAATGACAGTGTTGCTTTAAGTGCCCCTTCTGGACGACCAAATGGAAAACAATATCTGAAATTTGTTATTTGGAACTCCAGAAGTTGCCGTAAGCGTTCTTTTATTTCGGAAAACTTTTCCTTTTCCTCATGAGTAATGCTGCCAACTCCATCAGGCCTTTAACAAAATAACATCTTAAAATAATACGATTATTTCTTGTCAAATATATATACACAATTACCTATTACCGTGCACGTGGCTCGCACAAAACGCAAAAGAATAATGGATCAAAGTGGGGTCAATCATATGATGTTTTTCAGCACGATCCAAAAGATCGGAAAGATAACATAAATGTCTATAGCATCCTCGCACACCGTATCGGGCGCAATACTCATCCAAAACAAACACTTGTCCCGGACTAAACCATCCCTGTTAATTTTTATATAAATTTAATTAACAGTAAGACATCTTAGCATATATTTTTGGATTTAGTAGACTTACCAAAGATGCGTATGGATCATTTAATCTATATTCGAGTGTTAAGTTTTGTAAGGTTTTAAATAAATTGGCGTGATCAAATGTACACGGATCCGCGCTTATATAATCTTCCATACCATGCTTGCGTGCTTTATCAGCATCTAAATTACATATGCATGTATGTATTTAAAAGCCAAGCTATGAAATTTATGTAAGAAAACAATTTGGAAAATTACCTCCTTGAATTTTCGACATGGCCGAGTTTTTGTCCTGTGTGATAGGTGGCGTGGGTTTATGCGATTGACCCGTGGCCCTGTACATAGCCATCACCCACAGACTGCACTCGTTTTCGTCATCACACGCGAATGCAATACTATCGCCTTCGCGCACGGCGTTAAAAAAAAATCTACCACCGTTTAAATCAATGCCAAACATGAGATTAGCTATACAACAAATTAAAATGGAAAGTCACGAATGAATATGTATGGTATGTACAACAAGGTAAATTTTAGTTATTCACATACCACTAGCAGCTTCAATATAGTCCACCGTGTACCCATCCAACTGCATCATTTCAGACGGTTCGGACTTCTTCTCCTTGTAACTGCACATAGCAAATGTGTATTGAGAAACTTGAACTAAAACAAAATAACGGCGTTTCCACTTTTTCCAGACAGATTTTCCAATGGCAAAGAGATTCCTAAAATGAAATATTATTTAGTACTAAATATATATGCATAATACTTATAATGTTGATTTTGCTTACGTACCCACAATGCTTCATATTCAAAGGCTTATCAAGTCTGCATGCTATCTTGATTCGCACATCCTGATCTTGTAAGTTTTTGGATACAATCATACGGTGCCATTCAGGTGACTATTTACAAAAATGTATATATTTTTATTGAGACTATTTTTTGCTTTCTTGTAAGAATAATAATGTTTCTCACTTTGGATGATAATGGAGATGGCTTTATAGTTACTTTCCCTAACTCCTTGTCCTCGAGCGCCAACATTCCAGGGTTTTCCGTATATAACTTTACTTTAACGACTGGCAAAGGGTGAGTTGTTGTAAAATCGCCTTGAGTATCCCACCTGAGTACGAATATTAAACGAAATAACGAAATCGAGTAAACATTTGCACAAGCAAAAAAGTAAGTTAGTCTTACATAGGCTTGGAAGCCTCGGCTTGATCAGTTTGAAGCTTTTCTCCGTTTTCAACCTCCATAGTACAATAAACAATTCTATTTGGGGCCAAAGATTTAAGCCCTTTTACTTCCATTACAATTACTTCCAATTGAAAAGTAAGTACAACGTCCAATTTAGTCAATTGTGTGGTGCCATCTTCGGAATCACCCTCTAGCTTCGAAAGAGATCCATGGGAACGTAAAATCATTTTTCTTAATTCACAAAAAGGAAATTGTCACATTATTTCAGGTATTTTATCATATTATATTTAATAAAAAAAACTTACAAAAATGATGGTGTGCTGTAATATATTTTTAAGAAAAAAAGATAATGTGAATTATATATGTAATATTTGATGAATTCTCACACTACCTGTGATTGTAACGTTTCAATTTTTGGAGCCCATATTTACTGTCCATATTGCTCTTGGAGACTGGAAGTGACTCCAGATTTGCCATTAAAAGATTGATGGACGATTTTAATTCTTCTATATAAAGGGACTCCATTTCCTTGAGCACAAACTTTGGCATCAATTTACGGTTTTTCTCCATTTCTCCCACCCGCTGCATACGACCATCCAATTCTCGCCTGATGGCCGCTGCTTGTTCATCTGCCGAATCAAGCTAATACGAGAATGACAACCAAAAATTAAATATGTGTTAATCTAGCTAATACATATTTGAATAAAGGAAAATCATCTGCTATAAGCCAAATTTCTACTACGCAATCATTTTTATGGTTTAACGAACGGTCTCTACCAATTTACCTAAGCTACGGATCTTGCAATTCTAAGGTCGAGCCCCATGACCTATCATGACGTTACTGAGATTTCCAGTGCTACAAGTATAAATAACTATTTAATGTGCTAGTCGCAATAGAGTATCTAATTGTATCTCGATATACTCATTGACAGACATAGATTCAATTAAACTGTGTGCAAAAGGTGGAAGAGAAATAAAATTACAAAGTGCTATCAGCGTTTTAAATTATTTCGAAGTATAGAAAAACAATTGGTTGCTGGTAACCAAAAAGCTGGTCTTCGGCTAAATCGGCTAATCGACTTTTCGTGGTGTAGTTTTTGTTTTTAAATTTTTTTTTTAAATTTGACCGTTTTTCTTAAATTTTTTCATGAGGTGCCCTTAGATATTGAATTATTTTTCGATAATATAATGAACATATCTACTAATCATTCATACATTGTTTTTAATTTAAGTCAATAGTTTAACAAATATATATTTTTAAATTTTGAAAATTATGATTTTTTGCCTTTTTACGATTTTTTTATTTTTATTTCAAGGAAGATTAAAAAGAATTAAGTTTTTTTTTAAAGTTAAATGGCTACAGGCATTAATTAGGCGTCGTTTAAGGTATTACTTATTCAAATCGTAGGTAAGAAAGCGAAGTAACAGCCTTTTAGAGGCAGATATGTTTTTTCACAACATTTTGAATTTGCAGAAAATCCGTAACGAATCCATTTTACTGGCTGTTTGACTTTAAAATCACATGCTTAGATTCAAGACTCTCGCAAAGTATTGATCATTAAAATAAATTTCAGAAACGATCAATTTATACGATGCAATACTCCGTGCAGAGAACAAAATTCGGCTTTTGACCGATCGGTCCTACAGCAGCTTTATGATATAGTAGTCCGATTTTGTTCAAATTTTCTCAGATAGTATAAAGCTATATCGAACATCGTTATGGTCAAGGAGAATACCAAGATCATTTACTTTATCTAATCTAGTAAGGGGTACTAAATCAAGAGTATGATTGATGATGTGATGCAAGTGACTATTGAAAGTTATAACTTTGCATTTAGGACAATTAAGATTTAGTAAACTAAATTTGCAATAAATCAAAGCTGGAACTGTCCTTAAATGACACACAATTTCACATCATCGGCATACATTAAATTGTTAGAATGTAGAATAATAGAAGGAAGATCGTTAATAAACAGGTTAAAATGCAGAGGTCTAAGATGACTACCCTGAGGACCCGACTTGAAGACAACGTTTTGTGTTCTGTTAATAAGATAACCGGATAACAATATAAGAAGATTATATGAAAATCCAATTAAATTCCATTTATTAAGTAAAAAACAGTGGTTAACAGAATCAAATGCTTTACTGAAGTCCGTATAAGCAACTTCAGTCTGCATTTTATTTTTAAAACCCTTGATCTCTAAAGACGAAAATTCGAGCAGGTTTGTGGTTGTGGATCTATGTTTCACAAAACCATGTTGGTAAGGTGAAACAATAGAACTACAAAAATGAGTAAGTTGTGAAGTAATAATTTTCTCAAAAAGTTTAGGTGGTTCAGACATTTGGGAAATTGGCCTATAATTTTTAACACAACTCATAGGACAACTTTTGTGTAACGATATGTGATTCCTTCGAGGCAGAAGGGATTGAGCAAGATGCAACAGATAAAGTAAATAGTCTATGTAAGAGTAGGTATAAAGAGCCAGCGCAGTACCTAAGTACGCAACCTGGTAGCCCTTCAGGGCCTGGGGAGAACACTGGTTTGATTAAATTTAATTTACGCCATACTGAGACTTCAGTGACCACGGGTTCAGGAACAAAGCAAAATTTTTTTTTGGAAATTATAGGGATAGCATATATTAGAAGAGTAGCTTTTAACAGAGTAAGTAGTTGGAAAAAATGCAGTAAGCTACGGTGGAACAAGCTCGACCGAAGAAGACCCTGTACTTTTTGAGAGCAAAGCGTTCACTATAGATTGTTCTTTAATGTTGCGTGTCAGAAATTTCAATAGATGGCGTCACTGTTGATAAACTCAGAGGTCGCTAGCGTCTCTTCTTCTTTATCATCCGATTGGAATGAAATTTTCAGGTCAGGTTCAGACCACAGTGTATATTATGTGTAACAATGAAATCAAGGCGCTATTATTCAAGGTGCTCTTGTAATTCGACTTCGAAATTTTGTATTTCGATTTTCAGGGGCGAAGGGGGCGTGGAAAAGATCTAAAGCAAACTTGATCAATGCAAGATATAGATGAACGTATATGCCAAGTCTCTAGCTCTTATAGTCTCTGAGATCTAGGAACTCAAAAAAGGGACAGACGGACATGGCTATATCGACTCGGCTGTTGATGCTGATTAAGAATATATATACTTTATGGGGTGTGGCACGCCTCCTTCTGCCTGTTACGCACATATTGCACTAACTTAATAGGACCATTTGTACTTTTTTAAAGTAGTACTTATTGCCGTCGTATTTTCATATGAAACTGAATGAGGTAATTGAATTTATACAAAGAAATCCTTACCGTGGAGATGAGAAATCGACCCTTAGTGCCCTTAGGGCCGATTTCTTATCTCGACTTTATGTTTAACTACTTGATAAATTTTTTATTTAGAGAAATTTGGATTTCTTGTCATAAATTAAGTTCCAGCCGTTCGATAACTTAAAAGGCGGATCATCCCCACTTTATGTTACTAACGTAAGTCTATTCAGCTGTGCGCCAGCTTTTAAGTCTCTCTCGTAATTCGACTTCGAAATTTTGTTTTTCAATTTCCGGGGGTGGAGAGGGGTGTGGCAAAAATCTAAAACAAACTCGTTCAATGCAAGATATAGATGAACGTACGTGCCAAATTTGGTTTCTCTAGCTCTTATAGTCTCTGAGATCTAGGCGACACAATATCGGACAGACATACCGACGGACATCGCTATATCGACTCGGCTGTTGATGCTGATCAAAAATATATATACTTTATGGGTCTGCCACGCCTCCTTCTGCCTGTTACGCACATTTTTTTTTGCATAAATTTAATAGACCCATTTGTACTTTTTTAAAGTACTGGGTCTAAAAATAAAATATATCGGATCACATAAATACAATATGCATAATTTACCGTTTTATATTCAGTATTTGACAAACAATACTAACGAGACGGAAATCCAACAAGCCGGAATTGCTTTATTTCTTTTGTTCACAAGAAATAACACATTTAGCACTCAAATATAACACATTCATATTTAGCGCCAAAACTTTTATTACTAATACTACCTTTGACCATATCAGGGCACGGGGACGCCAACTTATTACAAACTTTAAATATTTTTATAACGGCAAGATGTGTAAACGAAAAATGCTAAATCCTATATTTATGGTTATGTAATATTTATATAAAGTAGGCTTTAACGAGAAGATGAGAATTTTTCAAATTTATTGACAAATTAGATATATCTGGATTTAACCAAGTTTCAGTGAAGGAAAATATTTTATAATCCAAAGAGATACTATTTATTATATAGACAATTTGATACGCTAACAGGAAAGGGAAATTTAGTTTTTTAAAAGATTAGATGATTCAACTGTAGATATATTTTTTGCGAGACAGTAGGTCTAATTCTTTTATGAGGAGTAAACTCGTTACTTGGCAAATCACTTGGCCAAAATGTATTACAACAAATAGTAGTAAATAATTCCGGTGGCACATTCAATTTAAATGTCTCTAGCATAAGAAAATTTAAACTTAGGGATATTAGGGATCTTCGACTGAACGTACGTTTCTACGTCATCAATCGAAGTATCCGGGCGCAACCGAGAGACAAATATCTGCTTCCTTAAGGGAACAGCTACAAGCGGCTTGGATATAGGTGCAGGTAAAGAGGGTGGAGGCGGAAGCAATGTGTTAGATATGGTGCAAATTATGGTGATGGACCGGCATCTTCATCACTAACTACAATTGTTGTGTAACCAGAATTGTTTGATACTAATAAGTTAGGATTTTTAATAGGTGTATAAATAAAGGTATTACATGGAGAAAAGGAGAGACGTATTCATTAGGTGTGTTACCAGACGACTTTGGAGAAACGTCCAATACCTTTAGGACATTGAACTGCTTCTCCATAGTCTTAAATTCATCATGCAACTTATTAAAACACTTTCGCAAGCAAGATAAATTCTCTCTTGTTTAATGCAATGTGATCTAGGTGATCACGGCAAGATTAAAATCACGACAAGCTTAAGTTTTGAATTTACAGAATAAAGGTTTAAGATGGGAATAACAATTAAGAAGGGACTTAAGTCAATAATGCTGGAGCATAAAAAGGAGCTAAAAAGGATGGGGGCAGAGTAAGGATTAAACTAAGGGCAAAACTATTATTTAAAAGACCAAAAACGATAGTTTTTAGACTTGGGTTCGACATTTTATACTTTCGCACCTTAATTTTGACTTTTCAATTGCCTATCAGCTGATCCGTCGGGCTATAAGCTGTTCACGTAATCTAATACTAATCAGTAAAAAAAACTAAAACTAATTTAAAACCGTTTATGAATCCCACTACTATTACTTAACTATTTCCTTCTTAATTTAAAAAAAAAGGCAATCAGATGTCAAGATTGGTGATCAGAATTCAGTTTTACACCCCAGTGAGCATACCACAGAAAATTAATTTAAAGCTGATCGGAAGATTGCAATGTTCTGCCGGCTGGAATTTAGCTTACTTACCATTAATGCGTTAAACAAGATTTGGTGCTCAAATTTTTTAACTGATAAAATCTGTTGGAACATATCATATAGTTGCTCCTTAGAAAGGATTAGCTCACTGTTGAGGGACTGCTGCATACGCGATGGTCGCTTCGTATCTTCTTCCCCACTGCCCTTGAGAATAATATCGAATTTTGCCATCCACGACGTCAACACAGTTTCCTTACTTAGTCCATCAATCTCTGGCAAAGATCTAATTATAAGGTAGTTACAATGCAGTTATTTTAATGTAGATAATTAACAGCTTTTAAACACTCACCTTACACGTTTCTCAATGTTATTGCGGAAAACTTCGCGAAAATCATGCTGCGAGCATGCGCCAGACTGAACCATTTTCAGAACACGTTCTGATTTCAAAAATACGTCATGGTAGCTTTGTACAGCATTTTGAAATGCCTCATCAGCCATTATCTGAGTCTCTCCCTTTAGAAAAGCCTTGAGAAGAAACACGGACAGTAATCTTAGCCGAAAGCTTAAAAATATTTAAAAATATAATACAAGCTATCTGTTGAATCACATGACATCCGTTGCCTTGATTATTTTATTTATATTTTTTTAAGTTAGTTAAAGTAGCTAAGTAAGATCATGAAGGCTAGTGTTAGTCAGTTTAGGGCGAAGCGGGAGCCCAACAAAGCTCTCTTTCGTCGCTGTGGTCGAATTCGCCCCGCTTCGCCGCTTTAGCTTAAGATAGGATTTAGAGAAAATTATGAAAGATTAAAAGTTAGTTGTCGTAAACCATCGAATTATTCGCAACGTGGCCAAATAAATTATTTTAAAAAGAGTTAAACGCGTCTCAGGCAGGGACAAGTTTATTTTCTTTAAATAAATAAAAGCTAACTAGGCAAGTGACACATATGACATACAAACGTATTTAAAAAAGTTAAAGTTCAATTTAATAACAAAAAGGAGCTGAAAATAACAAGGTCCAAATTGTCAGATTTTAAAAAAACTCATCTTTGTTGGATCGTGGCAGGACGATATTCTTTGAATTCGTCCAACAGAATGTGGCAAATTTAAGTTGTAAAGAGGACACGATAGCATCTATAGATAATACCTTGCAGAAATTCTGGTCGATGAAAAGCCTTCCATCCTCAAAGAATGTCATGTCTCCAAAACAACAATTGTGCGAGATACATTTTATCAACAATCTGCGGGCTTTACCATCAGGGCGTTTCGAAGTTAGGCTACCGTTCAAGTCCGATCCCAAGGTTTTGGGTGACTCATTTGAAGTTACAAAATGGCGGTTCTTGTTGCTCGAAAGAATTTGACCCGTGATGACCAGGGAAAAGGGAAATGTACTTGGACTTTATGGAAAAATACATCTGTTTGGGACACATGACAGAAATTAAGAACAAAATTCGTAGCACACCTCACTATTTCATTCCGCATCAGCGTGTTTTGCGATTTCAAAGTACTTCCACTAAGTGACGTGTTGTATTTGACGCGTCATGCAAGACGTCTACTCAGATTGCGTTGAATGACATCCTGATGGTCGGTCCTACGATCCAGGAGGAGCTATACTCTACTCTACTTCGCTTCAGGTTAAATAAGTATGCGCTTACTGCTGGATATTAAAAAGATATATCGCCAAGTAATGGTGAATGCACCGAATGCACAGTTTCGGCTCATAGTTCGGAGAAAAGATCCATCTGAGCCTCTGAGAATTTTCTGGCACTGCCCCAGCGCCCTTCCTTGCTACACGGTGCTTAAAAAGGTTGAGCGAGACTAAACAAGTCTCACCCTAAAGCAGCGAACGTTTATATGTAGATGAGTCGAATCCAATGAAAATAGAAACTGAGTGGGAAGCTCTGAAACAGACTTTGTCGGATATACAGAAGATAACTGTGCCTCGCTTTGTACATATTGAGCCCAATTTACCAGTTCAAATTCATGCCCTTGCCGATGCTTCTATGAGAGCATATGGTGCTTGTGTATACGTTAATTCTTTGACTATAATGGTTGTAAAGTGTCATTGTTAACCTCTAAATCTAAAGTAGCGCCGCTCAAAACTAAAACGCCTTCTAGACTTGAGCTATGAGCCCTTCACCTTTTAGCAGAGCTCTGTCATAGAGCTAAGTATTGGATTAAGGCTCCAATCGAATGAATTGTGTTCTGGTCAGACTCGAAAATAACTCTCCACTGGATTCGGTCACATCCCTCGTCGTTGTCTACTTTCGTTTCAAACAGAGGGGTCAAAATTCAATAGTGGACAGAGAACGCAACGTGGAGGCATGTAGGAACAAAGCAGACCCCAGCAGATATTGTATCTAGAGATTGTGACGTTGACGAGTTGATGGAGTCAATATGGATGACGGGTCCATTATTTCAACTGGAACATGAAGATGAGTGGCCTATGAAACCCCATTTTTCACTGTCGAAAGAGGATCTTAAGATAGAAACTCGGAAATCGGCTGTCGGGTTAACAGTTCCAAGATCAAAGTTAGAATTACTGGAAATCATCTAGAGGTACTCGTCAGAGTGTTCGCTTATGCGTTCCGGTTTATTAAAAAATGCAAAGACAAAATTACCCAATTTGAGAATTTACTTTTCGCTCCTAAACTCAAGGAGGCATTTGGGAAAATATTTGAAATCATTCAGCTCCGCGAGCATTTGTAAGCCAACTTAGAAAGTGTCTGTGACTAGTTAACGCTCAAGAGGTCTGTCGTCAGACAGTACGATCATGTATCAGTTGCATTAAGTGCAAACCTCAGCTTCTTACGCAGTTTATGGGAAACTTACCCGCGGATCGGCTTCGTGCTCTTCGCCCATTCTCTACATGTGTCGTTGACTTTTGTGGGCCAATTGATACGTACCTAAATATTCGTGGAAAGCCCCCATATAAATCTTATACCGCCCTTTTCATGTGTTTTTGCATCCAAGGCGGTACATTTAGAGCTGGTATCAGACTTATCAACTGTTTTTTTTTATTGGCTTTTCAAAGGTTTGTTGGTATTGCAGATCCGGGTAAAGTGGCACCAGCAGCAGACGAATCTCGCCGAAGGAGGTCTCGTCGTCGTCGCAGAGGACAACATGCCTCCCCAGCATTGGTTCGTTAGCAGAGTCAAGGCACTACACGTAGGGCAGGATGGCATGGTCAGGGTCGTCGATATTAAGACGACAAAGGGAGGAGGTTACAAGAGGGCCAATCACAAGCTAGCCCCACTACCAGGATGTTGAAGCCTTTGCAGCAATTTAAAGGTGGCGGTGTTGAATCAGATGACATCCGTTGTCTTGATTTTTTTATTTTTACTATTTTAAGTTAGTTAAAGTAGCGATTTAATATCATGAAGTCTAGTGTAAGTCAGTTTAGAGCGAAGTGGGAGCCCAATGAAGCTCTTTCTTTTGTCGCTGTAATCGAATTCGCCCCATTTCGCCGCTTTAGCTTTAGATATGATTTAGAGAAAATTATGAAAGATTAAAAGTTAGTTGTCGTAATCCATCGTATTATACACAACGTCATTTCGCAGTCGTCAAGTGGCCAAATAAATTATTTAAAAAAATGCAGTAAGCTACAGTGGAGCAAACTCGACAGTAGGAAACCCTGTACTTTTTAAATGCAACCCGTTCACTATAGATTGTTCTTCAATGTTGCGTACCATTCAATAGATGGCGCCACTACGAAGATAAGTTGATAAACACAGAGGTCGCTAGCGTCTCTTCTTCCTCCTTTTGCCCGTAACATTGTTAGTTGAATAACTTCCGCTCTTATCATCCGATTTGAATGAAACTTTTAGGAGAGGTTTGGACCAAGACGCTAGCATTAATGGTGCTCTTGTAATTCGACTTTTTGTATTTTAATTTCCGGGGGCGGAGGTGGGCATGGCAAAAATCTTAAACAAACTTGATCAATGGGAGATATAGATGAGCCTATATGCCAAATTTGATTTCTCTAGCTCTTCTGCTCTCTGAGATCAAGGCGACACAAAAATGGACAGACGGACAGACGGACACGGCTAATTCGATTTGGGTGTTTATGCTGATCAAGAATATATATAATAATAATATACTTTATTTTACTTTTTTAAAGTACAGGGTCTAAAAATAATTAAGCGCGTCTCAAATATAATTTTCGTTGATCGCAAGAACTTTTGGGATTTTTCGCGCCAAAGCTTGTACAATGTACACCCTTAAAGAGAGCAGCATTCCAATTTCTACAAATGATAAGTTTATCATATAGAAGTCAGATTTGATCAAAATTCAATCAGATTGTATTTAACGATACCAGACACACCATCTGTTTAAGTTTTGGTTAAGACATCTAAAGAAATAAAAAATATGTTCATACTTAAGGTTATTTTTTAACCGATCGTTCCCATGACCTATCTTTATATATAAAACTCTTTGTCCTAATTGACTGATCAAGCTGTGGGCCAAACGGCTTAAGATATTGAGCTGAAACTTTCACACAACATAGCTGAGGCAAAATTATCGTGCAATAAGACGGGATTTTTTTATATCCCCACTGGAAGGGGCTAAAATTCATTGGTGTTGCGACTCTCAAAATAAATTTGCACTATATGGCACAGTTACTCGCTCTTGCTGCTATAATCCAAATGCAGCGAAAATGTAAATTCCCTATATTATAAAAAGTTTTATTACTATTACTTCAAGTTCAATTGCAGGGAATAATTGAATTTAAATTTCCCGCTTTCTTATTACAAATGACATAAGGTCCGGCTATATCTGTGAGAAGTGTTCCCTATTTTCACTCCATATTTCTCTCCTTAAATCAACCTTCGTGGTGAACGGTCGTGTTATTTTACGCGCACTGGAAAGCGCCACAACTGTGGACATAAATGGATGCGGATTGCTAAAGTCGCTTCCACTCACTTCTACTGATTCCTTGGGATTCTTCCGCTCTTGTTACTCTTGTCGAAGACCCCTATGAGGATCCTCTCCTTCGCAATTTGGGCGAATGATTTACCCACCCGTACTCTGGTCTTCTTAGCAGACTCGCGACCTCAAGGTCCTATGTCGGCTAGCCGATATTGAGGCAGTATCGTTCGATGATGAGGATGCCAACAAGACAGTGGTGGAGGTAAACTCTTCAGATGTCGATAAGACTTCTGCAGATCAACCTCCACCACAGTAAGGTAGCATCCGCTGCCCTCATACTCCGCCTGGCTGAGGGCGGAGCTGACGTTGTCCTGATACAGGAACCTTGGTTGGTGTGTGGCAAGGTATCTGGACTCGGGACCCCAGAATTCAAGCTTTTAGTGCCTGAAGTACAAGGTAAAATTAGAACTTGTATACTAGCTAGGAAACACTTAAGTATTTTCTTGCTCCATAATTTTAGTAACGAAGATAACACTGCAGTAAGCCTAGAGATCCAGGAAACTCCTTTAAGACTGCTCTCCAGCTATATGGATTACGAAGAAGTGGACCCCCCAGAAGAGACCGTAAGGAGTCTCGTAAAAGAGTGTGAGGTAAACAACATCGGCCTCATTGTCGGGTGCGACGCAAATGCACACCATACCAAATGGGGAAGCACAAACTCCAATGTAATAATAACAAACAACTCCTACTTTCAATATTAAAAATAGAAATGAGGTCATAGACTTGACTTGACACTCTCCTCTCACTTCATTTTTGACTCAATACAGGAATGGAAAGTATCACAAGAACACTCCTTATCCGATCACAGATTCATTTAGAACGTACTAAATATGCGTCACCCAAAACCGAATCAATTTACTAGCGCCAGGAAAACAAACTGGCCAAAATACTATAGCTCCCTATCAGGGCCCCACACAATCGATAATCTCATGTTCCTCGTAAACACCTTAACTGTGGCATGCAATTCTGAAAGAAGACGGGCTTGCCTAGCTAGTAAACCGAAAGGCAAGAAAAAGCCACCTTGGTGGTCGTCCGATCTTAATGCTATCCGTAAAAGAAGTATAGCCCTTTTCAACAAGGCCAAATTCCTTGACTCTGAGCAATCTCGATCTGAGTATAGAACCAGCCTAGCAACAAAAAGGCTACGAGACGCGCTAAGAGAAGCTCCTGGCGCAATTTCTGCTCAGATATCGAATCTGAGAAAAATCTTCTCTAAAACCAATCCCACACTAGGGTATATCAAGAAAAAAGACCAGTCCTGGACAACGTCGAGTGAAGAGGCGCTAGACGTTTTTCTCTCAACACACTTTCCCGGATGTAGTAAACAAAATTCACTAACAAACCAACCACTAAAAACAAGAGAAACATCGACTGGGCGATTAACAGCTTTCAGCCGTACAAATCGCCCGGCCCAGACGATATAACTCCTGCAAAACTCATTCACGTTGGATCAATTGCCACAAATTGGCTCCGTAAGATCTTCATTCAAATTTACAAAGCGCCAAATACCTAGATCTTGTACTGGACAGGAAGCTGGATTGGAATCTACATATCCAAGAACGCAGAAGGAAAGCAATTGTAGCTCTTTACACTTGTAGGAAAGCCATAGGACTAAAGTGAGACATGTCCCCATATATTGTACAATGGTTGTACACAGCAATCGTCAGACCGATCCTTCTTTATGGGATCCCAGTCTGGTGGCCTGCCCTTTCGAGACAGACCGTCATAAACAAAGTTAATAAAATCCAAAGGATGGCCGAACTCTGTATCACAGGAGCTCTTCGCTCCACTCCAGCCGATGCACTAGATGCCATCCTAAATATCAGAACTCTTACACAAACAGGGGCGGAGCGCGCCACTATGACAGCAATTCGCCTCAGAGACTCCGGTTACTGGGAATCCAACCCTTGATTCTGCTAAACAGTAGATATGTCCCCCAAAAGACAGACTACTGTATGCTAACTGAGCACATCGAGGCTCCCTTTACAGCATTATACCCCAAAGAGAAGAATGGGAAAATAATACTCCAGGAAACGCTAGAGCTATCAATTTCTACACAGATGGTTCCAAATTAGACAATCGGGTAGGGGGAGAAGTATATTCCCAAGAACTACACCTCAATCTATCTTTCAGACTCTGCGAGACCACAACACTGAGGTGAAAGCCGTTAACATCTACAGTGATGGTCAAGCAGCTCTTAAATCGCTGGAAGCGACTACAACAAAGTCGAGATCAGTCACAAATTGTCGAAAATCTCTAAACGAGATGGCTGAACAATTTGATATTTGTCTAGTATGGGTGCCAGGGCACCGAGACATATTAGGCAACTGCATAGCGGATGAGCTAGCCAGGCAAGGCACGACTGACCGTCTCTTCCAGCCAAGGAGGGTATATGTATGCCCCTGGCAACCTGCAAGCTTACACTTCAAACACACTCAATCCACAGCGCAAGCAGGCACTGGGATAACACCCTGACATGCAGGATTACTCGACAAACCTGGCCGAGCATTGACAGCACCCGCTCTATCAAGCAATGCAAGCTAGATAGAACGGAATGCTCTGCAGTGGTTTCGAAACGAAAAAGCACCTTGAGTTTATTCAAAAACTTTTTAAAAATATTTACAGAGTCACGTGGTATTAGTCGCTTGCCTGGATTAGCCTGGACTCGGTGTTAAAAGTCTATGTAAAGTTGGACAATAGCTTCAAAAATAGAGACTTAGTAAATAATGTATTTAAAATGCTTCAAAACCAAAAAATTTATAAAATGTTTATATCGTTCGCTTTGAAATTGTCACATCTATCAGTTAAAACCAGGGAATGAAACCGAAACGAATTTCGGTTCCGGTTCCGGTACGTACCGAAACGAGTAGTTCGGTAAAAGGTTCTATTTCGGTTTTGTCCTTTCGGTTCCGGTTCTCGTATAGGTCCATACCGGTACAGCAAAGAAATTTTTAAAAAATTTATAAGTAAAGAAAATCGAATTTTATCTACAAACATTTGTGCATGTATAAACGTAAAAATGCATGCATTTTAGCATGTAAAGTCTGATATATAATTCGAAAAATTTTTTTATGGTGCAAAACCATGTTCGTACGAAAAGTAACAAACAAATTTTTTTAAATGTACCGAAACCGTACCGGTACGAACGTTTCGGTTTTCGGTTCTTGAAAAATAATTTATTTCGCTTCCGGTTACGGTATTTCATTTGAAGCGGTTAATTTCGGTTAACGGTTCCGGTTTCATTCCCTGGTTAAAACTAACAAACTTTAACTAAAATTAACCATTTGGAATATAATTCCATCTCAAATATGATGAATTTTTGCAAAAACAAATCATTATTAATATCAAATGAAAATATATCATTTAGTTGGGAGGGCCTGACAGTAAAATACACTATGGAAGTAGAGGTCGAAGTTAAATTCTATGTGCATGCAAACAGAGTTAACCTGCTCACGTATATAGATACATATATGGATGTGTAAGGCTATTAAGCCTAGTACCCAGCAAGGTTGTGGCAGCAGCGAAAAAAAATAGTCTAATTTTTCGCTGCTAGGCAGCTAAAAGAAGAGTTGCCAATACAACACATAAAATAAACAGAATTTGAATGGTAATGCTAGGCTTACATTGCGCCACAGGCTGGCACATCACAGTGCCACAGGGGCACAGCTCAATGTGAACACTAAATGCTGTGCCACATGAATTAGCTGGCACTGAAATATGGCACAGCAATGTGAACGGCTGTGTCATATGCCTGGCACAGATTTTCTGTGCCAGAGGCTGGCACAGAAGATACACAAATTATTTGAACAGCTGTTTCAGTTGAAGCAACTCAAATGAAAAATATTTTACTGTGGCAGGCAGAACGAGCATGTTGCTTTTTCTGGCACATTTAGATAACATTTTTACCGTTTAGCGAGTAATCGATGAAATTGGAGATTAATTTATTTGTTACCATATTTTTTATTTATTTTATCAGAATAAAATAGGTAAATATACTTATTTTTTGTGTTCTTGTAATTAATTATTATATATTTTATTATTGGGGTGAAAGATATGAGTTCCCATGACGAGATGGAATTAGCGGCGATGGCTTACATTGGTCTATGGTTGCTCAACGATGATGAGGAGCAGAACCAACCCAGGGCAAAGCGCTCTTTCTGGGTGGACAAACTCAATTTGACTCGGGCAGAGGAAGGAATGTTTGCGAAGCTAAGTGGAGAGCTGCAAATGCGCATGGATCCGATTACGTTCGTTCAGCTTGTAATTTGGGTCACGCCCTTAATTCAAAGGAAAGCTACGAGTTCCGCAAGCTGTTCCATTTGACCTGCACGTCTTTGGTACTCAAAAACCCAGCTGCTCCGAAATGCTGCTCCAGCTTGCTTCCGTCGCATCGCGATTTCTGTAATTCTCGCTTGTCACTTTCCATATTCATTCAGACTCCTCCACGGCTCCAATTAGCTTGTGGATGGATTCTGAATAGTGACACGGCGATCACGGTTGTTTCCTTTTAAAAAATCAAATAGGCGCGGCAAAAGTTTGATTTGATTCTTTATGTGGAACTTGCTGTTTGTTCACGATCTTGTTATAAGTTCCTCTGCTGTGAGCATTTGAACAATCTGTGTCGCCTTGTGGCGCAGTACGAAAATGACAGTAATGTTCACATTGACGGCTGGCACAGCAGCTGGCACAGCTCTGTGGAGCACAATTTATGGGCCGGCCAATGTGAACACTCTGGCACAGGCCACATACAGACACAGCTGAACTGGCACACTGTGGCGGTAATGTAAGCCTAACATAACTCTGTTGCTGCAGCCGCTTGTTAATTCAAAAGAGGAAACAAATGCAATGAAACTTGTCGTAAATGAGCTATTATCTGTGTATTGAATGGTAAGAAAGGGGAAACGCGATTTGATGTATTTTATAAATAACATAAATGAAGATTTATATAAATTTAAAATTTAATAATAAGTTTCAGTTGTGGTTCATAGTCTGCCGATCTTGTTTTTGTTCTTCAAGCGCATTTTTTTCTCCAGTTCCCTCCATATTTCTATTTCTATAATTCACTTATCACTTTTATACTGTGTTTACACTGGGCCGCATCATTTGATTTTTCCGTTATACTATTTTTACATTGTCGAAGGTGCGGAAAAATGATGCGCGTCGTTTACACTGGAGCCGCATCTTTTTTCGCATCATTTGTCAGCTGTTGGTCTGCCAATGTCAGATTTATTGATTGAAATAGAGACAATTATGAGTTCTCAACTGGCAAATGTTGTATATGGTGCAATTGTTAATTGCAGTGCACTTTCAAAAATGCTTTTAAGATTTTGAATTTTGTCTTTTGTGTTTCTATTTGAAATTATTATTTCCGCGGTTAAGCTATATTACTATTGATTATCGATATTCGATGAAAAAAAACAGCTGTTCGCTGTCGATACCCCGAAAAATTGCAGTATTAAAAAAATACTAACAGAATACGGCAACACTTGCCAATGATGCGGCCGCATCTTAAATCATGCGACGTTTAATACTGTGCTTACACTGGGCCGCACCATTGGATTTTTCCGTTAAACGGAACATGCGGCAATGATGCCCATAAGAACCCTGTGGTTAGAAGAAGACAATGATGCGACCGCATCTTAAATCATACGACGCATCATTGGCATTAACCGCGGAAATAATAATTTCAAATAGAAACACAAAAGACAAAATTCAAAGTCTTAAAAGCATTTTTGAAAGTGCACTGCAATTAACAATTGCACCATATACAACATTTGCCAGTTGAGAACTCATAATTGTCTCTATTTCAATAAATAAATCTGACATTGGCAGACCAACAGCTGACAAATGATGCGAACAGTCGTTTACACTGGACGCCGCATCTTTTCTCGCATCATTTGTCAGCTGTTGGCCTGCCAATGTCAGATTTATTTATTGAAATAGAGACAATTATGAGTTCTCAACTGGCAAATGTTGTATATGGTGCAATTGTTAATTGCAGTGCACTTTCAAAAATGCTTTTAAGACTTTGAATTTTGTCTTTTGTGTTTCTATTTGAAATTATTATTTCCGCGGTTAAGCTATATTACTATTGATTATCGATATTCGATGAAAAAAAACAGCTGTTCGCTGTCGATACCTCGAAAAATTGCAGTATTAAAAAAATACTAACAGAATACGGCAACACTTGCCAATGATGCGGCCGCATGCTTAAATCATGCGACGTATTAATACTGTGCTTACACTGGGCCGCACCATTGGATTTTTCCGTTAAACGGAACATGCGGCAATGATGCCCATAAGAACCCTGTGGTTAGAAGAAGACAATGATGCGACCGCATCTTAAATCATACGACGCATCATTGGCATTAACCGCGGAAATAATAATTTCAAATAGAAACACAAAAGACAAAATTCAAAGTCTTAAAAGCATTTTTGAAAGTGCACTGCAATTAACAATTGCACCATATACAACATTTGCCAGTTGAGAACTCATAATTGTCTCTATTTCAATCAATAAATCTGACATTGGC
>JAWNMD010000045.1:600000-1115891 GCA_035044365.1 Drosophila neotestacea
GCTGCTGTTACTATTCTGGTTGTTCTTCTTGTTGTTGTTGCTGTCGTTCTGCTGGCTGAGCAAATCAATAATTTAGCGGCAAGTGCAGGGTCACCAATACACACAGCTGACCTTCACACAGGCGTTAAGAGCGAAAGAGAGAGAGAGAGAGAGAGAGAGAGAGAGAGATTGAGAGAAAGAGGGAGTGTGGTGTGAGTGGGAGGAGGGGATACGCGTAGTACTAGAAAATGTGATTAGCAAATGGTGTGATGCAAAGGGGAAGTTTCTCTTGCCTGCCCTATTGCCATTTCATTTTACACCTTGCCCTTAGCATTTGAATTTTGAAGCGCAATTAAATTGCTTGCAGTCACTGTCACTCTCTCACTGTTGTTGTTGTTGTTATTTCTATATGGCTGTCATTGCCGGCGTTACGCTGTTGTTGTTGTTGTCATTTTTTTTGTGCACAGACATTTTTAATAACTGTGATGTCTGACACACACTTACATTCACGCATATATAAATATACATATATGTACGTTTGTGTGTCAAGTCGATAAACCGCACACAAACATACATACACGTACATACAAATATACATATGTAATTGTACATTTGTATACATGTGTCATCTTATAGTTGGTTGGTATATTTACCTGTTGATTTTGATTTGCCTTTGGCTTTGTACTTAATTGTCGCCGTCGCTTACAATTTTCAAAACTTTGAACAACGGCTACAAATTAATCTATGCAAATGCAAAACAAAAAATGCTCACTACACGCGCACTCAATATTTCTTTATTTTTGTATTGCTCTTGCTGCGGCTTTCATACACCTTTGTGTACATTTGTATTGGGGAATCGACAGAAACTATTACCGCATTGCCAGCAAATGCGTACGCAATGAAATTTCGTTTTAAAAAAAAATTGCGATCAACGGAGGACAAGGGACAGCGCAGTGTTGACAAAAACTGAGTTTGGAAATAACCACGAAAGACAGGGACGTACGTGTCGATGAAAACTAAGGTGGCCTTCTGCCTCGCAAAGCTGACGAAAGGTGGCGTACTTTTGTTCCGCAAAGCTGACAAAAGATAGAGTTGGTTTATGTTTCATCAAGCGTCGAAAAGATGGAATTATTAAAATGATCTTCATTTAATTGAATTTATAATGCAATTCGTTTATTATTGTTGTTGTTAACTTTGTTTAAATTTGCGCGCAAATAAAAAATATTGCCAGACTTCAAAAATAATCTAGTTCCAAAAGTAAACAACATACACAACAGACACAAGAAGACGCCACCGCTCTGTAACATATGGGCAGCGTTGACTTCCAGAAAAGTCTCAGCCAGGGCTGATAAGACAAGTATTATCGATACTTACCTTTATTATTGTCAGAGACGCAGAGTGCTTGAAAATTTAACACTCTAAAGAAATTACCATAAATTATTAAGACAAAAGCTTAGTTTTATTTTCCACTTGGATTTTTTGCGTGCGTTGTAAAATTTACAGGTCTGTATTAACACTGCTTGCATATTTAGTTTTCCATTTCATAAGATTTCAAACAAAATTTACGGATATTGGACTTATCGATTACATATGCATTTAGTACACAATTATCGCACAGCACACAACGTAATTTCGGTCTTTGTATTTTTCGCTACAGAGTAAATTTCATTTTACAGTTCTGATTCATCAGGGAAAAGACGCAGGAAGCGAGTATAAATCGAGCTAACACATTTGCAAATACCTTGTCAGCCTTTCGAGTTATTATTAATTGTGGTAAGTAGTAAAGTGTGCGTGATTGTTGGAAAATTCGGCAGAAGACGCCATGTCGAAAGCATATGCATGTGTATGTGTGTACATTATTGCAATAAAATGAACCGCAAAAATTATCGCAACTGAAATAGTAGTAATTCATCTTTCTATATACTATTTATCGATAGAAACGTATAAATGAGTATGTACGTACATGCATATACATATACAATACACATGCACATGCACATTTCTTTGTTTTTTTTTTATAAGAGATTAAGTGGACTTTTTGTTTTCATTTTCAGATCAACATGCCGACCATTAAGTTGCAGTCCTCGGATGAGGAGATTTTTGATACCGATATACAAATCGCCAAGTGCTCTGGCACAATTCGCACCATGTTGGAGGATTGTGGCATGGAGGAGGATGAGAACGCAATTGTTCCATTGCCAAATGTGAATTCAACAATATTGCGCAAAGTATTAACTTGGGCCAATTATCACAAGGATGATCCTCAGCCAACTGAGGATGATGAGAGCAAGGAGAAACGCACCGATGACATCACATCATGGGATGCTGATTTTCTGAAAGTTGATCAGGGAACACTCTTTGAATTAATTTTGGCTGCCAACTATTTGGATATCAAAGGATTGCTAGAATTAACTTGCAAGACTGTCGCCAATATGATTAAGGGTAAGACTCCAGAGGACATCCGTAAGACATTCAACATCAAAAAGGACTTCACTCCCGCCGAGGAGGAGCAGGTTCGCAAGGAGAACGAATGGTGTGAGGAGAAGTAGGAGGAAGATGGAGAGAGAAACGACGTTTACATCAAGGGAAGGACGCACTGTGGCTTGTCAAGCGCTGCTTTTGGAAGGCTTCGTTATTAACATGGATAAACAAACAACAACAACAACAAAAATAGAATACTTATAAATAAAACTAAATAATGAAATTAGTTTTCACAACATAATGAATTTGCTTATTCAATTACGTATTAAATAAGACTACAGAATTTCCACATCGAGTTTAACGACTTCTCTCTTTTCTTTCTTTTTTTTTTGGCTCAATCTTTTTACAGTTTTTCGACAAGTTTCAGTTGATCTCTAATTCAATTTATTATGCTAGTTTACAAACATTTTTTTTAGTCTGCTTCAGAGTTTTTAACTATAGAACATTGAAATAAGTTGAGGCATCTCAAAAATTATATTCATATATTTAAAACTAATCAGAGAAATATGTTTAAAATGCATATTTGAGTTTTGGAGGCCAAATATATAGAAAAAAATTGTTAAAATGTCTGAAACAAAATGACTGTAAGCTAGTGTTATTTGCAATTTCACAATATGGTGTAATGTTGAACAAAAGTGCCGAGTCTGCGTAGATTTCTATACATGAGATTAATCATCACTGATTTCTGGAAATTTCCAAAGATGCATTATTAAAATACAGTACAGATTTTCATTTCGTTTAATGCAATTGGCAAACCGAGAGTTTTTATATAAAAAATGCCGATTTTCAGAAGAGTGGAAAGTGTCAGACGCGTTTTAGCCGCATATTCAAAATATAGGCCGATTTCCATATCGGCTATTGAGATTTTAAAGTTAAAATTGAGATCAAAGTATAAGATAAGTTTTTCTGAGACTAATCGTTATTTCATTTCTGGAAAATTTCAAACATGTATTATAAGCAATACACAGCATTATATTCAATGCCTATATTTAAATTGTTTTTTTTTTGGGAAGAAGTTAACTTTTGACTTGGTTTGAACATATATTAAAAATAGAAATAAAAAAAAAACAGTAAAGAATTTTTAAATATAAATACATACATCAATAGACCGATGTCCAGTTGGGTTATTCATATTTAGTCTAGTCTCAGGTAACTAACTAAAGGAAATAACTAACTGTATAGAAATTAAGGTCAAGGTCAAAAGAAAATATTGTTTAAAACTTAATTGGACTGTGAAAAAACGGGTTAAATACATTTTTCTAAGCATCAATAAATAAGAATGTAGTTGAATACGGTTTTCAGTTGCTTTACAGTAAATGGAGCCAAATTACATGTTATATCAAGAGCTGGGATATGTAGTAGGTATAATATAAGTATTTTCCATTAAAAAGTGAACAGTTATTTATTTATTTTCTTGGATTACAACGCTTTATTATTTATTTCTCTGGTTTGTTTGAGTGCATTGTTGCCGTACTTCACTAACATGCTGTCTCTTTCTCACGTTAGCTAGCTCTAACTGCAGCTATCCTTTTCTATTCCACATTTCATATTGCAATTTTTTTGTTTATTGTTAACGCAATTAGTTGTTGTTCATTTTTTGTTTCTTTTAATTTTATTAAATTGTTTTAAACACTACAATTAATTTGTTAAAAGGCCATAAACAAAAATTTTTGTTCTGAACATGTGTGTGTGTGTGTTTGTGTGTATTGTTGTTGTTGTTATTGTTGTGTTGTGTGTATATCTATTTTATATGGATTTCTTTGCTAAATTTGCAATTATATTATTTTGTTTTTCTTGTCTTATTGGATTAATGTTTATAATAATTTCCTGGCGCTTATTCATACAATGGCAAACAATAATTATAATTTCTGCATGCTTTGCTTTTGTTTTATAAGTTGTTTAAATTATTATTGCTGCAAAATTAAATATCTGCATAGACAGGACTATGCACACGTGTGTGTGTGTGTTGTGTGTGTGTTTGTTGTGTGTATGTGTTTGTTGCTTTTGTGTGTTTGTTGCTTTTGTGTGTTTGTTTTGTGTATGTGTTTGTTGTTTTTGTGTGTTTGTTGTGTGTTTGTTGTGTGTGTGTGTGTGTGTAAGTTGTGTTAGTTTCTTGTTCATTTTTTTTTAGTTGTTTTTCCCCTCTTTTTTGTTGCTTGTTTTTTTTTTGTTTTCTCGTTTGCATTTTTTTGGTTGTTTTTGAAACGTTTTTCAATAAATTATTAATAAACATTTTGAAAAGTGTTTTAAATAATGATGTGCATGGCATTTCATTTGTTGCTACCATTTCTTCTTCATGTTGTTGTTGTTGTTGCTGGTCAGAGCCAAGAATTATTGTTGTTGTTGTTCACAATGTTCTTGTTGCCCTTGTTAGATCCTGTTTTATTTTTTTAGTGAGAACGTCAATTCAACGATGGCATGTGTGCATCATGCCAATTGATCTCGATATTTGGCCACTTGGTCTGCAGACAGGTGACCATTGGATTTGAGGTGCATATGGACTTGAGATCACCCTCCAGCAATATGGCCGAGCCACAATAGTAACGCACCTGCGAACAGCGAAAACACTAGGATTAGGCTCTTAGAAAGAAAAGTACAAGGCAAGGCTCTGCAAGGATATCAAATCTTTGATGTGCCAAAGGATATTCCTTATTGTTTTTGTTGCTCACCTTGTTGTTATCATTGGAGCCGGGTATGCCATTGTAATGCATCAGATCAAATGTGTCCGGCGTTGAGCGACGCTCCAGGGGGAAGAATTCATCCATAAAAGCATTCAAGAGTATAATGCCGAGATTCTCTGGATCCAGACGCTTCTGCATAAGACTGACACTGTGTGGAGTATTTTTTTTTTTTTTTTGTGTGTGTCAGAAGATTTGAGATTAGCAGTTGCGTCAGAGGAGCTGAGAGCATAAACTTACTATGCCGGCTCGCTAACCAGATACAAGGCAGACAACACATCCCTCAGCAAAGTGCTCGATATGAAATTGTTGCCCTCCGGATCATATGACTTGAAGACGCGACGTCCTGTCTCGGATGGTGTCTCTGGTGAGACGAGCCTCTTTTCGTTGCTAAACAAAACTGCGAAACAAAAAAATGGTCAGAGAAAAAACATTTCGCATTAATTATAAACATTTTGAATAGTTTAGTTCAAACTACAAAAAACAAATACAAAGAAAACATTTAAAGAAACCAAAATAAGAAAGGAACACATGGAAAGCATAGATAGGAAATTTGAAAAGGAAAAACCTTCTGGTACAGTTAAGTTCTCTTATAACAAATTGCAAGATATTTTGCCGTTAAATAAAAAAACATATTAATCAGATCAAATTTAACTGCACTATGGAAATGAGCCTCAAGAAAAAATCGAGGCATTTAATATAACGATAAAGTAGCTGTGATTTTGTTGACTTTGGTGGAATTCAAATTTATTTTGGCAAGGTGCCATATTTATATGTGGACAATACACTTATTCATAGAATTAATATTATAAATACATACATATATACTGTACCCTACAATACATACCATGTATATTGATTATAAATAAATGTATTATCTTTATTTTTCCCTTTTAAAAAATTACTGAAACCTGACCAGAAAAGGAAAATGCGCAAAAGCCGAAATTAAAGATGTTTTGATTAAGAATTGAGCGATGTTTAGTACAAATATTTTCGTTATCAGATTTAACTAACTTTTGTCATTTCAATAAATTCAATTGTAATATTAATTTCCTTAATAAATTGTCCTAAATCTTGTTTCCTAATTAGACGTTTACCAATTTGTATTTCTTGACTAGAAGGTTTAATTTTCAAATGGCTTCTTTTCTTAGAATTTGTTGAAATTCTTATAGGAAATCAATGGACAAGTTTGATATTTAGGGATACGTACCAGTTAAATGCGTATCGGAGCCCATAACCCAGACCGGATAGCGTGGATTCTTAAAGAACGATCCGACCGTACAGTAGCGCATCTGTTCCATTAGTGTGATGAATCCAATATTGCTCTGCTCAGAAAGGCCACGAAGCTTCAATCCACCGACATCCTGTTCATTATCCCAGACATGGGCAACCGCACGTCCAGTAAGCATCAAATTGATCAACGATTGTGCCCCATAGCCATATGTGCTGTGTATCAGCGGCTCTGATGTATCCGATATATCAGATGTGACCATTTCCGTTCCCTTGGTTATAAATACCGAATACATAAATAATAGCACACCGTATGTATGCGATAGTTGACTATAGTTATCCACATAGTACTCTGCCACCTCAGCGATATGATCAAAGTGCAACGTATGCAATCGATCATGAAATTGATCGGGCGTCAATTCCAGATTCAAGCGTGCGCCAAGCGTTGCAGTAGCATCATCAATTCCAATTGCCTCCTCTGCCTCAACAGCCTGCTCCACTGCGCCATCCTGGGTGCTGGGAGGTGTGAGGCGACGCTCTTTGGTTGATCGACGTTGCAGTGTGACAATTTTATAGCGTTGCGCACGGCAGTTGTTCAATATGTCGCACAGTGCCTGAATGAGCAGACTCTGGCATTTATCACTGGGCAGCTGAAATGATAACAAAAACAAAACAAATGTGAAATTTGTAATTTCAACTGAAATGGAAATGTTGGAATAGAGCTTACCTTTGTTAATTGAATACCTGGCATGTCCATTATAATATTCTTAAGCAAGTACGCCTGCACGGGCGCTATCACAGCACAAGGACCGCCCTGTTTTTGCACCAAAGCCGAGGGCTCCACATCACTAAACTCAAAACCTGCAAAATACGCAGATCAACCATGAGAGAAAGAAAGATTTAATACCTATGCAGAGGATTCTACAATTTCCAATATCTGACGATAGATTGTAGTAGAAATCTTTAAAATAAGTCGAAAAAATCAAATAAACTTTTTCGATTTAGGGCGTAGTTTTCAAGATATCGTGGATTAAATATGGACGATATCCATACAAAATGCTTATAAAAAAGCAGTGCAAAGCGACAAGCAGTGGAGCTCATGCACTGCTTGGGGCATGTCTCGCTCTAACACGTTGTTTTGTATAGGCAATTTGTATGGATATTGTCTATATTAAACACCGATATCTCGAAAACTAAGCAATTAATCGAAAAAGTTTGTTTAATTTTTTCGTCTTATTTTGACAAGTTCACCTAGAATCCATCATCAGATCTTGGAAACCTTAGTGTTGCCGAAAAACATGGCTAAATCGTCTCAGTTCTAACTGCTGATCAAGAATATATATACTTTACGGGCGCTGCCACGCCTCAATTAATGCATTACACACAAATTATTAATACATTCTGCAAAGGTATAAGAAAAATACCCTACATACACACACACACGCACACATGTACAGGAAGGCACACAGAAAAGCGCGCGCTTGCATTTACACCGCTCTAAATGTTTTGTGGGTGGTGGCAGCGACTTTATAGGTGGGTGGTGGCTGCAGCAGCAGCGTACTTACCTTGAGACCATCGCGTGAATACATCTTCGCGCACACTGTCGCCCCACAGCAATTGCTTAATCTCGCGCAGCTCACGCATGTCCAGCAACTGATGTTGTTGTTGTTGACGTTGTCCAGCAGCTGGAACTGTTGATGATGCTGCACTGCCACTTGCCATTGATAACTGCAATTGCTCCTCTTGCTGTTGCTGCAGCTGTTGTTGTTGTTGCTGCTGCTGCTGTTGTTGTTGGCCTGCTGTGGATTCCAAGGCTGTTGACGCCAACGTCATCGATGCCGAACTTGATGCAGTTTTCGGCGAGGCGCACTTTTCGTTGCTGCGCTTCTCCTGTTCGCATGCGTCGCTCATCTTTGAGTCGTTTTTCTTGCTCTGTAGGACGGGTGGGGGAGTGTTGGTTGGTACGGGAAATTAGAATCACAAAATGTATTCGTCTTTATCGAAATCGAAATACAACAAACGAAAAACCAACTTATTTAGGTTGGCATTTTTTTTTTTTTGCTATGCAAATGCAACAGTATCCCCCTTAGTTGTAAAAGTAGACAGATTTTTTGTGACGGCGCTAGCAACAGCAAGATTCATCAAATCCACTTAGTTCTAAAAGTAGACAACGCTTGGTTTGGTGGGGGCGCTAGTAAACAAGAGCAGACTGCGAAAATTTTGATATCGATATTTTCAATATCGCATAGTTATCGTAAGTTTTCTTCGAAATATCGATACCATATCAACAAAACAAAGTTATAATTTAGACAATGCGGCTAAACAAACGCAAATAGTAATTAAAGAGACCATGGAACCGAGACCTATATTACCCAAGCCAGATGTGGACAATAATAAGGGTGCGCTGGCCCTTTTGCTGACTAACGTTAATTCGAAAAGGCGCCAGTCTGCACGACGCTTCTATTGCCGGTCTTGTTTGGTGGCCTTTCCGCGATTTCTTACCTGCAAAGCACATGAACAGCTGTGCGATGCTCGGATTGCCCGGCTGCACATGTGCAGTTACTGTCTTACGCTATATGGAGATGAGGAGCTGCGTCAGCGGCACATGCAACGGAAACATGCCGATGGAAAATACATGTGCCTGCAATGTGGAACAGCTGGAAAGCGTTATAGTTCACCTGTATTCTTGTATAAGCATGTGGTGTCATGGCATGGCGAGCACTCGCTTTTTTACTGTGCCATGTGTGCGGATAACTGCAATGATGCCAAGGCTTTTAGTTCGATGAGCGGTCTATTGGCACACGCGGAAAGCGAACATCAATTGCATAGCGATGTTAGTGTTGTGGACGAGACAGAGGACTTGGAAATGCTGGAGGAGAACATTGATGAGTTTCTCCCAATGCTGGACTGGGATGATGATCTCACATTTGGCTGGCCCATGGATCTGGATAAGGAGGAATGCATTGCGGATCCAAAGCCCAAACCTAGCACCTATGTTTGTCCCATTTGTGCCAATGGCTTTACCGGCAGCATCAGTCTTTTAAATCACATTGAACAATCCCATCAACGTAATCCTCTGGACTGCATATTTTGTGATAAATCCCATAAGAATCGTGAGGCAATTCGTGTTCATTTGCAGAGACAACATGTATTGCTAAGGGCTCACATCTGTATGGAGTGCCAGGCGGATTTTACTACTGCGGATCATTTGCAGAAACACATTAGGAGTCGACATCGGGAGCGTGAACACGTCTGTCCGGAATGTGGCAAATCATTTGCCCAAGTTAGTCATCTAAAGGAGCACATGTCGTCCGTAAGAGGTCACACTAAGCACATCTGTACCCTATGTAATACTCAGTTCTTTCGATCGACGGATCTCACACGTCACATGCAACAAAAGCACCCAACGAATTCTTAAACGGTGAGTGCAGGTTGAAAATGTGATATAAAAAAGTATTATCAGTGAAAACTCCTATAAATAATTTTTTTTACGAACTTGCTAATATTTGCTATCACATTTTAAACAATATGTTATCAGTTTTAACAACTCCTTTGTTTTTTTTTATATAAGAAAGTTGGCATTTTGTTAAAGAGCAATTTCACGAATAAAATATGTTATCAATTTGAGGTAAAATAGACATCAATTTTAAAAAGGTTTTTTCTAACCATTTGAATTTTAATTGTTGAATGAACCAATGTTATTTTTATTGCTGAGCCAAAGTACAGTTTTATCATATACTGATTGCTAAGAAACAACATTATTGCTTAAAACAGTTTAAAATTAAATTTAACATATTGGCGCTTAAATCGCCTGCACACGCGCTGTTAATTAACAGCGCACCTGCTGCAACCAACACTCGCGCCCACACACACGCATACGCATGCGTTAACAGTAGCTGTAACAGAGTAAGAGACGATTTGATCGCAGCAGCCATCTCGCGTGTGTGTGTGAGCGAGTGGGAGCGCAAGCCCGTTACGCACTGAGAGAGGGAGAGAGGGAGCGCAACTGCGGCGAAAATATAAACGTTATTGTCATTTAAAGTCGCGCACTTGGCCCACACAGACGACAGTTTTGAACGAAACGTGCTAGTGCTTGGATTATAACCGTTGTGACGTCGACGGCCAACGTTAACTTCGTACAACAGCAACAACAACAAATTATAATAAAAGTATTTTGTTTTTTTGGAGTGTTGTGTTTATCGTGTGGCGTGTGTGTGTTTATGTGCACTCTCTGTTAACACTCTGAACTGACAGTTTGTGTTTGAAATTTTTGTTTTCTGTGTTTAACTCAAGTTTCGATTTACGAGTATTCGTAATTTCGCGTAAGTGCATTCACATCTTATGTTAAATAATATGCAAAAATAAAAAATAAAAAACAACAATAACAAAGCTTAACTTAAATAAATTAAAGCAAAGCTAAAACGACCCTCGACCGCCAACAACTTTTTGTTATTGTTATTGTTAATGTTTTATTTTATATACCAATGGTTTCGTTGCTTTTAAATGCTTTTCCATTTGGCTGACTAGCGGGCCCAAAAGCTTTTATATTGCTGCTGCATTGTTAACTACAATTTTGTTTATTGTTATTGTTGTTTTTTTTTACTATTATTTGCTTTGAAACTGAATTGAGAACAACACTTTTTTATCAGTCATCACTACAAGTTGTAATTGTTGCTCCTAATGTTTGTGTTTTTTTTTTGTTTTGTTCTCGAGTGAATAAAGAAAAAAATCACATAAAAAACCCGTGCAAATCGTTGCGCTTGAATTAATCTATTTGTGTTAAAGTGTGTGTGTGTGTGTCTAAACGTGGCTTAAAACTCATCTGAATGTCTAAATATATTTATAGGCAAAAGGCGCTTAATGTGCAAATTGAATTAGCAAATTGCGAACACAATAACATGAATAGCTTCTGAGTTTAATCAAGTGAATACGAATACAATATAATTGCAGTTTGAAAAGTTATTCAATGGAATGAGTGCTCCATTTTTGAACGGAAGTCCGGCTAACAATCCTGATCTATCATATATTATTACACTTAACACTTTCGAATCAATTTCTAAATCACTTAACGAGCGTTTTTTAATTTTATGGTCTTTCTTTAAGCATTTTGACAAAATTTATTATGAAATTAAATTCAGAACTGGTCTAAAAAGACGTAAGCGAAAACCGGGAATATATTGAACTTTATACAAACAAGTTATAATAACAAATATCATTGCTGTGATCTAAAACAGCTTTAATCGGCTTTGCAACGACTTGACACATAAATAATATAATGTCAAGTATAGTAACTAATCTTATTTATTTATATTATTGTTGCTTAAAAATAATCCTAATTTACAATATGACTTGTAGCTAAAAGCTGGGGAGTAACTATAGTTTTTGCAAATATCTTTGATCTGATCGCAATCGTGGGTAAATATTTTTCACCCCCTCATCGCCTTATCTCGCCCTCTCTGTTTTCAATTGTTTTCCTGGGTTTATGCCCTCTCGACCACCAAGTAACCAAGCGATCACTATGCTAGCCGCTTGGGGGCCATCAAATCCATAATTTATCTTGTAAAAATTCTACAGTGATCGCTTGCAAGACCCCTTTCCCCCTTTTTGCGCCCCTTCACCTCTGTTGTAGCAGACATGTTGTTATTAAGCGTACTACGAATATTTGCCCCTTGATATGGAGAAATTATTTATTATACCCTGTCAACATAAGACGTCTAAAAAGGTAGCATCGAGTCTATTACAGGGGAGCCTTTTTAAAAAGTTATAAGAATATAGGAAAATTATTTTGGTTTGCTCATTTTCCCAGAATTTGTATCTAAAAAATCTTAAAAATACAGCACAAAATATTTAAAATTTAAAACTGTGCATGAATTAATATTAGATTAAAAAAATTTATAATTTCTGTTAAAATTAGCTGTACCAAAAACGAGTAACTTTTGTTGCCTAATGTAATTGAAAACAAGGATTACACCTATTTCCTCAGACTCCCTGCAGTTACTACAGGGTACCTGCTAGTCGAAAATTGCCAGCAAAAGCTCTAGTCTTACTTGTTTTCGTAATTGTAATTGATTTGCCTTTTTGCGTAAGCTGCGCTGCTCTTGCTGTTATCTCTGTCCCTCTGTCTGCTGTCCCTTTTGTCTTTTCTCTTGTCGCTGTCGTTGTCGTTGTCCCTGATGTTATTGCTATTGTTGCTCTTAGGGTGGCATTGCTAGTAATTGAAATTGGCACTCCTGCAGTATAAAGAAGATCTCTTCTCTTTTGGAGTCACCTCCATACATAGGAGTCTTTTACCTGGCGCCGAACTGAGAGAAGAGCAACATGACGCACCGCTTAACGATGTTCCTCAGTCAACAGAACGGGTAAAACCGCAGGCAGAGAGAGAAAAGTGAAAAAAGAGAGCGCTGGGAGACAATGCAAATACAAAAACGCATTGGTTTATTAATTAAAACGTGCTTAATTTGTAATCTGTACGCAGACAGCATCGTCATAGACGGCATCGAAAATGAGTCATATAGCAGGCAGGTGTGGGTGAGCAACAGGAACAGCAATAATAATATCTTTGGTTTTGTCATATCAATCAGCATTTGTTTGCTCAATGGCAAAGAAAATAAAAGCGTAAAGAGAGAAACAAAAAAAGTTAAGACTGGCGCATTGATAGCAGCACACACACCCACACAACAACACACTCATCTGTATGTTTGTTGTTGTTTTCATTATTTTTTTTGTCTCACTGATATGTATATAAATAAACACTTGTACGCGTGCGCGTGTGTTTTGTGTGAACTGGCATTATAACTGTGCATATACAAAAATGCCTGCCTTGTACAATTAAGCTTTTTTTTCGTTGTTGTTTTTAGAGTTGCAAGCAAGCTTCACTTACCGTTAGGCTTTAAGGCTGCTGTTAAACTCAAAGCTTAAGCTATTTTTAAACAAAACTGCAAACAAACAAACAAACACACACACACACACACTTGTTGACTTGTATACACCCACACATGCTCTATCTCTTCCACACGGTCTACCACTTCTGGTTTTTCGCCTTATTTTGTTGTTTTTATTTTATGCGTGACATTCTTTAGATCGCGCGAGCTTTTTGCCACTCTTTTTTCACGCCTCTTGTGGGGGGCTTTTTTTTTTTTTTGCATATTGTTGCAATTTTATGAATGAATTGCACTGCTTTGTGATTCTTGTTATTGTTATTATTATTGTTGCTGCTTAGCTGATAAACTGCCTTGAGCCTCGCTATCAGCATAATGTATACAGTCTGTCAAGTAAATGTTTTAACAAAGAAAAGGAATGCAAATATTTGATTTTACATTGAAACAAAAAAGCTTTTCTTGTATGTATATTCATTCTTATATTATTAAATTTTTATTTTTTTCAATTATTGGGCTTATTTTCGTTTTTTTTTTAATAAAATAAAAAATTGCATTCTTAAGTTTTCAAGTTTGAGAGTTTCCCAAAAATTTTTATATTACGTATACATATTTCCATTTAAAAGAGCTTCTTTAAATTTTTAAGGAAAACCCAAAACTAACATCTTTGCTTTTGCCCAAAAACATGTTCTTCCTGTTTAAATATAGTTTCCTATGGTTATTAAAATAAGTTTAAAAATAATGATATCGCAATGGGTTTAATTATTTTTAAAAATAAAATGCAAATATGTTAATGTTCTTCTTATCAAAACAATTGCTTGACATACTGTATGTATGTATATTGTTTTTGTTTCTGTATGGGAAGCATTATCGGCAATCGACAGCAGCAGCTAAAGCTAAATCAGCTGAAAGTGAAACGCGCTCACTGACCTATAATAAGAATTTTCATATTTATGCATCGCAATTTACCACACACACACGCATACATACATTCATATAGTGTGTACTTATGTATGTATGTACATAATTACATGTCCTCAACATACGCAGTTACGAAAACTTTAATTAAAAATGCATCTCATACTCAAGTCGATTTATCTTCAAGCAATATTCTTTTGAGTTCATTAAATCGGAACAGTTAAGCCAAGAACTATTATAAAATTTGTAATAACATGCTCAAAGACCACCCATCAAGACTATATATATATATATAGTTGCAAATCGGAACTATAATTCCATTAAAAATATGCCACTTATTGCGTAAAATTCAGTTCAGGAAACTTCTCCTATTCTGTAGAGCTAATTAAGGAAATCTCCTTTTGGTTAAAGCCAAGAGTTTCATTTCATTTACAAGGAAGTCTAAAAAAGCCCCCTCAAGAATGTTGTACTTTCTCCTGAATTTATATTCATGACTCAGAACTATAAGAAATTCTTTCAGTTTTCAAAGTCACCGATTCCTTTCGCTGTCTAAAAGAATTTCCGAAATGTAAATGAAGTGTCGTAGGCAGGAAATTAAAATACCTTTGTCTCTAAACACAAGTTAATACCCTTACAGCGGATATCATAACTTGGTCAACAATTAGTCAGACTTTTAATAAACTGTAAACAAATTGAGTTAAATAATGTAATTTCAATTGCTCATATCTTTTGTATGAATCAGTCCTTCCTCAATAAAATCAACTAAACTATTATTTGATTACATTGCGATTAATAAGTCAATGATAAGATTATTCAATTGTACAACTTAAGGGTATTTAATCTTCGGCACCTTGTAGATACATAGCTATTCTATATTGTTCTTTTCCTTTCTCTGTTTCTGTCTCTTTCGATCATTTCCTGCGATGCAATAAACACGCAACTTTTATCAAAGTAATGATTATTAAATCCAGTCATAGGTCTTCTTGGCCAGCTGATTTACGAGTCAAAGCAACCAGGCCAAGAAAACAATCGTTGTCCATTCATAGAGCCACAAAAAGACAAAGCAATAGGCAATCGAGTCTTATATGACAATACCCTGTACCGGAACAGTTTACAGAAGGTATGTACGGTGTTAGAATAAGGTGTGGTAGTAATAATACAGACAGACTTCAAACATGCATAACTTTGTCAAAAGCAGACCGATGGTTTGATCCAATTATTGATTCAGCACTAAAACTATGTCCAAATATTTGAAAATTAAGATAAGGGCCCCCCTATATATATATAAATTTTTATGTGTTGAGTTTTCACTTTTTATCAAGACCTAAACCAACAATTTGCTCTCTAAATTCCAACTGTACGAATTATTATAAAATTAAAAAAATTGTTGTAATGGTATGCAGGGTATTTTCGGACCTATCAGCTGTTTCTTTTATTAGTGTCATGCAATCAGTTTGATGATTTTCTTATTGATATGCCTGACGCGTGATTGTGAGCACATAGACATGAGTGTGTGTGTGTGTGTGTGTGTGTATGAGAGGGTGTATGTGTTTAATTATGATAACGCTGCACTTGTTGTTGGTTCACTGCTTTGTGTATACTTTTGTATCAATGTCAAGTTAACCATAAAAAGGTTTTTGTTATTTATACAGTTGACAACAATATAACAACAAATACTGACCCAAATTTGAGTTGCCTCTGTCTACAAATGTGGGTGGATGGGAGGTTGCAGTGTGTGTGTGTGTGTGTGTGTGTGTGTGACACCTGTTGCATGGTCATAAATAAATCAGAAGAACAGACAAACAAATCTCAACTGATGTCTTCTCTCGCGCATCACAATTTTAAGGCCATAAATCAGGGCTAAGAAAAGAAAAGCTTTTAGCTTAAAAAACAAATACTCTCACTTGATCTAACTCTCTTTCTCTCTCTCTCTCCCTCTCTCTCTCTCTCTTTGCAGACATCAGCAACAGTCAAATGTCAACGCCGCTTTCAGCATTGTTATTGTTGCTCCTGATCAGCTGCAGCGCCGCTGCGACTGCGCAGTCACGTTTCTTTTATACATCATCAGCATCATCATCATCATCAGCTGATACACAGGGGGGTAAGGTGAGGACACAGCGACAGACAAGCAGCGATGCCGCTGTCGCTGCCTCTGTCGCTGCAGAAGATACGGCAAGTTGCTGCCAGGGTGCAGCAGCTGCATCTATTGAGCCTGTAACGGTGAGTACAAATGTTGCCAGCCCTTGCACAATGGGAAAAAAGTACGATTTCTTGACAAAAACAACTCCAAAAGTATAACTAGAGACTTGAGCGCTAGTTAAACTAAATCAGAACTTATAATTTATTTTTAAACGGACCTCGCTTTTATATTTAAATTTAATTTGAACTCAAAAACAACTATGTACTTATAACTTGTGGTTTTAAGAAGAGGGACAAAAAATAGCCACCTTTTAACATAACTTTTAAAAAGCTGCAAGCTGCACAAAAGTTTACTAAAAAGGTTTGCTGCCGAAAATTTTGAAAGAAAATATATCGAATTTAATATGAACAATTTAAAAGTAAAATACTTTTCTTAGCAAGAGTATAAAAAATTGTTTAGCAAGTTCTTTACATCAAAAAGTAACTTTTTGCGCTGTGCCGAATGCCAAACTATCTTTATCTTCCTTTACAATTTGCCTTTCCCCCTTACAGCTGCACATCTCATAAAACATGTGTTTTATTAATAGTCTTAGTACGCAATTTTCTTAGTTAAAACAATACCTTTCGATTGGTATATAGCTCGATCTAATTGAACTATCGTAGTCAATTCTTTCTGGACTTGGACTGCCTTCCACAGTGAATACTATTTGTAATATCTTGAGTAATCAGATACAGAACAAATACAAAAATTGTATTAATGCTAAAATATAGAACTTTTTCCCATAGTGCCTTGTTAGCAACACAAAGTTGGCGCCAAGACGTTGCATTGAGATGTTGCATATTTGGGTCAGCGACAGTTGCAGTTGCAGTTGCATTTGAAATCGCAGTCACTGTCACCTCTGTGCTGCCACAGTCTCTCACAATTGTCTGTTTACATGTTGATAAGCGCTGCGAATGGACAGCGGCGCCTGTCTGCTGCCCCTTCTCTCTCCCCCCTTCATCTGCTCTCCCTCCTCTACCCATTGATAAAAAGCAAATAGCTCGCATTACGTTTTTAATTAGGCGTTACTCATGTTTCTACCTCGCACTTCTATTTGCTCGACAATTTTGTTTACACTCGCTGACGACGCCAATTAAAAGATAAATCTAAAGCCACCTTAAAATCCCCCTTGCACTACCATCTCTCCTCCCGTCCTCCCCTTTAGCTACACCCCTGCTTTCTAAAGATGCCGCAACGGAAATGTTAGCAAGTATTTTTGGCATTTTTTTGCAATCCACAAATAAACAAAGTTTTAAATTATAGATACAGCTGCAGATACAGATACAGATACAAATACAAGTTACAGATAAAGATACATATACAAATATTGGAAAAACAATAACAATTATTCACGTGGCATCGTATTTCACTGCCTCTGCTTTTTTTTTTTTGTGGAACTGTACTCAGATTGCGTCTTTGACTTCTGATGAAATAATATGTTATTAAACTAAATCGTGAGTTGAAATTTCAGTTTCAATTACCGACAGCTCTTCAGTTTACTACTAAATTCTAATACTAGTATAAGTACCCCAAACTAATTAAATATATTATGGTATACTAACAAAGTTTATCTCAATCTTTTAGTTTAATTTTGTATTTGCTCTTTCCTACTTTGACTCTCAAATAACTGAAAAAACTTATAGAAATTAAATTTTTCCAACTCTTTTTCTCTCTCCCTTCGAATTCAAAGATCTTTCAAGGCTTTCACACATCAAATAATCTAAAATAAAGCTTTCGGCACGTAAAGCTTTCAAAAGGGCAGCAAATAAATCGAAATATAATATTAATGTCAATCACGCTTACTAGTTGAATTGCATCATATTGGGTTTGTTAACCTCACTTTAATGAAATTTTAACATTTTGCAACTCTGCCAAGGTCACGTTGTTAAGTTGGCTGCGTGACTTGAAACCGTTAACACTAATGGGAGCTAATGGGAAGCGCGTGAAATTAGATAAAAGAATTGCAAAGCAAACAAAAAGCTACTCGAAATAAAAACTAATGTTCCTTTAATTGAACACATTTAATAATTTTAATAGATTTGTTATAGGAAATTTTAGCTTGAGAAAGAAAGTGTGTAGTCTTAGTTTAACTTTAGATTATATTAAGGACTAACTCGGAAAAGCGTAAGAAGATTTAACTAGTTCTTAGAGTAGAACTTCCAACGGTCTCCTCCTTTATAGTCTGCTGATCTAAAGGAAATATCCTTAAGTTAGAAAAGTGCAAAAACATTTTTTAAACACTTTTTGTAGTACTGTGGAATATCACTCCAATTGTAAAGAGAGTTTATATAGAGTATCGTATTTATTTCTACACATACGCTTTAATTTAACAATCTTAATTGAAATACAAGTTTCAAATCTCATGTTTCAATTTAGATTTGTAGTCTTATGATTTTTTTAGTTAACGCTTTCTCTATTGGCCCTGAACTTTCTGGTTATTTGTATACAAATATAAAAGTATTTTTTAACGATTAATTAGTTGGCCACTAAATGGCAGTTGTGGCGTCATGAATCATGGTCAAAACACGACAATGCCAACTGAAATGTAAGCGACGTGTCAATTGGTTAATAGGGCAATAATGCAATATTAATACTAATGTGAACAGACGACGTCAAATTAAAATGCCTGGGATAGACGACTCTGGACATGTAGTATCCATCCATTGGGGATACGATTTAGTGTCCGATTGTAACCGAAAGTCAGTTTAGTTGACTCAGCTGTCGACGTTTGTTCCTAAAGATGTTTTCGCTTCTCTTGCGCTTCCCCTTTCGATGTTAACAGACATATTTCTATGCGCTGCGCGTGTTTTCATTTATTTCTATGGAATTTCTGATAGCGAATTTCTGTCGCGACGTCAATGTGTTGTTGTTAGCCAGGCTAAAATGACTAAGCCAACAAGCTAAAGTTACGTTCCCTTTCCCGCTAGACAAATGTTTCCTCAGCTGTTCTCTTCTTTTGTTTGGGTTTTGTCTCCTTTGTACAACTGTTTGTTTCGATTTGAATTATAATCCAGATGCATATCTATTTATTATAGTATTTACTGTAATACAACCTGTTGACATTTGACTTTAATAACAATAATAAAAGTTTAAAGGTTGCTTCCACTTTTGTGCTCAGTTTTAAAATGTCGGCTGTAGCAACAGAAACTATTGCAAAACTATTGTTTGAGCACTTTATTGCATAATGTCGATAGTTTCTAACAGCAGCAGCGATAGTATTAGCATACTGTTAAGTTCTTACTATTTGCATTATGTTTAATCTTCAAATGTCATCTTATTTAGCACATTTAATCGCAAAACTAAAATGTAAGCGTTCTATTTGCTGATATCAATAGTTTTTAGTTGCACTTGCGATAGTATTGCATTAGGAGAATTAAGACATCCCTCTGTCTCCTCTATTTCTACTATCCTATCGACCCCAGGGCTAGCAGATTTTTCGAGGAAAAATAGCTATTTAAAAGGAAACAGAAGCTAGAAATTGCTCAAAAAATATTAGATCTGTTAAAGAAAATGCTATTAGCTTTATTTTATTATTGAGATTTCAATAAAACTTGTATTTATTCTTAGATGCATTGATACTATCTGGCAAACTGCTAAATCAGGCGAATCTTGTTAAAAAATAGCCAGATTTCTAGCTAGTTTCCTAAAATTTTATTATAGCTTTGGCTAACACAAAAGTACTATGTAAATCTAGCTACTTAATAGCTAAGACGACAGCATTGTTCTATCTCCACTCCAATCTCTCTATTTACTCTTATTTCACTGTGACTCACTCTCTTCTCTCTCTCACTCTCTTTTAGCTGTCACTGGAGCTGGGCAACGTGACTGCAGATTATGGTGAGACTGAAGGCTCTGGCGATTCCTCCTCCTCGAAGGGTAAGTGAGAATTCGCCATAAACAATTTCTCTAGCCACAAAACTAATGCATGTTTTCTTTTGAACAGAAAACTTCAAACGCAGCGTGGCACGTGGTAAGTTGCATGTGGCAAGCAATAAAGAAATGAAGATAATCATATATACTCTTATTTTACAGCTACTGTGAAGAATGCAACACCCGCAAATTGTTCGCCACAACCGACAATTGTGGAATTGAAACCCTCAACAGACGGACAAGGATCTGAGCAGACAGGAGGAAATGTTTATTATTCTCCCGCCTGTACGAGAGTTAATCGTTGCAGCGGATGTTGCGGCTCCACGTTAATCTCCTGCCAGCCGACACAAACGGAGGCATTGCAACTGCGTGTACGGAAAGTGGAGCGTTTTGGGGCAAGCAGCAAGCGAGGATATGCAATTGTCACAATCGAACAGCATATTGCATGTAAATGCGATTGTCGCATCAAGGCCGAGGATTGTAACACGTATCAGGAGTATCGCAAGGATCTGTGTCGCTGCGAATGCCAAAATACGGATGCACGGGACAAATGCCTGGAACAATCGGATCACAAATATTGGGATGATGCCAATTGTACCTGCGCCTGTCGCTACAATCAAAGTTGCACCACGGGCACCGTCTTTGATGAGACGCAATGCAAATGCACCGATGTGAGTGGCAACAACAACCCAAAGAGACTGTAGACTGTAGACTGTAAACCTCCCATCAATTTAGAATTCATCTACATATGTAGAAAGAATGTTCTCTTACCTTTGCAAGCTGTTTCATCTGGTTGCGGTCTTTCTTGCTCACGCGGTTTTGGTTATTTTTTGGATCCATTGTTCGTTTGTGCTTTCTTTCAAGTCTAAATGCAGTTTAATTTATTTTATTGAAATTTTTTACTTTTCACAGCGTTTTTTTCCACAATTTATTTTTTGCTTTCACAAATTGTAGTTTCTCTGCCGTAGCAAATATTGAACTGACTGCTTTTTAGTATTTGAGGTATAATGTCACTTTTTTTCGATTTGCAAAGCACACTTTGATAGATTTGACATTAGCCAGCTTAGCTGTCAACTGTGAACAAATACTTTAAATGTAGCAGGACTTTCATTAATTGCCTTTAAATTTGTATATAATCAATTTGTAGTTATAGTTTATATATTTTATAGTTAACTTAGTGGATATTACCTCCTTAAGTTGCCAAAACAAAAAAAACAAAAGTTGAACCATTTGCTTATAAAATACAATTCATTCATTGTTTAAATTTCTGTGGCCCCAAATGTTTGTTTAATAATATAATACTTATAACTTGCAGAGTATTTTATGATTCTTGGTATTGTTTATATAAAACTCTTTCACACGCTAGTTTGATTAGTTCTGTACTTAGAATACTGTTTGAATTTTTAAAGTGATGGCTAATTTCTACAGGGTATTTACATAATTCTGTATATCACTAGAAGGTCCACCAAATGGTTAGGCATTTCGTTTAATTTTAAATATTTCAATTATACACATTTTTCAAAAGTTCCAGAACTTTTTTAAAATGCTACAACTCTAGTTTAAATGTTGCATGACACATCTTCATCAATTTTTCCGATTGTAATGCCTTATTTATAGATTGTTTGTCTATACATTGAGAAAGGATATTACTACTTTTAAAAATCTATGTAGCAAACAAATATTCAGAGACATTTCTGAATCAATAAAGTATTTATACACATTCCTAAACAATATCTATTGAGTTCAACGATCTCAAACACCATAATAGATTTAAGTACATAGTTTTAGAAAATGGAAAATAATAGCACTGCTTTATTTGTTATTATTTATTTATTTATGTTATTTATTAGAAAACATTGTTCAGTTTCGCTTACTCCACGTTTCATTACATATTTGTTATTATTTTTTCCTTTTGTTGTCCATTGTTTGTTAAAATGCTGTTTATTTTTCTGTTTTCTTTATGTTTCATTTTAGATCAAAAGTATCGAGTATTATTCCTAGAATACACACACACACACACACAGACACACTATCAAATAGCCTAAACACATTTGTTGTTGTTGTTGTTATTGTCTTGAAATTCCAAATTGCATTTTCGTAGAAACAATTTTAAACGAAGTTGAAATTTGGAATACAAATGAATACTTGGAAATTCCGTGATAAATGTTGAATTAGAAAAAAAGGCAGCTTTATTTCAAGATTTTCGACACTAAATAAGTAGCAACAAATAGCTGAGAAATTTAATTAAACTATAAAGACATAATTAATGTAGAATCATTTGGACCGTTTTGTGATATGAAAAAAGAAAAAGTTTATAATAATTGGCAATGATTAAAGGAAATGATAGAGAATTGTTTGAGGCAAAAATGTAACTTATAGCTGAGTTGAGGCCCAAAATAAATAGGAACAACAATTGTTTTTGTTGCATTGTGTGAGTATTTTGTTATTGTTTTTTATATGTTTATAATTTAATTATGCTTATTGCATGTGCTTGAGAAACCCAACAAAAAAACCCGCTTTTCCGCTTTTCCCCCGCTGACAAAATGTGCTTCAAACAGACTTGTTTTGAGTTGCAGTTTCAACAGAATTCTATTAACTGAATTGAGGTGAAACTGTTTCCCAGAACAGCTTTAATAATACCCCTTGTAAAAACTAATACCTTAATGTTTTTTAGTGATTTATGATTAATGATTTCTTCATTTACTTACCAGCCATCAACACCTAGCGATTTTGCGGATCGCAGACGCTTCATTGTACAGGCAGTTGCCGTGGAACAAGACAACAGCACCCTCTATAGCATCTAGAGAGGTATTATATCTGGAGTCTGGAAATTTAAATGGAAGTGGAACTGGAGTAAAAGTCCTGTCAGGCGATTGTACTGAAGTTAAAGCATACACAAACTACGAGTGCTTTAAATAATTATTTATAAACAAAAACTAAAAAAAACCATAGCTTTACTTCTTAAATTCCCACAACAATTTATATAATTCAGTATTTTTCCCCCTTCTTTTTTCGTTTTTAAACGCTTTTTTCATCTGTTTTTTTTTTGTTATTCGCAACAACAATTTGTACATTCCATTAGCCGTTTTCTGTGTGCTAAAGTTTTAAAGTTTTTTCCCCATTTTAAACATAATTTTTGTGTCTAAATAGCTGTAAGTAATCAAGCAATTGTCTTCTTTGTATGAAATATTTTTTAGGCCCCACATTATAATAATAATATTTTCTTATAATGATAATTTAATATAATTAAGTTTTGTTCGTTTCTTTTCATTGTTAAATTCCGTAAAAATGAGCGAATAAAGAAGATAAGTCATATAAACAAGTTTGTAATCATCTATATTAATATGTAATCGATTTCAAGTCGAGCGAAAGTGTAACTCGGAACACGTTCTTCTTCAAAACCAATCTATGGTCATCCTGTATACCCATAAATTAATTAAAATTAACTTAATTAAAGCAAAGGCAAGCGAAAACGACAATTGATAGTGAATTTTACAATGATAATGATATTTGATAAGATTGGAGGCTTTAACTGACTAACATTGATCATAAATTGCACAGTCGAATGTCAACTGATAACTGATAATTGATAAGATACTCCTCAAGATAGTTTTCGCTGATCGCATTGCCTTGTAAATAACTTTTGGCTTAGCCGCCGCCTGAGCATCCATAAAAGGCATTGCCTGTGATTGGAGCAGTCTCAGTTGTTTCCAGAATGTTGTTGATGCAAGTGATTCTATCCGTGATTTTGTTGTCTGTCGTTTGCCAGGCGGCTCCTCAATACTTCCCCATCGATGGTAGGGTTGTTGGCGGCGTGGATGCAACTCCAGCGCAATTTCCACATCAGATCTCGTTGAGAAATCGTGGCTCACACAATTGCGGTGGATCAATCATCTCAAAGAACTGGGTCCTAACTGCTGCCCACTGTGTCAGCAATACTTATGACAATGGCACCGTCGAAGTCTATCCGGCCGAGAATCTTAACATTCGTGCCGGAAGTAATGATAGATTCACTGGTGGAATTCTTCGAAAAGTTGTCGAGGTTATTGTGCATAAGGAATATGGAAATTTCCTAAACGATATTGCCGTACTCCGTATCGATACACCCTTCATCTTCTCATCTAACATTCAGGCAATTTCTCTGCCTAGCCAGAATACTCCGGCAAACGCTGACATCATCATCTCGGGATGGGGTCGTCTTACCCATGGCGGAGATTTGCCACGTTATCTGCAATGGAACACGCTCTCATCCTCTCGCTAGATGATTGCCAGAAGGCCATTAAATATGGTTATCCCAACATGTTGTGTCTCAGCCATGCGGCCAACAATGGTGCCTGCAATGGAGATTCCGGTGGTCCAGCTCATTATAACAATGAGATTGTTGGCATTGCTGGTTTCGTTTATGGTGGTTGTGGTTCCTCCAATCCCGATGGTTATGCACGTGTCTATTACTTCAACGACTGGATTAAGGAACACACCGATCTGTAGATAACGAGGAACTCGAACTTTTCTATGCTCAAATTGTATAAAAATAAATTTGTTTACTCAAAATCTGATTTTGTTTTGGATGAATGGAGAATGAGCGTACTCCTATTACTTGTTTCTTTTAGCATGTAATCTGGAAGGTTATAAAGTTTAAAATCCTAGAAAGAAATTGCCATGTCAGGAATAAAAAGCGAGCTCCAGAATAAAGAATGTAATGACTAAGAACTTATAGAGGCAGACAAATCTGAGTTTTCCCTTTAGAAATGTCCTATTAAAATCTGTTATAAAACATAAATTACATGTCCATTAAATATGATCTTATTTATTGTACAACGGCAATAAGATGTATAACTTTTATATTGGAGTTTCGACTATGTTTCAGCATAATGTAATATATATGTATATTGTAGTATTAAAGGATTTTCGTCGACATAATTAGAGCTACAATTATTGGAATCCGGTCATAATTAAGGTAATTGAACTCGGCTATCATCACTTTTAACCAACCACACCATCATCATCATCATCATTATTAGGCATCATTAGTATTTGCATAATTATTAGCATTATGATCGTTATCGTCATTGCTAGTATCGTCATCGTTATCGTTAGCATTGTGGTGGTGGTGATCGTGATCGTTATCGGTGACACCGTTTGGACATTGCATGTAGATTTGTATATCTAGTCTATAGCTAAATTGCTCGAGCCGTTGTCGAGCGATCGGATCTCATTTGACATCCAAAGTGCGTTGGAACATGTGCATGGCCAAGGATCGCAATCCCTCGCTGACAATCGGCACATTCCTGGGGAAGTCACATTCCCTCGCTGGCAAACCGCAAAGCTGGCGACGTAATCGCAAATCCTGTCGAGCGCTGAGCGCACGACTTCCAGGACCACAAACATTGCCCACAAGACGTTGACGTTCCGCGGCGGCACTTCTCAATCCCATCTGGACACAGGCCAAGGGTTCAACGTGCTCCGTGTCTAACAGTTCGCGATAATCATGGGCTGGCGTTGTTTTTCCCGTTCCCGTTTCCGGTTCCACTTTCACCAGCTGCTGTTGCTCCTTTTCATGGAGCAGCTGCTGGCGTGCCTCATCAATAATGCGATGAGCGTAATCCGTACCCGCCATATCAAAACTGATGCCCATGTCCAGTAGGACACGATGCGGTTGCCAACGTTGCTTGGCCGAAGTGTTCCTATCCACGCCTTGTATTGCCGCATGATCTGTCGCCTGTTGTCGCGTCTCCGCTATCAATCCTTGCCAGTCCACGCCCAGAGCATCGCCAATGCCTTATAAAATGTGAAACAATTAGCAACAAATCAAGTACGTTTATAGTACGGATGTAAACAAGAGGTAGGAACGCAACAGTCGAGATTTTGACTATGAATTAACCATTTAAGGCAAATTAATCCTTATTTTTTACTTTTCTTAATAACTTAAAACAGCCGTAACTTCATTTTTCTATATTCAAACATGATTTCATTAATCAGGATAATTGATAATTATCATAAAAAAAATGAACCATTTACTAGCAAAGAGAGCGGTCTATCCTAAAAATATTAGAGAGTAGTGGAGATTTTTATCCGATCTACAGAAGCGGAAAGAATAATCTATTATTTGCATTTTAAAGCCTTCAATTTTGGTACATAAACTATTTACTAAAGTTAACAACTATCCTCAAAATTTCAACACTACCGAATTAAAAACTAGCAAGTTATTCAATTTATAAGTTTGTGTCGGACCTAAAAAAGAAAAAAACTGCCGCTACAAAGCTGATATCAAGCTTGCCATAATAGCTACAGGATATCTTACAGTCGGGTTAATAAACACTGACTTAAAAACTTGAGCTGCATATTATCAAAATGCCAGGTTTTTAAACCTTGACCGATGCTAAAAAAATATCTAGTTAGATATGATCGACCTTGATATTCCCACATTAGTTTACATCCGTAATCTATAGTTTTATAGTCTTACCCTTATGCCTGGCATCCTCCTCCAGTTCACCATCGGAGATTTCCTCAAAGTCCAGCACTTCCTCGACTTCCTCACTTTTAATGGTGGTCTGTGCTGGTGTCGGAGCAGGCGCAGCAACTGAAGCTTGAGCTGAAGGCTGTGCCTCAGTTTTGATGAGCTCCTCGCTGTTGGACAAAGTATCTGTGGATAACTCTTGGGTGCCAGCTAAAGCTCCTTCAAGTTGCAGTTCCGATTTGGGCTTGACTTTGTCGGTTTTGTTGAGTATATCATCATCGCTATCGCTAATCTCGCTTAGTTCGCCATTGGGCTTGGGTTCCTGCTTCAGTTGTCGCAACGATGTCTCCAGCGAGATATTTGATTCGGTTGGAGGTTCAGTGTTTGAGGAACTGCCTCCCAGCTCGGGTGTGCCTGCCGAATCCTCGGATGCATCCTCCTGTTTAATGTTGGGTAGCTTGCTAACCTGTGCCAAGATTCCTGGATTTGTGATGGCATTTGCGGCACTCTGAGCCGCTGCCTTGGCAGCTGCCACCGCTGTGGTGGCTGCGGCAACAGCACTGGCCTGAGCTGCTGCATTGGTCGGCTTGGGCTGCTGCTGATGTGTTGCCACCTGTGGACCCGTGGCTGCATTTCCTCCAGTTCCTGCTGCTGCTGTTGTAGTCGGCATATGTGGATGTTTCTTGATGAAGGCGCCACCGCCGCCTCCACCATAAGGCAATCTCTTGTGGGGAAACCCACGAGAGCTGCCACCACCACCACCATGATAACCACCGGGTGGTTGCACTGGCAGTGTCATTAATGGCGGTGGATGTGATCTATAGCCACGCTCACCATGCTCATGACCATGTCCACCTCCTCCACCGCCACCACCACGTCGGAAACCGCGTCCAGCACCACGTTCGCCACGTGGATGCACATGATGATGTGGCGATGAGGATGGGGCATGATGTGGCGGTTGTCCCTCGTTCCCAGCACCATTGTTGCGTCCAAAGTTTGGTTCATTGTCATTGTCACGCCAATCGTTATTGGATTGCTGCTGCCAGACACGTGGTTTCTCCCGCTGATCATGCTCCAGCCAGGCGGGTTCGTTCTTTACCACATCATTGCTATTGCCACCCTGTTCCTCACGCTCATCTGCATCCCAATCTGGCTCCGAGGCCGAATGATGTTGTTGCTGTTGGGGTGCTTGCTGTACCGGTGGCTTTGGTCGCTTGGGACCACCAACAAAACCACTGGCACGTCCTGGTGTACCATTAGCACTTGCAGCTCCTCCTCCACCACCAACACCACCACCACCGCCCTCTTCATCCCAATCACGCTCCCATTCGGCACGATAATCTCCACGAGCAGGCAATCGCTCTCGTTCCCTCTCCCTCTCTCGCTCACGTTCACGCATCATGCGCTCCCGCTCATCCGCATAGAGTGCATCCTCTGCGTCCAGTTCCCGATAATCCCGCATGTCCCTTGCGTCCAGCCAAGCTTCTCGCTCCCGTGAGTAACGTGCATCCAAATAGGCACGCTTATACGCACTGGAAAAGTAAAAATTCGTAAGAAGACAAGATATAAGTTAAGATGGGTTACCGTTCACGCTCCTCCTCCGAGTAGAGATCCCTGGGATCTCGCATGCGTTGTGGATAATGCTCGGCCAGTGGGCTGAGCTCACGCCTTCTTTGACCACCATAACGACGCATCTCGTCCAGCAAACCATGACGCTCGGCCTCAATGAACTCCTGTTCCCGTTCATAGGCCTCCAGTTCTCGTTTATCACGGACATGGCGTCCGGCACGCTCCACATTCTCCAGAGAACGTTCCCGACTGCCATATGGCATGGCCATGTCTAGATCTCGCACAACACCGGTCCCATAGGGTTTTTTGCCATCCTCCTCTTCCTGGCGACGCATCTTCTCGCGTGCCAAACGCTCGCGTTCTCGCTGTCTCTCCTGGCAACGTGCTAAAGCTTCAGCTCGCTCCTTGTCCCGAGCAGCCTCTCGCTCGGCACGCTCTCGTTCCCTCTCTCGACGATCACGTTCGCGTTCGCGCAGGGATAGATCATCGTGACGTTGGAGCTTATGCTCATGTCGCTGCCGTTCGTGTTCTCGCTCCACACGCTCTCGTTCTCGTTCCCTTTCACGCTCTATGCGCTCCCGTTCCCGCTCCCTTTCACGCTCACGCTCCAAGGATGGTGTGCGTCCCCGGGTTCGTGTTTGTATAATGATCTTCTCCCGTGACATGAGCTGATGATGCATGCGAGCAGCGGGCGTGCCATTGGGTCCCAAACCGGATCCTGAGACAGGTCCTGGACTCTTTTGACGCTTGCCCACCACATCCTGATGAATGCGAATCTTGGTGGTTGTTGTGGTGCTGGAAGCCCCTGTTGGTGACCTACTGCTGCCTAGACGATGATGATCCCGTTCCCTCTCGCGTTCCCTTTCCCTGTGCACACTCCTTAGCTTCTCACGTTCACGTTCTCGCTGCTCCTTGCTGGCTGCACGTAAATGCTTTCTCTCCGCCAGCTTCTTTAGCTTGGCCTGGGTGGCTGGAGACAGAGCACGATGTCCATGACCGCTGAGGGCAGCAGCTGCTCTCTTCTTAAGACGTGCTTCCTTTAGCTTGCGTTTAATATGATTACGCTTGGCCACCAGCTTCTTTTGGACATGATCACGATCCCGATCACGATCCCGTTCACGTTCTCGCTTATCACGCTTTCTACGCTCATCGCCCGACGAGCTGCCCGCCCGCCTGGAACTCTTCTTTTTCCTATGATGCCGCTCCGTTGCCCTCTGATGCGGATGGGTAGCATGTCCATGATGATCCCGTTCACTGTCAGAGCTACTGTATGAACTGCTCCCGCTGTCCGTGTCTGTGCTGGAGCTGTCGCTGCTAGAATGAGCATGTCGCGACTTCTTATACCGACGCAATTGCTCTTTGGCCTTCTTCTCCATCTCCATTTATAACACGCACCAAATGCAAAATGCACACAACTGCTGCACAAATCACTTGCACTTTTCCCGCGCTTTTTCGCTCACACTTTTTATTTATGTTATGCTTTTCTGTGTGTTTATTTTATTGATGTTTATGTTTATGTGGCGTCGTTTATTTTGCAATTATGTTGCCTGAATTTCGTTAATCGATATATTGTATATTTTGTTTCACTATCGATGGCGTCTGTCAGCTATCGATACCACTCTCACAATTTTCGTGCACTGTTGCTTTGCACACGAAACGTACAACAGATGGCGCTCTTGCGATATTTGAAAATGAAGAATTGCTTAGAAATTCAACTTTGGTAAAATTTATTAAACATTTTGTATTGTCTTTTACAATTAGCTAAACATGTATGTTTGGTGTGCTTGTGGGTTGCGCTATGCCCGTTGTGTTTTTATTGTGTTGCTCTGGATGCCAAATAACAATGGGGAAAAACTGATAAACAAGAAACTATAACAGTTAGAAAACTCAGAAGAAAAAAAGAATGACAGATATCCGGCGCCTAGATACGCCCAATTTAGAGCTTGCGCACCTTATCTGGTACTACTAATGGATTATCGCGACGTATTTGATTGGCACCCATTTCGCGATAATCAAAGGTACAATCATGGCGATCACTGTAACGATGAAAAGCACAATATGTACCACCGCAGCGACAGGGGTATCCCTGCCCGGTTAGGCCAATTTTCTTGCCGCACTTGTCGCAACGATTTTTTTGGCAACGGCAACGACTCTTCTTGTATCTCCTCCCCGTTATCATTAGCAACTTTACAGGGATTTACAGCAGCTGTAGCATTTTCAGGCCCTTCAGTTTTTGGTTGGTCTTTAACCTCAATCTTTTCGTCAATTTGCTGTTGCTTCATTTTCTGTTTACCCTGTGCCTGTTGTTCCGAGAATTTAGCACCACAATTGGACATATTATCTGCTGTCCCAGCAGTAATCATATCCGTTTGCGATTTGTTTCCGGTATCATTACCTTCATTCGAGATTGAGTCAATTGTGTCATCATTCGTATTATCAACGTTGCGTATGTTACTATTTTCCATTTTAGCCGTTTCTTTTCTTTTTCTCAGATTCGTTAGTAAAAATTTTTTAGTTTTAAATTTGTTGAATTTTGCTACGCAAGTCGACTACAGTTGTGATAAGCTCAAATCGTATAATTCTCCTTTTGGTTTTGGGGTTGCTTTGTTTCTGTTTTCTAATAATCAAATTATACTTTGAGTTTACTTTCATATTTCGATTTAATTTTAATTTATTTATGTTTATGTTACTATAAGATATTTATATGTATATTCATTTGCTCTGCTAGACATTTCCATTGATTACATCCAGCATATAGCGACGATACCAATCCCCCACAGAAGTGCGTAGTATGCAGACAAAAGAATTATAGCACCAAGTGAGGGGGTTTCCAGAATTCCGATGAGCACGCTCATTGCAGCCATTTATAGCTGGCAGGGCTTCCTCCTCATTTAAACGCTGTGATCCTCGGTAAGTCTGAAAGATACGATTGGTATTGAATCCTGCTTCATCCTCCCACAACTGCAACTGTGTCCAGAAACAGTGGACATAACGATGCACCCACAACTCGTTGTCATATTCATGTCGATCCAAAGCTCTTTGCTGATCTGAAGTCAGGTGTTCCCTGGTAGAGCATCTGTCCCTGGCACGCAGGATGTCCAGTGACTGTGGTGATCTTGTGGGCAATGACAGTGTCATCAAAAAGTAGCGAGACAACAGTGCCAACTGTAAATGGTTAGCTTGATCAATTATCGTTATTAATTTAACGATTCAATGAACTTGAACTGCAATTATTCTTATGTATTAACACTCTCCAAACTCATTCCAGGCTCTTACTAACTTAAAAACAACAGAGCCCAATCTCCCTAATAAGGGATTAAAAGTTGAGCAAGTGAAATCGAGTCTGTATATATGCCTTTAATAGTTGGGTTTTCTTATCCGACTTCCAATTGAATTAATGCAAAAACTATTAGCCATTAAAATTGTTTAAACAGGTTTTTAGTATAGTGAGTATTTGAGGTTAAAAGTTAATACACACAATATTTTTAAATACTTTTTCCTTTTTGTAAGTAGACCTCAAGTCAGCTAAATACCCTTTCTTAAACAATTGAAATGGTCGTTACTTACTACAAAATATGCCATTTTAAAATGGAAATATTTTGTTTCTAAGAAAAGGTTTTGCCATGTAGCTTGACTAATTGTAAGACTAAAAAATATTTACTTAAGCTTTATTTATTTGTGAGCTAAAGTATTAAAATTATATAGAAAAATAAAGCTTTCTGAAATATAAAACTCGATTACTGTTAGTAAGAAGACAGATTGAAGTGAATAGAGCAAGCTTATTCCTATGAAATATCAATGAGTATATTAAGAGAGACTTGAAAATATATAGATGTGATAAAGTTGGGAACTAATGACTCTATAGAAATAATCTGTTTATTATCAATAAACACATGCTTGCTTAATAATATAAACGTTTAAAGTTGTACCAATTTATATTCATAGTGCTTAGGAAAAGGATTATAAATATAAGAAAAATAGTTATACTAAAAGTTTATATGGAATAATCAACTTACTAGTAGCGTTAATACGATCTGCAGTCGTACTCTTGTCATCTCGAGTCTAGAGATAGAGCTGCACTGAGATGAAAATGCATAAAAAAAGAACTGATGATAATGATAGGGCTTATCCAGATTAAAATCAGCTGAAGTGCAAACGATCTCGACAACTTTTCTCTCTCCTCTCTCTCTCTCTCTCTCTCTCATTGTCTATGTCTCTGTCTGATGTAATAGGGAGGCTAATTGTATGGGATAGGGTAGGGGATGGGGTTGCTTAATGACGTAAGCAATTGGCATTTGGCACGTTAACGTAACGTTGATGAAGCCAGAAGCGATATTCATATCCAGTTGGGTAACCAAAGCAAAATTGGATTGGCAGTCACAGCTGCTGCTCGTCATCTGTTTTATGTTAACACATAAGTCGCAAGTGGGATCTATATAGTATATTGAGATAGATACGACTATGTAGATGTAGATGTGGATCATGTGCATATGGAACGCAGCGGCAACATTCATTTTCGTAAGATTCCACACTCGCATTTTCTTGTAAACAACATTTCTTTTCTTTTTTTCCTTTCGCGATTTTCTATTATTTTTTTGTGATGTTGCAAATGGCGCAAAAGCCAAAAATCCATATACACTAGAACATCCCCAACACATCCCCGATCTAACAACATTTACAGTCCCATTCCAAGTTCACATCGAAAAGCAAATCAAATTGAATTCGATTCGACAGGCAACCGAAACGAGCGCAATAAAATTGATTGCGTTTAAGTGTATTAAAATCAAATAGAAATTTACCAAATCTCCTCGGGGCCTGTGGGGGACTGTAGACTCTGTAAGACTCTAGACTGTAAGACTAGGTACTGTAAGACTGGGGACTGTGGACTGCCATCTGGACGTGATCATTGTGGGCGATCACTTGCAATCACTATGACATTAAGATAAACCAAGTTTGGCATATACCAAGATCAGTCAGTCAATTTATACTATATATAGAATCGATTGGATAAACCACAAGATCACAGGTTGCCACAACGATCTGTGTCTTGCCTTGAAGCATGAAGGACACACAATTATTTGTATATGGTATCTGGTTAGAATCAAAAAGATGAAAATGATAAACATTATCATGTAAAAGGAGTACGACTAAATCTTTGGAATGATCCAAACCATCAGAGAAAGAACGATGTGATTAATTGCATTATCAACTAAATACGAATATAAGTTTAATTCATCAACCATATATAAATTAGAGTATTTCATAAGAGCTACAATCAATAAATCATAAATAAATCAGTGAATAACTTTTTGATCACATTTGAGAATATCAAGTATATTTTTAGAATATTAACTCTATTTCAACTTGTAAAGTTTTAATATTACAAAATCGATGTAAAAGCTAATCTTTTATGTTATTTTTTAATTTAAGGAATCACAGCTAATAGAAGAATATTTAAGACTTTGGTTAAAAAATATCTGAAAGGAGATTTTTTAGATTTTAATTATTTCTAGAAGGTGATCTTCATATGGGGAAAAAATATCCTAATAAATTCCAGGCAATAGTTTTTCGATATCTTTTCCATATATCAACTGATTGCCTGACTGTTAATATGATTTTCAAGGATAATTTACAGGTTACAGACAGTTATAAATAGTTTGATGAGTTTTGTCAGGCACTTTAGCTAATAAGAATCTTTATTTGACAACACATAAAGTAAAGTGGTCGTCAATATTGGCAGGTAAAAATATTTCACACAATCCTTGTAATTCTCACCACTGCTGGACTAAAGGATACCCAGTAGTTTGGTTATTTACACATTAGCTAACAGTTTTCCCAAAAACGTTCTCAAACAATTTCCAGGACACAGAGATAACTCAATTAGCTTAATTAATAGGGTATAACAGGTATTGATGATTTTCATAGAATTATTTCAGGCACTTTAGCTAATGGACCACAGTGTAAAGTGGCTGTCAAAGTTGCCAGGTAGATGAGAAAGGAATCGAATGGATAAATGTTGTATGCTTGCAACGGAACAGGAAAACATTTCGCTCAAAGTTTGCATTTAATTGCAATTTATATGGCACAATAGTTGACCGTGCGTTTTTGCGAGAGTGTGTGTGTGTGTGTGGGGATCAAGTGGGTTGACTGGGGGGAGGTGAGGGGCGGCGTGGGCATGTCAACTCAACGCCAAATTTGCCGCCATCAACTGACGCCGTCGTCGTCGTCGTCGTGACAAAATCGCGCAAATATTTTAATTGCAATTTTTTTTCTCTCTCTATTTTCGTTGTTGTTGTTGCTTTTGGTTGTGGTTTTTGGTCGCCATCGTTGGCGTTTGGTCGCATCGCATTTTCCTACCTTAAAATTATAAGTAAAATTAACAATTTTTAATTGACTCTGAAAATTAAAAACAGCAACATGGCGAGCGAGCTGCATTCACAATTTTCAGCAAATTTTCTGTGTAATAAATTGCAAAATATTATTTTAGTTTTATATCCTGACATCAGGTAGTGAAGAAAGGTTTAATACGACTTTTGGCTCACTATGCAACCAATTGAATTTTAAGTTTAATACATTTTTGTTTAAATTGTTCAAGTAGATCTTTTAGTTGGAAAGAAGGGCAGATTTTGACAGTTATCAAACAAGCTTAAGTTATCGATAACTGCATTTAAATATAACGCATGCTAACTTAACTTAACGTTTAACTTTTTGCTTTTCACTTTTATAATAAGCATACTTAATACATCCTTACTACATATTGATAAAAAATAAAGAACTTTATTTAAATGATAAGTAGAGTATTTTACGGGGTAAAGAGATTACTGCGACTCATAGGATCTATCGTACCCCTGCTGATAACTAGTAGATGTACTTTCCAGCTAACGGTATCTGTTATCTGCTTTTAAGAATCGGTTGTAAAGTTTTAGAGAAATTATCAAAAATGTAAGCTCACCTTAAAAAAATCCTAAGAAAGTCAAAGTTAAAAAAAAGAATAAAAAAGCCCAGAACATTTTTTAAAGGTAACTTTTTCTGATTTAGGGCTCCATATGTATCAAAAATGGGTTTAATAAAAGTTGTAAAAAACCCCAGATGAGTAAAAATCTAGTTTAAAATCTTTACTTGTATTAAAAGTGTTATTGTATTGTATTAAAGAGAAAAAGCTAAATTTTGTTGCCTAGAGTTATGGCTTATCCTTGAACGAATTTAATGTAGTTTGCTGTATTACTATTATTACTACTATTAACAGTCATTAATTGATAGGGTATGATAGGGTATGCTTAAGTCGAGCAATGCTGTCAGGTAACACTCTCACTTGTTGTCTTTGGGCATTTACAGCAATTTGTTGCATTTCGGCCCACGCGACATGTGTATGTGTGTGTGTAAGTTGCACACAAACACACATGCACATACATACATACATGTACATAGATGTATGTTTTTTGTTTAGTATTTTTGTTGTTGCAAGTATTTTATTTTTAATATTTTTTTTTGCAACAGCGGAAGCAGCATATGATGCTGGGGATACCAGAGGTGTGCAAGTGGAGCGAGATAGTCCAAGACAAGACAGGGCTGGAGAGTAAAAGAGAGAATGGAGAGAGGAGGGCAGCGCTACAGTGTTGCAAATATTAGGGCGACAATTTTTGACATGGACGATGACATGGCAATGGCGATGCCGATGGCGCCAAATTCTAAATTTTCAACGGCGCGTAACGCAAGCGCGTGAAAGCGCCAAAAAGAAAAAGAAAATAATACACATATGTATGTATGTACATACATTGCATGGCATAAGAATTTCGTAAGGTATTTGCAATTTAACTATAAATTTTATTACATATTATGAGTGTGCTCTTGTTTTTGTTGTTGTTGTTGTTGCATTCATTTTACAATTGCAATTAATAATAACAGTGCAACAACAAATGTATCCACGAGTCCGTTCGCTTGATTTGTTTGGCATTTATTTCAATTTTATTAAATTAAAGTATTTTTTTGCGCTTTTTTCACTTTTCTCATTTTTTTTTTTTAGTTGCTGCTGTTTGTTGGCAACGCAAATCTTTCGCATTGGCAACATTTTTAGCCAATTTGCCGTCTACGCCGCCTACTGACACGTCAGTAAGGGTGTAGGTGTGTGTAAAGAGGGTCCAAGGGAAGAGGAGGGGAGGAACGAGGGTGGTATGAACAGTGCAAACAGGACACTTTGGCGACATGGGCGTTAGTCAATTTGCAAGTTGTTTTTGTCTATCAAAAAAAAAAAATTGTGTGTTTGCCATTATTTGGCATAATACTGACAATTTAAATTTGCACGTGATTGGCCATTCATAGCAAATATAAATATACATGTACATTTGTATATAAATGTACATACATATATGTATACATACATACATTTATATATTTCGCCAACTGTCACCTAATTAAACTGTTTTGAAATGCTGCCGCATCTGCCGTACAAATGTCATCAAATTAAGCTACAGTTATTATCGATTAATGGTTGAATCGATAACAAACTGTTTGCAGCTTCGTTAAGCTCGTCAAGTGAGCAGGCGCAGCCGCCATGTTTGTTTAGTCAAGTGTGAAAGAGATAAACTATGGAAGTGACTTTGCCCTTTTCAATTTGGCGTCCAGGAATAGCTGCCAATATTCAACATTTTTCCAAATAGATCTGTATTTTCAGCCGCAAAGCAAGTCAAACATCGCCCACAAGTAATTGGAAATCTAAACTGTTTTATAGTTTTCAAAATTGATTCAATACATACATATACGAAAATCTATCCTGTTTTAAAAATTCTAAAATGAATTAAAGCAGCACAGGAAATTAAGCGCACAATTTAAATTCAAAGAGAAGTCATTTCTAGCTTCTTTTAAGAAATTAAATAGGACAAGTATTTAAGAATGATAGACACAAAGATATCCTGAATAATGGAATCCATGACAAAGTCATATATAAATAGTTAGCGGATAATATTAATCAAAAGTCACACTATTTGTTCTTTTTTTCTGTTTTCTTGCTAAATTGTTTATAATTCTATATCCAACTCAGAGTTGCGCCTTTCTTAAATCATAGTTTTTTAGTAATAATAATGCTTTAACGTAAAATATTTAATTGTTGAACACCTTAAAATAAAAAAACCTAGCCTAAATAAAAATAGCTTTTAAATCTGAATAGTTTTCAAATGCTTAACCGTTAATACCATATATTAAAAATACTTCATTTTTGGACAAGTTAAAACCCAAAAGGTCGTACCGAAATAAAAAATTCTTTAAAATCGAAACTGAACAGTCTTTCAAGTATAAATTTTTGCGTTTATAAATATACACGTGCATAATTCCGAAATAGATTATCTGGTCGATGTTGCATGCTTCCTGAGAGCTGTCATGTCCGATGGGGTGGCAGTAATTATAGGTAAGTTAGTATGCAAATATATCAGACATTATTATGAGACGGATCCGACGATTAATTACGGATAGCATCAAGTACTACAGCAACAACAACAACAGCAACAGCAACGAGGAGAAGAACAAGTCGAAAGGAATGTCAAATGATTTAAGCTTCCCACTGTTGTCGAATGTGCGAGCATCTTTCTCTATCTTTTTTTATTCCTTACCCTGGCTGCAGTCCCAAACCCATCCTTTGCCCCCACAACACTCGTTTTTAGCCACCATATCGCTCCATTCGCAGCGACATTTTTGGCGCAACTCCAGAAGGCTGTCAAAATTGCACAAATCCGTAACGATGCCACCGTCCCGCTTTGGGGCGTCCATTCAACTGGCCCGGCACATTTCAGACATTCAACCGATCCGGGTTCGGCGGGTTCTTTGCTAGGAGCCTCCTTTTTCTTTTTTTTTTTTGCCGTTGAGAGGGGGACTCTTGTATGTACATTGTGTGTGTACACTGTACATACATCAATCCATCCAGCAATAGACATTTGCAGCCGTTGCTGTCAGCTATGGATGCTGACACCGTTAATCTTGCCAGATCGCTGCGCTTAACACTTGTAATCCGCTGAGTGTGACGATGCCCACCTCTACTCTCCGACAGGGGGCGTACGTGTTGCTGCACTTTTGCTCACTCCCTTTAACCCCTATCTATCCATCAACTATATTTCTTTTTTATGGCTTTGTCACATTGGAAAGCGGTTTGAACTTGTTTAATTCATGACCGCCGGCAGCTCAAGCTTTTTTTTTTTACCGACGGGGTATATTTACTCAGACAAGAATTATATGGACAGTTCCAGATCGTACCAAGTATATTTATTCTACAGGTTGATTATTTTCTTGGATTTCTACAACAAGATATTGTTAGCCTAGTTATAGAAAATATCGGTCTTAGAGAAAGTTCTTGATTAAAATGAGTTTTAGTTTTTACCAACAATTTAATCAGTTTAAATATTTTTAAACGGTTTTTTTTATGTTCCATAATATATTTAATATATATTAGAAATTATTATAATTATTATTATAATAACTCTAAAAAATATTAAAGTTGTATTTGAAGTCAAGTAAAATAAATTTAACTAAAATGCTAAAAATTAAGTTTTTTCTTTCAAATATAATTTTTTAATTAAAATTCCATCTTCCTAATATTCCAAAACTTGCTCACATCTGAGAGAAATTAAATTAGCCAAGCCATATTCGTACTATAGAAACAAACTGCAAAGAAACAAGTGAAATTAACTAGCCGATTGCCTTTTTACACCTTTAATTAATTTTTAATTATAATTTTATATTGAGTAGCCGACTATGAGTAGTATGAAGAACATCATAAATATTATTATCATCATAATGAGCAATCTTTAATAATGAGAACTGTTCGCATTGCCGCACGTTCGCCTCTTTCTACTTTCCCACGTCGCACTGATCGTCTTAATACGCCTCGTGGCAAGTAGCCGAAATGCCAAATGAATTTTCGGCTTTTCTGCGAAAACATTTTCCGACATTTTCCGACATAAAAATCATGTAAAGCTGGAAAACGGCGACAGTTTGCAAACGGCAGCCGCGAAATAAGCGCCAACAAATCGGGGCAAAAAAAGAAAAACAAATCGAAATAAGCAAAGAAAAGTGAAAAGCGAATCGATATAAAGATTAAAGAAAATTTCAAATACAAATTTGGAAAATTAACTAAAAGTCATTAAACTGAGATTAATATTGAAAGCGAAATTTGAGACTGGTTTTTTTGTTTTTGTTTGTGCATTGTGTTTATTGAATACTCCCTCGAGTTAAGGGAAGTGTTAAGTTTTGGAATAGAAAAAACTTGAAAGCTTGACAATGATTTGCCCGAAACGTACGTCAGAGTTGCTGGATTTGCATCTGGCGCCTTTTAAGGATAAGGATCCTGCCTGGGAAGTTGGCGTCTCGAAGATTGCCGGACGTGGAGTTATGGCAACGCGTAATTTAAAGCGTGGAGAGATTATCTTTCAAGATAGTCCATTGCTAATTGGAATGGCTGCTCATGAGGAGGATTCATTGAATTCATGCAGTGTGTGCTTCAAAGTATTGCCCGATACACGATTCATGTGCCGTCAAGGATGTGGTCTACCCGTTTGCAGTCTGTGTGCCAAGAAGAAACAGCATAAGACCGATTGCGATATGTTCAAGTCGTGGGGTCCCAACGAACCGGATGTGGCCAACTCTGTGATCATCCGTCTGTTGTGTGTGGCACGTGCAATCAATTTGACCAAAGATCAACGGGATTTGATCTATTGCCTTCAGGCAAATTTAGATAATAATCATCGCACTGAGGTTCGAAATGCAGCCAAGTGCTTTAAAAGTTTCCCCTCTGACAAGAAGCTTGTGGAGATCATGAATCGCACCGTTGCAGTGCTCCGAACGAATGGATTTGATAAGACAAGTGATCGGACCACGGACAATCAGGAGTTCAGTTATCGCGCCCTTTATCCACTCTTTGGCGTCATGAATCACGATTGCATTCCCAATTCGTATTACACCTTCGATGAGAAGACCAACAATATGATTGTTCGTGCCGCTGTCGATATACTTGAGGGCGAGGAGATAACCACAACATATACGAAACTCTTCAATGGCAATATTGCGCGACATCTATTCCTCAAGATGAAGAAGGGCTTCACTTGCAAGTGTCCACGTTGCTCCGATTCAACGGTAAGCTATCTATATTGATCTATAGATATGTATATAGAAGACACAGCGATCGCTTAAGCCAATTTAGAATATCTTAGATACACAAATTATGAACAATATTCAAGTTAAGAAACTGCTCAGACTCTATTTAGTTTTTTACCAATGGTAAGATAAAGGATTCTCAGCACTTAAATACATATGCATACTTAGATGATCTTCTAATAAGAATACAGTCATAACTTTAGATAAGAAGGGCTTCAACTGCTCCGATTCAACGGTGTTGATCTATTGAAGATATATAGATATATAGAAGACACAGCGATCGCTTAAGCCATCCTAGAGTCCTTGGAGTATTTTAGATACATAAATTGATAATAATATTCAAGTTAAGGAACAGTTCTGACTCTATTTATTTTACTTATGATTGAAGTTTCTCAGAACTTAAATATATATTCAAATAGATAAAACAGAAAACAAAACTGTAAGATTTTAAGTTCTGAAATATCGTTATAACAGATTAACTTAAAGACAATAATTCAGCCCCTATATTTTGGAGTGCTCAAGATTACAAAAATACTAAAAATCTAAGAATTTCATCAATTAAGAAATTAATGCAGTTTCGAATATTTATGGTACTTAAGATCAAAGAACAGGACCGCTAAGAATCGATCATCTAAGCATGGAAATAAATGTAAGAAAATATTTGAGTAACATTATAGTTTATTTCAATCAAGCATAAATTTGGAGAGAAAATTATAGTACACAATCGCACAAGTTCTTAAATTACTAACATGTTTTAGAAGAGCTGAATTTTAAGACGATCAAGAGCTTTAACATATTTCCATAGATTTACTTGCAGCTTAGAAACAGTTTATAAGATTTAAAAAACCAATTACTCAAGTAATTTTTTATTAGACTCCAATTAACGTTTTCTTTACCAAAGATAAACCCCTCAATTTTATAAAGACAGGGTATCCAACAGTCAAGTAACGAATGTAGTTGCCAAAAATTGATGTGTAATCACTTGATAGTTAACACAAATCGAAATTGCAATTGCAATTGCAATAGCAACAATCACAATTGTTGTGGGTGCAAAAAGTGTTCTCACAGTTTTGATTTGATTGAGTGTGGACCAAAAGATGGCGATATTTCATCAGAAGATCACATCTCAATCGCTGCTGGGCATTTCAATGTGTTGATTGATCGAGCAGCTGTATAAACTACTTACCACTTGTTCAACTACATACAGCGTGTGTATACAGAGTATCTGTGTGTATAGAGAGTGTGTGTGTTTGTTTTGATAATGTGCATATCAAAGTGAGGTAAATTGAAAACGGGGCAACATAAATTGGACATATTATTTGTATAGAGCTGCGCATTACAATGCGATCCATCAAAGGTTTAGTTTAATTATTTTTTCCTGATATTTGTTGTTTTTTCTAATTTCTAATTTTCTCATTTTCGACGGATATTTTTTGCGCTGTTGCGTTGCAAACAATGAAAATGCACATTAAGGATTTCCTGTGCCCATCACAATTCATCCGAAAGCAATTAAACACACAACCACCGCATATTTGTTGTTGTTGTTCCTGTTGTTGTTGTTAATGTTGTTGTTGTTGTAGCAAATGTGGTGTTGTTATTATTTTTGTTGGCCCGGCCATAAATTGTTTCAGCTTCCAGAGACGCAACAAGTGGCAAACTGCAAACAACAAAAACATCAACAACACACACAGCAAATTGAAAGAGTGTGTGCGAGTGTGTGTGTTAGTGTGTGTTTATTTTTAACAGCAAAGGCAATTCAATTAAATCACAAATAAATATGTATATTTCAATTCCAAAAAGCTTTCAATTTGCATAAATATTTCAAATAGAAATTCGCATGCCTCCAAAATGTATCTGTATCTTTGTGGCCGTACCTATGTATCTTCAGATACAACCTATAGATATCTACGACAATTCATTCGTTTGCCTGTTTATCTAGCTATCTATCTATTTACTTATCTATTTATCTACATATCCGTATCCGTTGTTTTTGATTTGATTTCACACTGATCAACAATCATCTAACGTCTCTCGCCTTGTCTCTCTCTCTCTCTCTCTCTTCCTCTCTCTCTTTCTCTCTGTGCGTTTGTCGCGCGTTTTATGACTTTTAATTTTTTTATTGGCATATTTTGATATACATAGATATGTAGTTTATATACAGTACATATTCATATGTATACATAGCTCGTTTTCTTGGCCACGGTCAGAATGCATATAGAGCGTGTCTAGTCTTGGATTTGACATTCGCTGTCGTATCTTTTCTTCTTTTTTGATGCTACTTACAAAGTATCTATCATTAAAAGCTATTTAAATGCTTTGAAAATAATTGCCAAAATCTTTATCATGGCGCTTAAGTATATCTTTTTTCAACACGTGCATGTGTGTGGGTGTGCTGTGGCTAAAAGGGTGTGTTACAATGTGTGTCTCTGTGTGTGTGGACAGAGAATGGATTCAAGTTCATTTGCGGTTCACTGAACTTGCGATTAAATGTTTCAAGGGCCTAAATCAAGTGTATTAGATATGAGCTGCAAATAAAACTATCGGTCGTAAATAAAAGTCTCGTATTTAATAAATTAAAACTATATATACAAAAGACTCTTTATCCTGACTGATCACTGATTCACACACTCATGAAATTTTTGTAATTTACAAAATAAGAATGTAGATTAATAACAATTAAGATGTAAAGGAGGTAAATTACTGTCATTAATGGACACTCTTATTACAATTTGTATTTGGCTTTAAAGGTTTTAAGAACTTTCAATACCAAAACTGTCATATGAACACAATAAATGCATTAAAGATGTATTACTTATATCAAAGAAAGAATTTAAAACATACTTGCAGAATTTTATATTTATTACTTCCATTTAGTGATCGTTTTCAGTAAAAAATTGTCATTTTGATATATGTCTATCTCTAAAATAGTCTTTCGACTATATACCCTTAAATTAGATGTTTTAATCCAATTAAAGAGACATTCTTCGTATCAAAACAATCAGTGTAATCAAGGCTTTAGAAGCTAACGATAAATTCTTTATCTACTTTACCAATAATATATTCGAACTATTTCTAGAAACGGACACTTTGAAGCCAACAATAAAACTAATTTGTTTTACATTTGAAACGTCTAACAAATATAAAATGAACACCCACAAATTAGAATTAACTCTCTTTATTAAGAATTAATTCTCTTCTAAGCCTTAGTAAAAATAAATTTCAATATTCATTTCCAACTGTGGTAGTCCCTCGACGACAAGTTGGCAGTTCTCAAACATAAAGTGGCCTTAGAGATTTCTTACCAGGTGGCAACACTGAAAATACAGTTACCATATCACTACGTTTTGCCAGGCAGCTGGATAGTAAGCTTACAACCACATGCTAAAGTAAAAGTTAATGTTAAGTTAAAGAATTTTTTTCATAATCTCGGCTGAACTTGTGATTATCCATTAAAGATTATAAACAAACATAAATGCAACAGATTGAAATAGCTATAGAAGAAGTGAAAATTGTTGGTTAACGGAATCCATAATTCAAAGCAGAGTACACAATTAATTTATTACTGTCGTACTTATTGTTGAAATTTATGGGTTGCAAATTAGCAAAAATATTCCAAGACCTCGGAGCTCAAAGCAAATATTGTGAATTAAAGAAACGATGACGTGTCTAACCTTCGAAATGGGGGCATGATCATGCTCTAAAGCTCTTGAGAAACCATATTGGATTTTGTCAATCTCTAGCGGGCAAAAAAAAAAAAAAAAAGAAGAAAAATTCAAAAAAAAAAAATGGGTTGCTCTTCCATACAATTCGTTAATAATAAGAACCATGTTTTTTATGTGTCAATTTATTTATGATCTGCATAGAAACGTGCATATATAGCTAGATACACTTATAGATAGATAGAAAGATAGATGGAAAGATAGATATGTATCTATCTGTATCTGGTGGTATTTTTAGCACATCTGTTAAAAGGAATGTTAGAAATTTGTAGCCGAATCACTTTGTGAATGCGTGTGAATTGAATTCAAAACTAATCTTTGATCTTTCGATTTACCTTTACCTGCAGGAGAAAGGCGCCTTCATATCGGGTCTCTACTGTCGGGATACCAATTGCAGTGGTTTGGTAGTGCCGGAAATAACTGGACTACCACATCCAAATTGGAATTGTTTGGTCTGCAAGCAAAAATCCACGCATGCCCAGATGATGAAGTCCCAGGATTTTGCCAGTGGTGCCATCAATGCCAAGGCAAATTCCAATTCTTTACGCACTTTGGTGCATTATTTGAACGAGAAGAGCGATAGCTTCATACCCAATAGCAATTATGTGGTCATTGATGCCAAACTGGGTGTCCTGAATCGTTTGGCCCAGGGACGTGAGGATTGCAATGAGGAACTGGTGTCCTGCACACGATTGCGTTACAGTCGTGATATTACACAGCTCATGGATAAATTGGGATTGGGGGATTCCCTATTGCGGACTCAGTTGGAGACGCAGCTACGCAAGGAGGAGGAGAAACGGGCCAAAAAACAACTGGAACAGGCCGAAAAACAACGTCAACTTGCCGAACTTGAGGCGAAGGCAGCCGAGGCTGATAAACTTCTAGCAGCCCTCGCAGCTGAAGGGGAAGCAGCTGCAGCTGCTGCTGCAGTTGCAACGCCAGCTGAAGTTCCCGCTGCCCCGGAACAGGCTAAAAAATCACAACAAAAAAAGAAAAACTGTGGCAACTCCTCGTTTTGAATGCAGTTCCCCACACTCTCTTTACCCCACACCATCATTTATCGTATATCTTTTTGTTTTTGTCGTCTCGTATCTGTATTTATTTATTTATAATCAATTAAAATATATACATATATATATATATATATATACACATATATACTCGTACATACTAAAGATTCTTGTCGAAATTATTTTTCCCACCTTCATTCTCAAACATTTCGGAATGTTGGACACGCATTTTCAACGATGCGAGAGATTGTTGGCTTTAACATCGATTTGTCAAATCGTTTTCTAATCCCAATGTCAGCTAAAAGTTTCTTTTTATTTATTTTTATTAATATTATAATTCTTTGCTTTTCATACGCAGTGTATTGTATGAAATGGGGTATATTGTTTAGGTGCTATGGCACTGGATAGCAGGTGATATGTACTATTCTACTATAGGTTTGATCAATAAACGATTTTGACTATTTAAAAACGATTTTTTAATAATGTTAATTCAGTGAAGAAGTCGGACAGCGAAGGAGCGCATATCTTTTGCAATATAAAAAAAAAACAATTAAAGAAAAAGAAAAAAGCAGTAAATAAAAACCAGGATTAAAAAACCCAAAAGATTTTGCAGAGAAGCACAAAGAAATACCGCTTCATCATTTACAAAATTACCACAACAAAAGGAAAAAAAATATTTCAGAAGAAAAACCAAAAAAAGGAGAACCTTGTATTATGTATGTTAGATCACTGCCCCAAGGCCATTACAAGTCTACGTTCAGATCAGTTCCTCATCAGATTTCTAGTCGTAAACATTTGTGAAATCATGGATAATTTGCCAGCGAATTCTGGACATTCAATATTGTGAGCATCATGGAACATTGCCAGATCGAATACTATTCTTCCGTGACAGAGTTGGCGAGGGACAACTATACCAGGTCATAGTATTAAGTTTGAAGTGTAATTTTATGAGTTTGTTTGAACAACAATGGTTTCCTTGAAATGTGGACATCTCTTCGGTGATTTCTGCATACGAAACTTCTTGGAAAGAAATCAATTCTGTCCACATTGCAGAGCTTACGCTTCACCAACAGATATTTTGTATCTTTATGGTCTTCTTTTGTAAAACTGAGAAAAAAAAACAATGTGACCAATCACAAAAAAAAAACAGGAATAAAAAACCAAACAGACTTCAGAAGAAAAAACAAAAAAAAAAACAGGAGAACCTTGTATTACTGTTAGACCACTGCCCCAAGGTCATTACAAGTCTACGTTCAGACCAGTTCCTCATCAGATTTCTAATCGTGAACATTTGTAAAATCATGGATAATTTGTCAGCGAATTCTGGACATTCAATATTGTGAGCATCATGGAACATTGCCAGAGCGAATACTATTCTTCCGTGACAGAGTTGGCGAGGGACAACTATACCAGGTCATAGTATTAAGTTTGAAGTGTAATTTTATGAGTTTGTTTGAACAACAATGGTTTCCTTGAAATGTGGACATCTCTTCGGTGATTCCTGCATACGAAACTTCTTGGAAAGAAATCAATTCTGTCCACATTGCAGAGCTTACGCTTCACCAACAGATATTTTGTATCTTTATGGTCTTCTTTTGTAAAACTGAGAGAAAAAAACAATGTGACCAATCACAAAAAAAAAACAGGAATAAAAAACCAAACAGACTTCAGAAGAAAAAACAAAAAAAAAAACAGGAGAACCTTGTATTACTGTTAGACCACTGCCCCAAGGTCATTACAAGTCTACGTTCAGACCAGTTCCTCATCAGATTTCTAATCGTGAACATTTGTAAAATCATGGATAATTTGTCAGCGAATTCTGGACATTCAATATTGTGAGCATCATGGAACAATGCCAGAGCGAATACTATTCTTCCGTGACAGAGTTGGCGAGGGACAACTATACCAGGTCATAGTATTAAGTTTGAAGTGTAATTTTATGAGTTTGTTTGAACAACAATGGTTTCCTTGAAATGTGGACATCTCTTCGGTGATTCCTGCATACAAAACTTCTTGGAAAGAAATCAATTCTGTCCACATTGCAGAGCTTACGCTTCACCAACAGATATTTTGTATCTTTATGGTCTTCTTTTGTAAAACTAAGAAAAAAAACAATGTGATCAGTCAAAAATGCACCTCTTATTACCAATATTCACTCAGAAAAAAAAGCAGGAATAAAAAACCAAACAGACATTTTAATGCGGCACTAAGAATAGAGAACTACTCTGAATGCTACTCTTTCTCGATGCTCTAAGATTCACACAAGATGTACGCTCTATTCTAGGACGCAATACACGATATCAAAAAAATTCAGCATCAGCAAAAGATAAAACCAGGAACAAAAAATAACGAAATTAAAAGCCATGAATAAATAATTTAAAGCTTACCAAAAAAAATGGAATTATAAAAAAAACAAAAAAAAAGAGAAGAATAAACAAAAGTTAAGACACATAAACAAAAAGAAAACAAAAGCCGAAAATAAAACCAGGAATAAAAAACCCAATAGATTTTGCAGAGCAGCCCAAAGAAATATCGCTACATAGACTTTTCAACAAAAAAATATGAACAAAAAATTTACAAAAAAAATAAATATAATTTAAAGTTGCCAAAGAAAAAACAAAAAAATCGAAAAAAAAAAAATGGGAGACCCTTTCAGTTCGAGCTCCCGAACACAACTGAGATAGTCTGGCTAGCAGCTTTACTATGTAGGAAAACTTTGGAGAGGTTCAATGACAGCAAATTCAGAGGCGATATGATTAAACAATTTTAACAGTAACATTTAACATTTAACAGTAGTGTTAGTAAGAAACCTTAAAATGGATAGTGCTGAAAAATGCAGTGCTGGTAAATGAAGAATCCTTGTGCAAGTGTTGATTAGAGTACTAAACAAATATTTGACATGCAACTGGAATATAATATGAAATTGAATAAATAATAGACTAATTCCACTATAGAAAGGTATGTAATTAGTATTTCCCAAAAATGTACATAGGTACTTTTTTGCCAGACCCACTATGAATGTACAAAGGGACTTGTCAAATTTTGACAGTTCTATCTTAAATTATGTCTATTGTATCAGAAATTGTGTCTGAAATTGTAAAATTGTGTGAACATGCCCAAAAAAACCAAAAGCTACAAATATTATAATACATGTTGGCCATGGTCAATGATCAGCACAAGAGCACGCTTCGTGCAATTGAGAAGTGCGAAGAGAGCATCGAGGAAATGGCTGCAGAATTTGATGCCGATGAGTTCTTAGCCATTGAAAAAATGGTAAAGAAAGTTCACAAGCCGCCATATCCTTGGACACTTGTAAGTACCACCATATAATTATTTCATAATAAGATTGGTAACATAGCTAAATAATGAATTGTAGCCAAGATATGGAACATTTTGGGAAAAGGATGTTCCTGTAAACTCCAGTGTGTTTTTTAAAGAGGCCTTACGTGTGGACAAAGCCAATCTTAATGTACTTGTGCAGCGTTTGCAGGATCTGGCTAGAACAGCCGTTCAGTTGTACAATCTCATTGCCACTTCAATTTACACACTTGGTTCATTGGTTAATACTCAACAATTGGTGCAATGTTTGGAGTTTCCTTTAATGGAGGGCAAAATCCTACATGAGGTGACCTAAAACACCACAGATGTACTTTAAAGAGAACTTAAAAAGAACACAGTTATAAACATTAATAAAAGTACATACTTGCTGTAGTGGAATTAGGCTATTACTCTTGCAGTTGTGTTTTCTGTTTCTCATTTGTTTGTCAGTTTGAACTATTAATCTCTATACTTATTAACTCCTATCATTGCATTTGATAAAGTTACACAAGACTCTCTTTGATATCGTATATCAATGCTTATTTCTGCGAACAGTCTACAATCTCTGCATGTTTTTGAAGCAAAAGTTTTCCTTTTGCAATGATTACTGCCGATATCTTTATGACAGTAGTAGGTTGAAATTTAAAGCGACTTTTTGTTTTAGCACACAGTTATGAATATTTATGAACGTTTTGAAATAAAAATCAATGGGATATAACTAATTTATTATTTTACTAAAGTTAAAAACAGTTGGCATTTCATTAAAGATCTTTTTTTTTATTATTATAGGTAATTAAAATATATAAAATAATCTTTTTTATGATTACTTTCTTTTATTATATTATTATTTTTTAAAAAAACTAAATAGATATGAATGTGGCAATATTTTGTTAGTGATTTTATTAATGATTTTTCTTATCCCATTTTAAAACCGTTACATTTCTCATTATTTATTTAGTATAATATAAATTGATATTCATTTCAAGGGTAAAACAAGTCCTTTTTTTTAGCAGATGTATGAGAATTTCCAATAATTTCATAGTTTCAAAAAATAAAAAAATATAGTCAGAAATTAACTAAATAATAGAATAATTTCAGTTTAAAGTGTGGGCGTGGTCAGGCGACTACATATTCTGAAACTGAGACAGATCTGAACAAAACATAAATGTAATTAAATGTGAGATGTTGTGACGCCTTTGTCTGTGGCTAGTTGCTTGTTTCTGGGGTCTGAGCTGAGATAGATCTCAGATTTGAGGCCTAGACTTCCCATGGTCCGAGTTCAGGGCGAGGGCGGGAATGGGGTATGTATAGGTAAAAAAAAAGAGAATCCAACCTAATCGATGCGGACTACAGATTATTAATGGATTTCTAATATCATTTGTGTCGGCGTAAAGTGTATTTTTTTGAGAGACAGAGACAGAGAGAGAGAGAGAGAGAGAGAGAGAGAGAGAGAGAGGGGGAGAAAAACTGAAACGATTTATTGACACGAAGTCAAGTACAAGGCTTGAAATCGAAATCGAATCTGAGAGATGGAAGTTTGGTCACACTTCTTTCCATGGGAGAAAGAAATATATGGTCATACGAAAATCATAACAAAAATCATGCATGTTGTATCTGTATCTTTAGCTTGAGTTGTATCTGTATCTGTGCACTCCACAGGCCCTCAAAGGTCTCACTCTTCCTCTCTCTGTCTCTCTTTCTCACTTGACGCTGGGCCAAGTGTGAAAAATGATTGAATATTTATTCCCTCGATTCACTTACAGGGAGATGCATACCATTTTCCATGCCAATCTTTAAAGAAGAGAATAAAGTATATGTAATATCATTACTTAATGCTATCAATAATTATTAGGGGATAGTTGTGGATAGTAATTAAAAATATTTATTTTTGCCATGCTGAAGATTTAATACACTGTAGATTTTTAAAAACGTTTATTTATTTTGTTTTTATTTCATTTGATTTAGTTACAAAAAATATTCAATATAGTCAGGACATTTTTATGATATACCTAGTATTAAGTTTGAAATGCAATTTTTGGAATTGGTTCAAACAACAATGGCTTCCTCGAAATGTGGACATCTCTTCGGTGATTTCTGCATACGAAACTTCTGGGAAAGAAATCAATTCTGTCCACATTGCAGAGCTTACGCTTTACCAACAGATATTTTGTATCTTTATGGTCTTCTTTTGTAAAACTGAGAGAAAAAAACAATGTGACCAATCACAAAAAAAAACAGGAATAAAAAACCAAACAGACTTCAGAAGAAAAAACAAAAAAAAAACAGGAGAACCTTGTATTACTGTTAGACCACTGCCCCAAGGTCATTACAAGTCTACGTTCAGACCAGTTCCTCATCAGATTTCTAATCGTGAACATTTGTAAAATCATGGATAATTTGTCAGCGAATTCTGGACATTCAATATTGTGAGCATCATGGAACATTGCCAGAGCGAATACTATTCTTCCGTGACAGAGTTGGCGAGGGACAACTATACCAGGTCATAGTATTAAGTTTGAAGTGTAATTTTATGAGTTTGTTTGAACAACAATGGTTTCCTTGAAATGTGGACATCTCTTCGGTGATTTCTGCATACGAAACTTCTTGGAAAGAAATCAATTCTGTCCACATTGCAGAGCTTACGCTTTACCAACAGATATTTTGTATCTTTATGATCTTCTTTTGTAAAACTGAGAGAAAAAAACAATGTGACCAATCACAAAAAAAAAACAGGAATAAAAAACCAAACAGACTTCAGAAGAAAAAACAAAAAAAAAAACAGGAGAACCTTGTATTACTGTTAGACCACTGCCCCAAGGTCATTACAAGTCTACGTTCAGACCAGTTCCTCATCAGATTTCTAATCGTGAACATTTGTAAAATCATGGATAATTTGTCAGCGAATTCTGGACATTCAATATTGTGAGCATCATGGAACATTGCCAGAGCGAATACTATTCTTCCGTGACAGAGTTGGCGAGGGACAACTATACCAGGTCATAGTATTAAGTTTGAAGTGTAATTTTATGAGTTTGTTTGAACAACAATGGTTTCCTTGAAATGTGGACATCTCTTCGGTGATTCCTGCATACAAAACTTCTTGGAAAGAAATCAATTCTGTCCACATTGCAGTGCTTACGCTTCACCAACAGATATTTTGTGTCTTTATGGTCTTCTTTTGTAAAACTGAGAAAAAAAAACAATGTGATCAGTCAAAAATGCTCCTCTTATTACCAATATTCACTCAGAAAAAAAAAGCAGGAATAAAAAACCAAACAGACATTTTAATGCGGCACTAAGAATAGAGAACTACTCTGAATGCTACCCTTTCTCGATGCTCTAAGATTCACACAAGATGTACGCTCTATTCTAGGACGCAATACACGATATCAAAAAAAATTCAGCATCAGCAAAAGATAAAAACCAGGAACAAAAAAAATAACGAAATTAAAAGCCAAGAATAAATAATTTGAAGCTTACCAAAAAAAAATGGAATTATAAAAAAAAAACAAAAAAAAAGAGAAGGATGAACAAAAGTTAAGACACATAAACAAAAAGAAAACAAAAGCCGAAAATAAAAACCAGGAATAAAAAACCCAATAGATTTTGCAGAGCAGCCCAAAGAAATATCGCTACATAAACTTTTTAACAAAAAAATATGTACAAAAAATTTACAAAAAAGATAAATATAATTTAAAGTTGCCAAAGAAAAAACAAAAAAATCGAAAAAAAAAAAAAAAATAGGAGACCCTTTCAGTTCGAGCTCCCGAACACAACTGAGATAGTCTGGCTAGCAGCTTTACTATGTAGGAAAACTTTGGAGAGGTTCAATGACAGCAAATTCAGAGGCGATATGATTAAACAATTTTAACAGTAACATTTAACATTTAACAGTAGTGTTAGTAAGAAACCTTAAAATGGATAGTGCTGAAAAATGCAGTGCTGGTAAATGAAGAATCCTTGTGCAAGTGTTGATTAGAGTACTAAAGAAATATTTGACATGCAACTGGAATATAACATGAAATTGAATAAATAATAGCCTAATTCCACTATAGAAAGGTATGTAATTAGTATTTCCCAAAAATGTACATAGGTACTTTTTTGCCAGATCCACTATGAATGTACAAAGGGACTTGCCAAATTTGGACAGTTCTCTCTTAAATTATGTTTATTGTATCAGAAATTGTGTCTGAAATTGTAAAATTGTGTGAGCATGTCCGAAAAATCAAAAGGTACAAATATTATAATACATATTGGCCATGGTCCATGATCAGCACAAGAACACGCTTCGTGCAAGAGAAGAGAGAGTGCGAAGGAAGTATCGAGGAAATGGCGGCAGAATTTGATGCTGAAGAGTTCTTAGCCATTAGAAAAATAGTAAAGAAAGTTGACAAGCCGCCATCTCCTTGCGCACTTGTAAGTACCATACAATTATTCAACAATAAGATTGGTATAGCCAAAATATGGAACATTTTGGGAAAAGGATGTTCCCGCAAACTCCAGTGAGGCTTTTAAACAGTCCTTACGTGTGGACGGAGCCAATTTGAATGGACTTGCAGAGTCTGGTTAGAGCAGTCCTTTAGAAAGGAATATAAAAATGTTTTAAATACTTTACATTACAATAATACTTTCCATAGTTATTTAGATAATTTCTCAGCTTTTGGCTCATAAATATTTTATAATTGCTATTCCATCGGTTTTTGATATCTTGCTTTTCGTACAATTTAATAATGTTGATTTAAATCACTTACGGATACTATCAAATAAAGTTTCTTGCCCTTTTTTATAATTTTACTTACCGTAACACTTCCTATTAATTAATCTGTGTTTCTAAAGTCATAAAGTAGCATCCAGGCTAAAGAAGCTGGATTGCAAAAATAAAAAACCCTTGTTCTCCCCCATCAGTGGTAAGAGTCAGGGTATAATATTTTAAAATCTAACCAAAACACAAATTAGTGAAAGTGTTAGTTGCGTTTCCGAGGCAGACATCGGGAAATATATACAGCGTTTCTGAGGCTTACATCAGAAAGTGAGTGTGCTACAATTTTTAAAAGCGGCACCAAAAAGATTGACAGCAATCGGAGAAGAAGTACTGGAAAACTGAGGCGACGCCAAGACCAGAAGCCAGAGAGGGAGAGAGTAGCTGTACAGCGGCAACCACCACCAACAACAGCAGCAACACCAACAGCAGCATCAAAGCGTCAAGGAGGAGATCGAGATAAGTGATCGATTAAGATACAAATAAGTAGCATTTAAAAAAAAAAATGTTATTAGTTAAAGAACTAAAGGAGATTGAAGCTGGAATACTTTCCAGAGATTCAATCCCTATGTTAGAAAAGTCTACAAAAGAATGGACAAAGAAAACATTTGGTTGTTACTATAAAAATGGTCGGCTTCGATTTGGTATATACGATGATAATCGTACACCCGCAGAATTAATTAATGAAAGATTAAAACATCTTCAAAGGTTTCTGGATGAAACAATTGAACGATTAGCTACTGCCGGTATTGATGAGTGCATCATCAGGAAAAATAAAGTAGTATTTCTTTGGCATAGGATAATCGATGAAATAGGCGCGAATGATCAAGATAAAATCTTTTGCAATGATGACTTCATGGATATAGCATGGGACGTTACGAAATTAAGAAAAAGATTAGAAGCCAAAATAAAAGGAGACGAGTATATAGAAGATGAGGCCCAAGAAGACGAGGAAATAGATGTCGAGGGCCAAGAAAATGAAGTCCAAGAAGGCGATGAATTAGATGTCGAGGGCCAAGAAGATGAGGCCCAAGAAGACGAGGAAAAAGATGTCGAGGGCCAAGAAGATGAGGTCCAAGAAGACGGAGAAATAGAAGGTGAAGTCCAAAAAGACGAGGAAATAGATGTCGAGGGCCAAGAAGACAAGGAAATAGAAGACGGGGGAAAAGAAGCCGAGGACGAAACAGACGAGGACAATGAAAATGAAGAGGCAGAAATCTGCGAAAATCATGTTACAGAAACCTCAAGAAAACTAGACGTAGAATACCAAAAGGCCCTCAGAGACAACGTAGAAATCGCGCCGACTTTAGAGAGAGATGGGATTGAGTGGCGTTTTATTCCCCCGGCAGGACCTCACTTCGGAGGTATCTGGGAAGCTGGGGTAAAATCGATGAAATATCATCTAAAAAGGATAATTGGGGACAGCATTCTGATATTTGAAGAACTGTCAACCCTTTTATGTCAAATTGAGGGAGTATTAAATTCACGACCTCTTTATACGACTGGTAGCGATATTGATGATAAGGAAGTATTAACTCCGGGTCATTTTTTAATTGGTAGACCAAACTTAGAGGTTGTTGAGTCCATAACAGATGAAAGAATCGGGAATTTGGACAGGTGGAAATTAATTCAAAAGCTAAAAAGAGAGTTTTGGGTTAAATGGAAAGAAGATTATCTGCACACTTTACAGCAAAGAAATAAGTGGAAAAGAGAATCTCAAAATATCGAGGAAGGGCAGATAGTCTTAATAAAATCTGAGAACTGCTACCCAGCAAGATGGCCTCTGGGAAAAATTGAGGAGGTTCATAAAGGTAAAGATGAAAAAGTGAGAGTAGCGAAAATTAGAGTTCAAAAAGGTTTGGTTACACGACTAGTTAATAAAATATGTCCACTGATTAATAAATCAGAAAAGAAATTCACGCTTTTCAGACCTCCAAAACCAGGAGTTATGTTAGCTGTGCTGGTGCTGTTTAGCCAATGGTCAAATGGGTAATCGAAAGCATTAACAGTACAGCTTCAATAAATTTAGATCCGAATGAAATATAAATTATAAAGTCTTCTTGGGATTTAGTTGTGTTTTTTATGATATGGACACATATTTTGCTTTGCTAGAAAGGAGTACAAGTTTAATAATAACAATAAGTTATTTATAGCACACACATCCCCAAGAATGAAGCGTGAAACTCTCAATTTATAGGCTCATTATATCATATGATGTTTGATATAATTGATGCAGAACAGGGTATATTGACTATTAACGCATATTGCACATATATATATTAATAGCAAGCCATAACATTCATTCAAAAGCGCATGAAACTGTTTTCTTAACATATATATAAATCATACAGCCGAAATAGACCAATTTAAAATTAAGTTAAAATAAATTTAAAGAATTAAAAGAACTTAAGTTCCATCATAGATCTGGGCACTTGTCCCTCGGTCTAGGCATACCTTATGCTCTTGCCGGTTTTGTACATTTGGTAAACATTTTTGAAAGTGAATTTCCCATAACATAATTTCATCAAAAAATTTGGAATTTAATTCAAGATTAAGTGTAAAAAAAACGATAGCTTGAACAAATTCCAACTTAAATAATAATATATTTAAAATAAATAAATTAAACGTGAAATAAAACAATTTATTAAATGCTGAGAATTTAATCAAATACTCAGAAATTATGACGGAAAGCTTTGCATTAAAAATGTGTACTTTAAATCAGTCTCTTAGTACAGGGTATTTCTACAGTCGACAGTCCGTCTAAACCCCATATATGTGCAACAACAACAAAATAAATAAATAAAAAGAAAAGTGAAATTTGCAAGTTTTTCCCAAATTCATTTCTCGCATTTCGAATTTTTATTTGATTTGTTAACATTTGTTTTATTTGCCATAAAAAGTTGCAGACCGTTAAAAAGTTGGCGGCCACATCTATTTTGGTTTCGCCAGCGACGCTTGCGGCCATAGAAGATGGCCCCCGTTTATAATTTTGTATATTTATACCACTGTGCATCATACACAATCTTCCACTAAGCCAAACAACAACAACAAACCCACACACACCCACACAAATTACACACACTACACTTGTAGATGCAGCATGTAATAAATATTTGTTGCGCAGTCTTAAGTATAATTATTTGTTGTTGTTATTATTGTTTTTTTTTTTGTTTTCAGTTCATTTTGCTCGACTAAATTGCTCATTAAAATTAAATTCCTTTTGCTTGAATTTTTAATAGTATGAAAACTACACGTTTATTTCATGGTAAATATGCCATTTTTACAGCAAAATTACAAAGTAATCAAATCAACAACAAAAATCATTCATATTCTAATGGTAGGGATCTGTTTTTGAAATATATATTTTATAACTAAGATAATAGCAGCATAAATCTACAAATATTGAGCGCGTCCTAAAGACTTCTTAGTGTGCAATCTGTATAAGAACAATTACAGGCTACTACCTGAGAAAATTGAATTTTAAATATGAATAACAACAAGGTAGAACTCTGATAGACCCTGTACATACACGGAGTTTCCTTAGTGCTAATAAAATACCTCTCATCACTTTAGAGTTCTTTTAATCTGAAATATGAATAACAACAAGGTAATAACTCTGGTAGACCCTGTACATACACGGAGTTTCCTTAATGCTAATAAAATACCTCTCATCACTTTAGAGTTCTTTGAATCTAAAATATGAATAGCATAAAGGTAATCAACAGACTTTCTTATAACTGATATGGGTAGGTTTATTCAAATAAAATGTTGGTGAATGATTTGAAATTTCTAAAACGGTTTTTTAAACAAAACTTTAAAAAATTTTATACTGATGGTTGCTTTGAAAAGTTACAAATTGAAAGAACTCCGATTAACAATATATTAAAGTATGTATTTCTTTTATAAGTAAAGTAAATGTTATCCACAGTACTTACTAAATTTAATGGCCAACCTGACATATCGTATATAAAATCAGCATAGTATGTCTGATATGACTAAATATATTATGGGTATGAAGTAGATTAGTTTAGGTTAAGACATTGTGTCTCATTAATCAACAAACTGAAAAACTATGTGGACCAATTTGCTCAGTCTTCACCTTGCCCCTTTTGCCAATGTTACCACTTTGGTGTTTTGCTAAAAGCAATTTGTGATTAGGCAGCATGTGTGTCACAAAATTCTGGATGGAAACTAGAGAGACAAGAGGGACAGACATGTTTCAAGAATTGGACATAAGATGATGATGATCGAAAAGATCATGATGCGTGTGATACGTTTAAAGATATTGTATCTATGGATGTTTCGTTTCGTTTCGGATATATATAGTAATATACTTAGATCCAAATTCTATATCGTGTGTGGAGGGAATCGTCATTCTATACGTGGCATAATTTATTGCAATTTTTATTATAGTTTTATTTACGATTTTGAAGCTCTCAAATTTGTTTAGCTGCTGTTGCGATTTTCCATGTTGTTCTTGCTGTTGTTGCTTTTGTTTATAGCAAATATTTATGGCAGTTTATTGTTTTTTGTGCCTTGCGCAGATTTTGATGTGATTATAAGGCATATATCTCTTGGCATATTTTTAATTACCCACGACAATATATTATAGTACTTCAAGAACTGTTGACACGATATATTCTTCGATTCTATTTTGTTGTATTCTATGCATAAATATTTGAGTCGCCTTTTTTCATGTGTCCAACTCACTGATGATCGTTTCTGCAGATCTATATAAATATATATATCTTATAGATACATCTTTAGATTATGGACGAACATTCCAATGATCACAAAATTGATCAAAAACTAAACACACTTAATACAAGTTTCACATATTTTATACACATTTCTCAATAAATCCTATATAGATTTGTATATGTATATCTTTAGAAAAAAACACATCTGATAATAGTTTTTTTTTTTTATTTTATTAACTGGAAATATTTTTCCCCCCTCTTTATAGATCTGTAGAATGGTAGCCAAAAGTAATGGCACACTTTGACAGCTAATAATGTAAAACAGATGGCGCCACATAACAATTTAGGTTATGTGCTTTATCTAATTATGTGTTAGGCCATAAAAACAGAAATGATAATTAATTATATCTAATTGCTGTGACATAGGGTAAAATCGATCGATCGACGGGAAACGGAAATCAATGTTGAAATATTCATGAAGCGCGTGTAAACCTATGTTTATTATTGTTTAAATTTGGCTAAAATTTATTTTTCGACATGGTTGCATGCAAACTAATCGTAGTCTGTAATTCGTTCACATGTAGTATGTATAATAATTAAATGCGCATTTTACTGTTTGATTTACTTCTCATGGCCGACCCCCATGTATGTAATTTATGCCTTCTTAATGAACCATAGCCATAACCGTTGGCTAAATACTAGAAAGTACCCATAAATTTTTCGGCCATTACATCGCCAGCTGGCGGTGCGATTTGGTGGGTGGTAAGTGGTGCATGGTGGGTGGTGGGTGGGTCCATACACAATCCAGAGGATATAATTAAAATTGCAACGATCTGTCTTAATTATAAGTACCTAAATTGCTTGTCCTCCAAATTGATAATAAAAATGATATATTTCTTACAATTAAGCATTTATTCGCTCTTCCTCTTTAATTAAGATTTCAGCAATTTTGAAAATTATAAACTCAATTTTGAATTGGCAAATTGCTATACACTTGCTGATGGTATTATACTTTTGTTACGAAATGTGTAGCACATTAAAAATAGGAGGCGTGAAAGACTTCAAAAGTCCCAAGAGTCAATAGATTTCATCCTTGCATAACTTTGTCAAAACCATACCGATTTTTATGCGAAATGTCATTTTAATTATGATTTCATCTGTTAATTGATCTACTATTAATTGATTTTGCTTTTGTTGGAATTCTAAATAAGGATTCCCCCTTTATATTTTATGAAAAAAAGAAAATTCCAAAGTTTTAATCTTGATTTTTCATTTCTTATCAACTTCCTAATTAGTATAAGAGAATACTTTAAAGTTGACTCTGAGGTGTTTCTTTTTTTCGTACAAATTCATGCCAAAAGTGACCAAACATTTGACTTGTAAAGTTATAAAACTTGCATAGCTTCGTCAAAACCAGACCGATTTCAATGCGGAACGTCATTTTAATTATGATTTGATCTATGAATAGATTCTACATTTAAAATTCGTTTGTTTTGTTTTCAATTTGGAATTCTACTTATAACCGTTTCTTTTTGAATTTATTTGAAAACAAACAGCAATATAGATTCAGCAGTCTGTCCACCTTTGGATCAACACTAAATATTCACCGTGGCGTTGCCAGAGTGACAGAACATGTTGACGCCTCGTTAAGTTTAACATAACAGAATGAAACGAAACGAAACTTAACGTGTCTTCTTTTAAATAAACGTTACATTTTCTCGTTAAGTTTGTTCGAATTGCAAGCTCAAGCAAATGCATAGACAAAAGCTTTTGTTGCAAAAAAGCTTTACAGTTGCGATCACTATCAACACATACATGTGTTATAGTTTATGTATGTACATACATATGTATCTGTAGGTAGATAAACGAATTTTAGATGCCGACCGACGCCCATCTGTCGACGCCAACGTTTCATAGTTTTTAATAAAGACGCAAAAATCATTTGGAGTCGTGCGTTTCCAGCGTGAAGACCGATTTCCGTTGAGTTCGTGCAAAAAAAAAAAACAAGTCAAATAAACAAAATTCATAAATCTCTTCTTTTTCTTTTTTTTTTTGGAGTGCAAGTGCAATTTTTTGGTCAAATCGACTAAAAGAAACCCTGTAACAACGAAAATCAATTAATAATAAAGGTTTGTTCTCAGAAACTAATCAATTTCAATTGATCACAAGCCCAAAAAAAATTGTTCCATCAATTAACATGAATCTATTTGAACTATCTTGTGATAAGTATTAACCAGTATGTTCACATTTCAACCGGTGTCACTCTATAAAGAGTAAATAAATTAAATAATCGTATTAACATATTAACGAATCTCGATGTCGCAATCGAGAACTAGAAATGCAAACGAAAATGAAACTTTTATTAAAAATATGGAAATATTAATATTGCTGATAATGAGCATTTGTTATAAGATTGAATGTAGAGAGCTTGTGATGCTTTTGACGCTGCTGTTTATTAGATTGTTGTTTGTCTATCTGTAGTGTACAGTAAACTATCGCTAAGCAGATTTTTATCAATGAATGAACGTTATCTACTACTTATGGATGTAATGCAATAAACTATCTTTAAGTAAACTGTCAATACTCGACAAGAACTTGTAATAAATGAATTAAAGTATTCTATAGAAAAGCTATTTAGAATTCCATTTAGTTGAAAAGTAAAATTTAAATCTAAAAACATAAGATTTGGTGATCCAAATATTATGCAAAATTTCCAATTAAGCTTAAACAAAAAACGCAATTTAATTTGCGACTTATCAAATGATTTTACAATTGAAAACAATGTTTGCTTATAAAAAATGTGTTTGTAGATTTACTGAAGAAGTTCTTTATAAAAGAGAGTAATAGGCTTGTGTAAACGCCTTTTTAATGAACGACAATTCGCCAATTGCAATCTTCACTGTAGCTAATCAGTGTTGTCAAATGACGCCTTAGTGTCAACCCCTTTCTACAATCTCTTTAATCCATTTAGATTAAAACAACTTATTTATTTAGATGCGTTTATTTTTGCTATTTTTTTTCTATTTTGATTTCATTAATGGAGGGTCGCACGTGGAGAATATGTAAGTGCATAATTTATGAGTACTTGTTACCAGTAATCAGGTAGTTGGCGAGTCTAATCATGTAATATCATAGAGGAATTGTTTCCGGGAATTACGTAGAGCATTACAATGAGGGGCGCGTGTAAATTGATAATGTTACCCACTTGTATGATAACTTAATACCGAATACTTAAGTGCCATGCACAAAGGTAATACGAGTCTATCCAAACTAATATCGTTGAGACAATTTTTCCGAGAATTTTGTTGCCTTATCAATAGAGTACTTATGTTTCATTTCATGACCTATCCAAAAGGAAGCATACGTGATAAGAAATAGGCAGAAGAAAAAGAACAATTGTATATGATTAACTATATAAACCGTTTGCAAATTAACTCAGTCGATAAACGATTGAGAATAGAGTATTTGCAATACTGAATTTTCAAGAAGATAAAAAAGAATAAGATAATGAAATATATGAATAACATAACAGAAGCATGGAAAACGGTTGCCTCAGATACATCTTAGATGAGTATCTTTTTCAATTGATAGACGAGACAGTTAAAGAGTATACACAATTCGGTTTGGGTTCGAAGATTATGCGATTATTTTGGCTATTATTTATGGAGGGGTTTGTCGACATCAAAAAAAGGCATAAAAAGTTTATTAAAAGACGTGGCCACATAACGTACACAATCTTCATTAACCTTGACAGTTAATGATAAGACGCTACGCAAAACATATGGGCAGAACTATGTCTTACTCTCTGTTATATACTATATAACATACATATGTATGTATATAAACTCGTAAATCTATATGCACACACATGTATTCAGATAGCTATAGCTAGTGTGTGTCTAGTGTCTATATATACACATAGATACAACAAATATTGGTTGGCAAGCGCCACAGGGCTTTTGAAATACTATACGCTAATCTTTTAAGTGTTCGCGCATCGGACCACTTCATTTTTTGATAAGGAGAGCACTAAACTGAACAACTGAAAAATACTGTAAGACCCAATTGACGTGATTAGATCTGATCCACATACACATACACATACTCATCAACATATATTTCGAGTTCGACTTGAAATTAACTAAATTTGTCTGTTCAGTCGCATTTAACAATCTCAATCTCTTCTTAATACTTCACAGCTCGCGTTTTCGAAAACAACCCGTATCGATTTCTTCCAGCTAAAAGATGAGTCCACCGGCCATGTTGAGCAAAGATACACCCGATATTGAGGTAGGTCCAATCACAAAAAGTACACTGGGAAAAACCTTTTCTTCTGTTATACGAATACAGAAATAGTTTACTCAATTCATCCTTTAAATTGATAACGTTTACTTGATTATTAAATTGATTACTCTACGATTCTCTTTAAAACTACAACTATTTATTTTCAAAAGTAATCCTATTTCTTAAAGCTATAAATCCCATCCTTAAATCAAAAGAGTAATGCGGTAGTTAAAACTCTATAGATATAATATCTTCGAGATCTTTTCATAAACTGACCACGTTAGAGGCATTTGTTTAAGAAATTCTAGATTTTAAAAAATATGAATTTTGCAGCAATTCCAATTAAAATTCTAATCAATTCCACACAAATTGCCAGTGAGGATGTAGATAGATAGATCAAAGGGTTATCAGACCCCGATTTCGTGTGTTAAAAAACAAGAATTCCACAGCAATGTTTTCAAAGTTTGAGAAAGAGTTTAAACATGCATATACTTTAAAATATCGGCTCAAAAGGGGCTTAAAAGAAGCCCAAAACGAGGATAACGGATACAAATTTACTTGCACTTACCCAAGAGTACTCTTAGATAATCACATTTATATTTATACTCTTTACAGGATCTGTTGGCATTAAATCCACGAGTAAAGACGCAGTGCAGCGTGGTGCCCACGAAGCAGACGAAGGAGAACAAGAAGCATTGGAAACGCAATGCGGATCATATGGCAGTGCCATGCACAACATTGGCCAATAACTTTGAGGATATTAAGCACACGACACTGTCGGAGCGTGGAGCACTCGAGGAAGCTGCCAGATGCTTGAAATGTGCAGATGCACCTTGCCAGAAGTCCTGTCCCACGCAACTGGACATTAAAAGCTTCATTACAAGCATTGCCAATAAGAATTTCTATGGCTCCGCCAAGGCAATCTTTTCGGATAATCCTCTTGGTTTAACCTGTGGCATGGTTTGTCCAACGAGTGATCTCTGCGTTGGAGGTTGCAATTTGGCTGCCTCGGAGGCGGGTCCGATTAACATTGGCGGTCTGCAGCAATTTGCCACCGAAGTGTTCAAGCAGATGGGCGTCCATCAGCGTCGATCGCCTCATCAGAAGCCTCTGGCGAATCCGAACAAGAAGATTGCCCTTCTTGGCGGTGGACCTGCCTCTTTGTCGTGTGCTACATTCCTGGGAAGATTGGGCTACGATGATGTGACCATCTATGAGAGACGCAGCTATTTGGGTGGTCTGAGTGCATCCGAAATTCCCCAGTATCGTCTGCCCATCGATGTGGTTAACTTTGAGATTGATTTGGTCAAGGATCTGGGTGTCAAGTTTGAATTGAATCGTGCACTTAGCACCAAGGATTTGACCATTAATGTAAGTTTAATCAAGTCTTTCTCTGAAGGATAATGATCACTTTCTATACCTTTCATCCAATCTTGTCAGATATAGTTAGATCTTGAGTTGATCTTTAACTACCATATTCTTCCTTGCTTTCGGCACAATCGTTTTCTTGTCCGATCTTGTCCGACGTTTTCCACATTTTCCGATCTCGATTCTTTATCCGTTTCTCAAGTGATCATTGCCAATACGATTGCTATATCAATATAGACTTGATCTTCACTTACAATGTGCCTTTTATCTTTAACAGGGTTTACTGTCATCTGGACATGATGCCGTCTATGTGGGCATTGGTCTGCCTGAACCCAAAATCGATGCCATTTTCAAGGGTCTCAACATCGAGACTGGTTTCTATACTTCCAAGAATTTTTTGCCCTTGGTCGCCGATGGCTCCAAGCCAGGACTTTGTGCCTGCAAGTCGGCTCAGGCGTTGCCCAAGCTCTATGGCAATGTAATTGTACTTGGTGCTGGAGATACGGCCTTTGATTGTGCCACCTCGGCATTGCGTTGTGGTGCACGTCGTGTATTTGTGGTCTTCCGCAAGGGATCGACTGGAATACGTGCTGTGCCCGAGGAGGTGGACTTGGCACGCGAAGAGCGCTGTGAACTGATGCCGTATTTGAGTCCACGCAAGGTGATTGTCAAGGATGGTCAGATCACTGCCATGGAGTTCTGTCGCACCGAGCAGAATGAAAAGGATGAATGGGTTGAGGATGAGGAACAGATGGTCAGATTAAAGGCAAACTTTGTCATCTCGGCATTCGGTTCGGGATTGCAGGATGCAGATGTGCGTGAAGCGTTATCACCATTGGAGTTCCGTTCTGGATTGCCTGTCGTGGATCGCCAAACGATGCAGAGCAGCTTGCCGCAGGTGTTCCTTGGTGGCGATCTTGCTGGTGTGGCCAATACAACCGTGGAGTCTGTCAACGATGGCAAGGTGGCTGCCTGGAGCATCCATTGTCAGCTACAGGGTCTGCCTCTGGACACACCAGCTGCTCTGCCACTGTTCTATACGGACATTGATAACGTGGACCTGTCTGTGGAGATGTGTGGCTTGAAGTTTGAGAATCCCTTTGGTTTGGCCTCGGCACCGCCAACAACGAGCGCTGCCATGATTCGACGTGCCTTCGAGCAGGGCTGGGGATTTGTGGTTACGAAAACCTTTGGCCTCGACAAGGATATGGTCACAAATGTCTCCCCTCGCATTGTGCGCGGCACAACCTCTGGCTACAGGTATGGACCACAGCAGGGATGCTTCCTCAACATTGAGTTGATCTCCGAGAAACGTTGCGAATACTGGCTACGCTCCATTGGCGAGCTGAAGCGTGATTTTCCCGAAAAGATTGTCATTGCCAGCATCATGTGCAGCTACAACGAGGACGACTGGACGGAACTCGCAATCAAGGCAGAGAAATCTGGTGCAGATGCCCTTGAATTGAATCTGTCGTGTCCCCATGGCATGGGTGAGAGCGGCATGGGTTTGGCCTGTGGCCAGGACCCCAAACTGGTGGAGGATATCTCTCGTTGGGTGCGCAAGGCTGTCAAAGTGCCCTTCTTCATCAAGTTGACGCCCAACATCACAAACATCGTTTCCATTGCTGAGGCAGCACAACGTGGTGGTGCCGATGGTGGTTCCGCAATTAATACCGTTCAGGGTTTGATGAGCTTAAAGGCAGATGCCACAGCCTGGCCAGCAATTGGCACAGAACAGCGTACCACCTACGGTGGCGTCTCTGGCAATGCAACACGACCCATGGCATTGCGTGCAGTATCGGAGATAGCCAAAAAGTTGCCAGGATTCGCCATTTTGGGCATTGGTGGCATTGATTCCGGTGAGGTGTCGCTACAGTTCCTGCAGGCGGGTGCCACAGTTCTTCAGATCTGTTCCTCCGTACAGAATCAAGATTTTACGCTAATTGAGGATTATTGCACTAGTTTGAAGGCTCTGCTTTACTTGAAAGCCAATCCGCCACCAGTCAATGGTGCTTTCTGGGATGGACAATCACCGCCAACACCAGTGCATCAGAAGGGCAAACATGTGGTCCATTTGACCGGGGAGGGCAACCAAACTTTGGGATTCTTTGGTCCGTATCAACAGCAGCGTGACATTAAATTGGCTGATTTGCGTAAGAAGCAGGGTGCTTTCTGGGATGCCGAACAGGCCACCTTAAATACCAAGAATTCCTCCAGCGTTACGGACACAAAGCCGGCTCCTAAAGTTGCTGACATCATTGGAGCCGCACTGCCACGCATCGGTGCCTACAAGAGTCTGGATAACAAGCAACAAAAGGTGGCACTTATCAATGATGTAAGTTCACTTCTCTCTCTCTCGAGATATACAAGTGTTAATTTTGTGTTTTTTATTTATCACCCACCAGGACATGTGCATCAACTGTGGCAAGTGCTATATGACCTGCGCTGACTCCGGTTACCAGGCCATTGAATTTGATAAGGATTCGCATTTGCCACATGTAAATGATGATTGCACGGGCTGCACACTGTGTGTCTCTGTCTGTCCCATTATTGATTGCATTCGGTAAGCAGCATAACTGATTTTAATATTTCAGATTCCATTTATTAATTTATCCATTTCTTTGAAGCATGGAGCCCAAGCAAATTCCTCATGTTATCAAGCGCGGCTTGGAGCCCAAGGAGAAAACATTCTACACGCATGCACTTAGCCCGAGTCAATAAACAATATATACACACACATCTATATATAATTACGTTATGTGTTTGTAAAAATAAAGCAATTTGAGGTATTTAATAAACAAATAAATGCATTTAAATGATTGTTTTGCTTGTATGCCGAGCGCAAAAAAATAAAGCTTGAAGCGCGCGCGACTATCGATAAGCAGTCGATAAAGTAATAGTATCGCACAAAATGGCGTGAGCGATACTATCGTCAGCTATAATTATCGTGCGTCGTGATAACATACCTATCGATATTTCAATATGTTTTCAACAATCCAGCTGTTTGTTATTTTTATTTAGGCATTTCTTTTTACCGCGCCTCCAAAATTTTTGTTAATGGCCACCGCGACGCAGTCTTCACCCACATCTAACAACAACACAGATGCTAATAATGGATTGCTCTCGGCCACCGTTGTGGCGGGCCTTAAAAATTTGGGCACAACGCTAACGGCGGCTATCAGTAAAACGCTTATTGCCAATTCACTAAAATTGACGCTCCATCCAGATGCAAGTATGTACCCCAGAAATAACTTATGTGCAAATTAATAATATGTGTTGGTTTCTAGTTATTGCACCAGTGCCAGAAATATATGCAACGAACGCTGCCAGTGCTAAACAAAGCGAATATGCTGTGGTCACACTATACGGAGTGGCCACCAAACATGGTTGGGACAGTGGAACGCTACGACAACAACTGGAGGCGCTTGCTCTGCATTCCAGTGCAATAGAAGAGTTGACCCGTGTGTACGAGGACAATCGCAAGGAGCTGATTCTACGGCAACTGCAGTTGGGCCACAATTTTCCACATATCACCGATGTGCAGTGGAGGATTGTGTGCGATGTAAAATCATCCACGTCCGCGAGCAGCAGCGGTGCTCCACACTTTATCATTAATCTTGGCCAGTATAGACAGAGCAGCGGGGAGCGAGTGACAATTGTTGAGTTCATGTGCAATGCCGAGGAGCTGCAATCATTAATTAATCGTCTAAAGGATATTGAAAGACATTGCAATCAGGTGGCCACTAGTTAAACCAAATTAAAAAACAATTAATGACTGTTTTAAGTATGTACATATATCATATATATGTAATATTTAATTTAAAGTTTGTACACAATGCTTGCTTACAAGTCCAAACAAAAAACTTGACAATTAACACAGTTGTCAATCACTATACGACTACTTCTTCGTCTTTTCAATTACATTATCTACTGCTGACCCAGCGCTATTTTTACTAGTGACACTTGAAGTTGAACTAAAATATATGCAATTATTATTATAATTATTAATTTGCAGCCGTCATTGCTTTGGGATGGGATCAACTCTCATTTTAAACTCATCTGGCGCCAGCAACTCCAACAGTTGATCATAATTGTTGGGGGCAGTACAAAATATTGTTCCTGAGAAGCACGTCTTGTCGTTCTCCTCGCCAGCAATTAGTACGCAATCATTATATTTAGATAGACGCATATTTACGCCCCGAAAGCGATAATCTTGTTTGTACAATATAGAGCCATCTCGTTGTAAGAAATATGGTCGACCACTGAAGGGATTTAAAAAGTCCGACCAATATCCCATTGACATTAAGCGATCACTTATTTCTCTGGCGGCCAGCACAAACTGTCGGAATGATATAGAAATTATAATTGGGGTGTTGTGTGTGAACTTAGTTTACTTGCCTTGGCAGCGCCCTGCTCTATGTCGCCCTCATAGCTTAGTGTGAGCAGTGTTATAGAATAATCACGTTGACCAACAGCGCGCACAGGAAACAGCTCAAAAATGGAGTCCCGTATCAGCATTGGACACTGACAGCATGAGAACTCTAAGCGTGTCTTATCAACGTTGTCGTCTTTAAAGAAATTAACTAGTTGTGCCAGTGGCTCCATAAGACCCACTGTCGTTGTGTCGCCCTGCCATGCAGGTCCGATTGAATTTGGTAAATAGAAGCGATTGTGGCGTTTTGAGGTCAGCTCCCAATTGGGTTCACTCTCCAGGCTGTTTAAATCGTCTGCCAAACAAGATAAAAAGTATTATTATCGTCTTTTCACTACAATTGTCTGACTGTCTTACCATCATCAACTCCGCGAGACTTGGTCACTGTTTTGAAAGGCTCACCCGCGTCTGGAGGCGGACCGTTCCGCTTTGAATAGGATGCTGTGCAGCCACCACATGAAGCTTGCAATGATTTCACATGGAGCACACTCCGTAAAGAGTTATTATCCTGCAAGGGCTTCACATATGCATTGCTAATCAGACAGCGTCCAAATAAACGACTCAGTGTACGCGACATTATATCATAAAGCTCTGTAAATGCAAACGCGCAATTATTTTGCCAATTGACCTTAGTGCTCTTCGGTCACACTTTTCATACTCACTGGCAGCAGTCGAATGTTGAACAAAAAGAACGAAAATCTATTTATGAATATAATTTCACGTATAATTTTGTATTTTATCTAAAATTCCTTAATACAATGTCGAAAGTTGAAATGTTTTTTCTATCAACTTATTTTTTTGGTGCCGTCTGTTATTAGTGTTGTGTTGTCTGCCGATATTTTAATCGAGGCATAACGATGACAGCGCTGCCATATGTTTACAAAAAATAATAAACAAAAAGCACAATTTTTACGACCTTAATTTATGTATAAAATTATTGTAAATAACAACCTTTTGTCAATAAAATTTAGATTGCAGTTTTATTTTACATGTTTACAATTATACTAGGGAATGCAACTATTTTTATACACGATAAAAACACTCTATAGCTCGCGGTTCACAGTTGTCGTAGGATTTAAACATTGGATCACTTAGCTCCGCTTCGGGCACGCATGCGCAGTGAAAGTTCTTCTTGTCTCGATTGTATAGTCTTCGAGGGAATCCGGTCCAGTCCCGGGGCTTTCCATCTCCGCTAGTTGGCGTACACCAGACCCGAGTTCCCGTCGCCTCGGCCCACTCGATGTTACAGCCAGGATATTTATTACGGAGTTCATCTAACTGCGCCTTTGCTATCTGCGCTTGATCCAACAGTGCCAGATATTTTCGATGATAACTGGTGGACTTCCCATCTTTATCATAGAAACGTCCAATTAACTTGCCCTTGTACTCGTAATCCTTCTCATAGAACTGCTGCCACTTGGCAAGCTCAATTAAATCACTAGACTTTAAGCTAAGCACATCATCCGCTTTCTCTGGATCATAATTCTCGAATTCCCCAGTAACAAAGGAAACCGATGCATCGCGTCCTACGAAGAAATTGTAACTGCAACCGGGTCCGTAGTGCTTCAAGCCCCGGGAAACATCAAAGACGACGCCAAGTAGAGCCAAATAGATGGGACGTCCATTTTCACCGTTGTACGTGGCTAATTCTTCAGGTGTTAAGAGACTGCCTCGTATATCTTCTGTGAACTGAACAGCTACACTTTCCGCACTCTCCTTGGATACGATATCCAAGTATCGTCCTGCTGCGTTTTTAAATATCTCGATAACTTCTCTTTGATAAACTTTAGCCAACACGGCTACAAGTATTAATATTAAGGCGAATCGATAATTTAAAAGTGGTTTCACTAAACCAAACATTTTGTTGCTAAAAGTAAACTAACTAATGTATGCACATATGTACATACATGTAGATATCAACATTAACTGCGGTAAAGCGCAGTATGCTGACAACTCAATAAGCGTGCAAAAGGCATATACTCAAATCGTATGTGAACTAAAATAATTTATATAAATAACTGTTTTCTCTTTTGCAGAGAGGAATCTTAATTGTTTAACTTATGCTGTTAAATAAAATTCTACTGTTGCAAGTTTAATTCATGTTCTGTCCAAAAATGTGAGCAGGGTACCTAAATTGAATAGTTACTTTGTGTGTTTACCAAATCAGCTGATTCGCGCACCAATCACAGTTACTTGTAAAATATGTGAATGGCATCAAAGAACCGTTATAGCCATGCCGACGCATGGCCTTTAAATATACGCCAAGAGATCATTGAAATTGTAATTGCAAAGATGAATACAAACAATTCTGGTAGAGCTGTTGGTACCATTGATAAGGCAACTGTAAGGAAAGTGTGGATCCACTGCAACAAGTGTTTTGCCCTTTACATTCACAAGGAGCGCATAATTTTTTTGCTTGCCTGCCAGCACGTTATTTGCGAAAGGTGCGTCACAGTCACTTTGGGACGCATGCCCAACGATGCACCCACATATAAGTGCCCAATGTGTGGGAAACAGGTGCGGGGACGGCAGGTGAATAATGCGCTGCCGCCAAATCTCAAGGATATGTTTCATCCAGAACCATGGGCCGACGGTCTAAACCACCGCCTTATCACATCGTTTCAGAAAGCACACCATATAAGTATGGACGAGTATATACAACGAAAGGTAAATTTACGTTAAGTTAAACAATAAATTGAAAATCATAGACATATACTTATATGCAGCTTAGAGAATGGGATAAAATTGACAAAGATATAGAATTGGCACAGAAACTGTGTCGAAAACATTACTTAGAACAGCATCGCTTACGCCTGCAACGTAAGCAGGCGGAATACCATCTAAGGAAAGTACGTCGTCAGGCTCAAATTAGAAAACAGGAAGCGCTGCGTCGGTAAGTCCATAGTTAAAATTATGACAAGCGCACGTATTGACTCTTATCTTTTTTTAAATTATTACTAGGCGAAGATCTGTATCAGATGTAGAGACAAATGTTCCAATGAGGAAGCGTTCAGCATCAGCAGAACCAAAGGTACAAGAGAGGAAGCGTCGAGCCTCAGCAGAACCAACAAGATCAGCCATTACCAGTTTTATACATGATCATAATCATTCATTTATTCTATAATTAGTAACTAAGATTACGCACATAATTAAATATTCATTATTGTTTTTGCTTACATTTGAAAATAAATGTTGGTTAATCGTTTCTAGCGGCGTTGTCCATCACTATTTGTCATGTGCTTCTTCTTCGATTGCTCGCTTGCGACACGAATCGACGCCATTTTGCATTTGCCAATACAATTTTTTGTGCGTGTGTTTTTCTTGAGTTTGTTGAGGCAACAGTACACGCGAATGGCAAATAGAAAAGAAGTTGCGCATTAAAATCGGCGCTTTCGAATTGTATTTTGTAAACAGAAAAACAATAACAATAATTTGGATATACGAATAACAAATTGTTTGTAAATGATGAGCACTACTAGCAAACCAGGCGTGGTGCTCAATTGCCGCACATGCACACGGGCATGTAAACAATATAAATCGCTGCAGGACGAGATCGAGATTGGACCCGAGGGCACAACAACACTAGCGAGTATGCTCAACTATTGCTCGAATTTGTCATTTGAGCCGCAGGATGGAGCTGCAATGCCCCAGCACATTTGTATGCATTGTTTACAATTACTGGAGCAGGCATTTAATTTTAAACGCATGGTAATTGATTCTGATGAGCTTCTACGCCTTGGACTGGAGGAAGTTGATAATAATGCGAACATTACCAACCAGGAGTATGTAATGATCGAGCTACTCCAAGATGAGGCAGAGTCTAAAACAAACTCTGGGCCACATGATGTTGCTGCCCTGGTCGAGGCATATAGTGAACAAGAGGAACAAGAGCCGGAAACGGAGGAGTTTGTCATTGAAGAGGTAGCTGCAGATACGGAGGCAGATGAGGAGAACGAGGCGGAGACAGAGACAGAGGTCACCATTGAGACATTAAATGATTATCAACCCGCTGACATTGAATATGTAACAATTAAAACTGAATATGATTCACAAGTGGAGGATGAGGATGATATCGAGATTATGGACTCTCCACGCCTTGAGGCGGTTAGTGAGCAAATGCAAATCCAAATGCTTGATGATCAAATGGTCATCATGGCTGGCGAAGAACCTATCGATGAAGTAATCGGCGAAGTAGAAGCCGATGATATATTGGACATTGAGCGGGAAGAGCATTTGGTAAGTCAACAATATTTAAATTTTGGTGTCTATACAACTTTCATAGACAATATTAGCGGAATATTATTAATAAATTTATTAACTTACAGCAGCTAACTGGTAGCGAGGGAGCTGAGGATTTCATGGATGATTCAATGGATGGGACTGTCTCGCATCAAGTAGTCGCTGGTCCTGGCGGTGAAATCTTGCCCCATGTGTGCCATGTTTGTAATAAGGCATTCCGGCAGCAGTGTCGTCTCAATCAGCACATGCGTTCCCATGTGGATGAGAAGCTCTATTCGTGCGAAGTGTGCGGGAAGAAGTTGAAGCATTTGCGGAACTACAAGGAACACATGTTGACCCATACGAATGTGAAGCCACATCAGTGTTTGGTCTGTGCAAGATTTTATCGGACCACATCGAGTCTGGCGGCTCACATGCGCACCCATGCCGAGGATAAACCCTATAAATGTGATCAATGTGGACGCAGTTATGCAGCCTTGGATCATTTGCGCCGCCACAAGCTGACACATACGGGTGAACGTCCATATGCCTGTGATCTGTGTGATAAGGCCTATTATGACTCGTCTTCGTTGCGACAGCATAAGATTAGCCATACCGGCGAGAAGGCATTCACCTGTGAAATCTGTGGTGTTGGTCTCTCCCAGAAATCGGGCTACAAGAAGCACATGTTGGTCCATTCGGGTGAGAAACCCCACAAGTGTCCCATCTGTGGACGCGCCTTTACCTTCACCAGCAACCTGAATGCCCATGTGCGTCTCCATTCGGGAGAGAAGCCATTTAAATGCGACAAATGCATTAAGGCCTTCCCCACCAAAAAGCGCCTTAATAGCCATATGCGTGTTCATAACAAGGAGGCACCAGTGACCGCAACGAGCAATACGATGACTACAAATACAGCCAGCTTTCATTCGGAACAACGATCTTTGACTGTGCTCGCGACCAACCGTCGGACAGCCTTGAATATGCCAGATGTAACCGATCAGCAGGTGTCCACATCCAAGGTTGTTGTAGTGCTCTAAATACAATTCGCGCAATTAATCTAGTCACTAAGCATAGTTTTAAAACATCTACACATTAAAAAAAAACGCACATTAATGTATGTACATAGTATAGTACATAGCTGTTCATCTAGGTTATTTGATTAAATGATAGTTTGCCAAACTCTTAAGCCTACAAAACCTTAACTGATATTGCATTCAGCACAAAGCAGTTTAATCAGGTTTCAATGTACTTTTCCAGCTTAAAGTATATTAAACTTGTTTGCTGATGCAATTTCATGTATAGTTTTAATTGTTTTGATTAGGAAACAAATTTACACACATAATTTGTTTATAGTTGCTTATGGTTCTGAGAACAAGTTAAATATTATAAGAAATAGTAAACTTCAATCTTATTAATTTAAAAAAAAATAATCAAAGAAGTAAATTTGTTTCTATATCAAAACAATTAACTGCCTAACTTAACATGGATATTCAAATAACTGCTATTTTTTTTTTTTAATTCGAACTGTTAAAAATATGAATGTGATGTTTATTTGTTGTTATTAACATAATTGCTGATAAACATACAAAGAAAATCAAGAAATGGTTTTGTACACATAGTTTATGTTGCACATATATTAAAAGAGGGCTGTAATTAGTTGTACTTTTACAATGTATATGAAACAAACAATAAACTAAATTTATTATATAATAAAATGATAGTTTATTAAAGACTTGTTTCCTTTTTTGACTAACTAAGATTAAAGTTTGAAATTATAATTTTGTGCTTAAATTAAATCAGCTCCAGTTTCGCAACAGCTCTATTTATTTACAGACGGCTCCAGCCGTATTATATCTACTTTTATAGACTACAAAGGGGTAATTATTTTTAGTCTAATCTGATAAGTTTATATGCAAAATGCAGTTTCCCTTAATGATTATTGACTGCAGTTGTACATACGGTTTTTGGTGGAGATTGTGGGTGGGTTTTATTTGATCGGTACTCTGGGTGATTTTTCTAGCAATTTTATCAGACAGCTGGGACTTTTGCGGGCATGGGAACGTTTGTGGGCAATTAAATTGCTGGAATAACGAAAACTGCGTCCACAGGTATCACAATTGTGCGGCTTCTCGCCCGTATGCGTGAGCATGTGCTTCTTGTAGCCAGACTTTTGGGTTAAGCCTTTGCCACAGATATCGCAGATAAAAGGCTTGACACCACTGTGACTAAGCATATGGGAACGAAGTGAAGAAGCCTGTCTGTAGGTCTTGTCACAGATGGTACATTTATTGGGATTGTTGGGATTATGCATGTTGATGTGGCCATCGTAGGCGTTGCGTGTCTTGAACGAATCTCCACAAATGCTGCATACAAAGGGTCGGTTATCGCCATGCAACTGCATATGATATTTGAAGGAATTGCTGGTGCTAAGCTGCTTCCCACAGATCTGCAAGAGAATGACTCTAATAATAATAACTAATTTAATAATATGTTATGACTAGCTAACCTGGCATTGTAGTGAGGGATTATGTGATTTACGGCGATGTGACGTACGCTGCTTGACGCAAGTTTCTACAATTGTAACCTGCTGTTGTTCCTCTTCCTGTTCTGGCGTATAATCTTCTGTCGAATCAAAGTCTACCTCCAAGAGCTCAACTTTGGGCGAGGGGCTATCAAAACGTAGCACGGGCATAGGTTCATCTTCTTGAGTGGACAACGATTCCGTTTCCTCAAGCACATAAACATACTCATTTGTGGTCGCCAACTCTATGCTTTCTTCTTCTACATCCAAACGCTCCTCCTCCTCCTCTAACTGAGACTTTGCTGGCGTTGTTGGCGTTGTCGAGCGGGAATTGTTATTTAACTCTCTCGCATGACGATTTCTAAGCAGAGTATCTGTTTCGAGTGCAATGCGTTTGAATTCATGCAGTTGGGTAAGCATCTCGACACAGGGTATGCACATGTTTGAGGGCAGAAAGTCCTCATTTTCCAGTATCTCCAAATTGGCGCAATCACCGAGCAGCGCTGCCAGCGTCGTCACTTCGCCGGCTATTTCGTGGGGCTTATAAAGCGAAAGACATTGTGTGGTATGAACACTACAGACGCGACACAGTTGCAAACCCAATTCAGCAAGCATTAACTTGTCCTCTGCAGTGGACATATTTTCTTTTTAATTGAATATTGTTATTATTGTTGTTGTTTACACGCAGTTTTGCTGCAAGAGCTGCCAGACCAGCTATTTGAACTGTCAGAGCTGCCAGACTTTCCAGCACAATTCGTTGTCAGCTGATGTAATGCCAGTGTTGCCATATGACGTACGTATATATATGCAAAGAATTTTCGCTGCCATGCCGGTTAGGTCTCGAACTGGGCGAAAGAAAAACGAAACGCATTTGTAAGTGAAAAGGAGAGTAGATTGTGCAAAGCACTTAAATAACAGGAAGATGAGCATGGCACCGGCAAAGCCAGTCATACAATTGATGCGTTTAAATGCTCCACGTGCTTCCTTTCACACAATCGCCAATCAATTTCGGCGCACATTTGCATTGAATAATCACTTGCCGCCGTCGTCGTCATCGTTGCCGTCGCCATCGTCGCAACCGTGTCGAGCTTTGTCAACGGCTGGTTTAATTCAAAACACATGCAAGACACAACAGTCAATAACCAGCTGGTTGACCAACAGTCGAGCCTACAGCAATGCAAGTGAGTATTTGATCCGTTACCATTACAAACGATTACTCAACATTGCATCATTTTAAACAGAGGAACAACCTCCAGCAGTGGGGGCAACAGAGACGGCGGCACCGCTGCTTTCCAAACTCTTCCCACAAACGGCACCTGATGCGGATAACGGTGCTGAACAGGAGCGCAAGAAGCGCGAGGAGGATGAGGCTAAAGAGAATGAGCGTGCCTGGAAGCGCATGAAACTAGGGTTTGTTACAGTCTATACAACTGCTTGATATGTCTTTTTGAACCCTTGCAGAGAGTCCATAAATATGTAACACTTTAAAGTAGATATGGCAGGTCCCATAAAGTAAATACATACCTATATATTCTTGATCAGGACGACGAGCTGAGCTTGTCCGACTATTGCTATGGAAACTAGCTATTTTGATAAATCTTATTACAAGACGGACTTTTTGCTGCAAACAGCACATTTATCGGAACCAACTGGATCAGACCACTATATCATATACTTGCCATAGGAATGATTGGTTCACTTTAAGTATGAAAAACTTTTGTTGTTTAATCAAATATTTCAACCAAACACAGATGATTGTGTAGTTAGTAATGTCTTATAAGTTCTGTCTCAATTTAGTTAAAATCCGATTGGTATATCATACATAGTATTAGTATATCTCTGCAAGGACATCAAATCTATGACTTACCGAAAATAATATTTTTTTTATGTTTATAATATTTTTTCATCCGCAGTTTCGCCATTTTTGGCGGTGGCGGTATTGCTGCTGCTTTGTGGGGTATCTATGAGTTTGGCAAGCCAGAGGTGGATGCCGACGGACAGACCATCGAGGATGAGTTTACAAATAAGCCACTGGTGCAGCAATATTTGCAGCGTATGTGGAAATCATTGCATTATTATCAGAAAATGATTCAAGAACCGTCACGTGAGAAGCTATTGCCTGATCCGCTCAAGCATCCATATGTACAGCCACGCTATACCCTTGTGTTGGAGATGAAGGATGTGCTTGTGCATCCCGATTGGACATATCAAACGGGCTGGCGTTTCAAGAAGCGTCCCGGTGTTGATCACTTCCTGCAGGAGTGTGCCAAAGACTTTGAAATTGTGGTCTTCACTGCCGAACAGGGCATGACCGTATTTCCCATATTGGATGCTCTAGATCCCAATGGCTATATTATGTATCGCCTAGTGCGTGATGCCACCCACTTTGTTGACGGACATCATGTCAAGAATTTGGATAACTTAAATCGTGACCTCAGACGCGTAAGTTGGAAATACATACATATTATAGATATTTTCTTGACCCACTTTCTTTTTAATAGATTACATGCACTAATATATAATACAAGTTGATGTTATTTAAAGATTCTCTTCCATTCCAGGTTATTGTAGTTGACTGGGACAATAATGCCACCAAGATGCATCCGGATAATACATTCGGCATTGCACGCTGGCATGGAAATGATGATGATGTCCAGCTGCTCGATTTGGTAGCCTTCCTTAAAAGTAAGTTAACTTACATGGAAGATAAAGATATCTTATTACATTACCGCATTAACATTTAATTGCAGTCATTGCCCAAAATGATGTGGATGATGTGCGTGAGGTTTTGCATTATTATCGACAATTTGAGGATCCCATTAGTCAATTCAGGGATAATCAACGCAAGTTGGCCGAGCAAATGCAGGAAGCTGAACGCATCGAACAGACGAAAGCTAAACCCATGGTCAAACAATGGTCACGCAACATTTTGGGACGATAGATTAAATTGGGTTATCTATCGTCGTTGTCGTTGTCGCTCGTCGCACCACGCTAACCCACACAAAAGCCATAGTCTTATATTACACATATAAATTTATACCAGTAGTTGTACCCAAAAATGATGTTCTAGTGGAGGGCATGGCCACCAAAATTTCAAATCCCACGCAGAGTACGCCGTACAAAATTATGAAATGATAATGTACTTGCAATCAATGCACGCTTTTCTTATCATAGAAAACAAAAACGATGTTTACACTCTTTCTTTTTTGTTTTTCAATTACATTTTAAATTTTCTTTTCCTTGTTTGTTTTTTTTTTCTTGGAAAATGTAATTACCCTAATGCTATTTAATAAAACAAATATAAAAAAAACAATATTTCAAGTGTTTATATGTTTAGGTTTGGAATTTTTAACTATAAATATATTACTGGTAAACAATATTTTAAGTGTGGGATTCTCAACTATAAATATATCACTGGTAAATCATGTACTAACTATTTTAAAAAATTCTTCACATTTAAAATACTTAATACTTATTTCTTACTAAAAATAAACTTAATTTAACTTGACTTTTTCTTGGTTATCTTATATCTAAGTATTTGTATGCATTAAAAATTGGTTTCTATATTTTTGTACACCTATAAATAAAAATAAAAAAATCGGTATAAAAATACATATATATAAACATATATAATAAATAAGCTCCAAATAAATAATAATAAAATCACATACCTTTTTTTTAAGGGCTTAAAAAATACTGAATCTTACCATTTTTTGGGGCTTACTTAGTATTGTTAGCCGAAGAAATTAAAATGAGTTATTACCAATTTGTAGTTTTCTGTGGGTTTCCTTAGAGTTGTAAGCCAAAGAAATTAAAATGTGTTATTACCAATTTTTGGTTTTCTTGTAGTTCCCTTAGTATTCTTAGCCAGAGAAATTAAAATTAGTTATAATCAATTATAAGTTTTTTTTGGATTTCCTTAGAATTGTTAGCCAGAGAAATTAAAATGAGTTATTACCAATTTTTAGTTTTGTCTGGGTATCCTTAGTATTGTTAGCTAAAGAAATTAAAATGAGTTAGTATAAATTTTTAGTTTGAAAAGTGTTTAATAATTAATGAACAATCAATTAATTAATAAGCGTTATTACATTCCAATAGATATTACAGCTTTGAGCTTGTAACATGAGTTAATTATAATAATACTATAACGTAAGTCTTGCAATATTTTGATTTTAGTTGATAGAAAGTGTTAATATAAAATACTTGAATGAATTAAAGTATTCACATTAGGTATCTTTGTTAAAAATAACATTATTGTTTTGATCAAAGTTGGCCTGGGAGCATACTGGACGGTCATCTTCATCATTATTGTCCTCCACGGGCTTCTCCTCAGGGATTGCAAACGTATTGAGTACATACTTTTTGTCAAACAAAGAAAGAACATTTTTGGCAGCCGCATTAGGAGTCTGGTTGCCACGCTTTGAATGTGCAACGATACCAAAGGATTGGGTGAATCCGCGGGAACGTTTGCGTCCCTGGCGTCGTTGCTTTGACTTGACATTCGATGACGAAGCCACTGGCAAATCGGGAGTTATAGTCTCGACTTCTTCCTCTACATCCTCTAGAATTTCCATCAACCTCTCCAAATGCGCATAATCCGCATACTCCTGCTGTTTCTTGAGCTGCTGATTGTTATACAACATCTCAAGGGCTTCGGCCTGAGCTTTCTTACCATAAAAATCTGCATTCTTCAAACGATGCAGGGGAAGCGATGAATAATGTCCCTGAAAATGTGGCAAACCATTAGCCAAATAATCTGGTGGCTTGCAATATGGCACCGATTGTTTCTCAATCCATGGACGCGGGTTTGGCCTTGGCTTATGTAAAGCACCCCCCGACTTTGGCATTGGGTTTGAATTAGGTATGGCACCCTCCGGTCCGTAAGATGGATTGAAAAAACGAATGCCATAAATCGAAGGTAGTGCCTGTTAACAAAAAAAAGTAAAGTACATAAATAAAATCATAAACGAAATGGACTTTAATGCTTACATCTTTCGATGGATCGAACTCATCGTCCGGTTTGGTTTCTTTAGGTAGGTACCCGTTTTCTGGTGTCACAAATGCATTATTATAAAGTACTCCATTCGAAAAAAACACATTGTTGCCGGCAGCATTTGGATCTATTTGGATTCCTGATGAGTTAACCGTATTGAAAGCAGATGGTTCCCTTTTCGGAAGTCCTACCATCGAGATGAACTCCTTCATACCTTTGACGACCGTTAGCGGAACGATCTTCTGGCCGACCTTTGGCGGCGGTACATGTTTTTGGTCGACCTTTTGCGGCGGTACAAATTTTTGGCCGACCTTCGGCGGAACGAATGAAGCAGTTTGTGGCGACATTACGCCGTATGTATGCCGACGTCCTTGATTATAAAGTTGCTGCACTTGATCATTGCGTGCAACATTATAGATTGGTTGTAGTTGAAGGTTATGCATTGGTTGCATCGGTGGCGCAATGTAATATGGCGGCATAAAATGAATATATGGCTGACCATAAGGCACGTTATAAAACACCGGCATGGGGTGCAAAATGGGATGCGCATGCGCACGCAGTAAATTGGGATGTTGAATCGGGATCGGAATCGGCACTATGCCAACTAGCGGTTGAGGAATAACGATAGGAATAGGTTGTACGTTATAATTGTCCATTTTACTTTTTTCCAGTCGCCAAATGCCGGTTGAAGAAAAAAGAAGATGCTCGAACTTTTGTAGGTTAGAAAACGTGCAGTTTTAATGCATGTGTGTATTTTTTTATATGTACTCACCTATTTATATAGATTTCGGTATTAAATTATATAGATCAACTTCACAAATGCAAGTAAGTAATTAAAAGGGCAAAAGTTAAAATAAAATAAAATTTGTTTTGCTAAATATTAAACACGCGCACGCACGGCTTACTTCATGTAGTTACGCTCGAGCTTAAGGAACAGCCTTATTCCGAACGAAATCGGAATCGATATTCGATTATGCAATAATAAACTTGGCGAAAATTAAGGATGATAACTTGTTTTTTAAAGTTAACACTTTTGGCTCAAAAGCAGCCAAATTTCGTGTAACGAATGAAACTTTAATTTATTGTTCATTTATTTATTTCTTTGCAACATTTGACTTAACAATTATAAAAAAAATTAAGATAATTACAAATTTCAAAAACACTTTATTTGAAATAGAATAAAACTTTGAGCACATAAAGATTAACTTTAAAAATAAAGCTAGTAGAATTAATATTATAAAAATAAAGCTACTGGCTCCAGGTCTCTGTGCAAAGTATGAAAAATCTAAATAGTTTGCTATTACTTTTATAATAAGCTCTTTTTTTTTTTGAATACCCGCCAATGTAATTTAACAGCTTTTATAGCCAGCGCTGCCACCTGGGTCAAATATATCGAGCTGCCTATCGTGCGCTGACTATCGATATCGCAAAACAACAATAACAAAGTACACAAAAGTAAATAGCAGTTGACCAAACGAAGTGCATTCTATATTCAGGTTTAAAGACCGAAAGAAACAAAAAAAGACTAGAATTTATGCAAGAGCAACGAAAAAGAATAGAGGAGAATCGCATAAATCAAAACCGAGCGCCTTAGGAAGAAAGAACAACGGATAATGCTAGCCTTGGGACAGGGCTCCACTTCGGCAGCCACGGTGCGTATGAGCGATGGCAGTGCCATGGCATTGGCTGCAGCTGCCGCAGCGGCCGCTAGTGGTGGAGATCTTGGAGCGCTTGCATTTACAGTATTTACTTAATATTTGTGGACGAATGCAGACGCATTTGAATCTGTGCACCAATCATGTGGCCAGCGAACAGACCATTCCAAACGATTACTCAACATTGCATCATTTTAAACAGAGGAACAACCTCCAGCAGTGGGGGCAACAGAGACGGCGGCACCGCTGCTTTCCAAACTCTTCCCACAAACGGCACCTGATGCGGATAACGGTGCTGAACAGGAGCGCAAGAAGCGCGAGGAGGATGAGGCTAAAGAGAATGAGCGTGCCTGGAAGCGCATGAAACTAGGGTTTGTTACAGTCTATACAACTGCTTGATATGTCTTTTTGAACCCTTGCAGAGAGTCCATAAATATGTAACACTTTAAAGTAGATATGGCAGGTCCCATAAAGTAAATACATACATATATATTCTTGATCAGGACGACGAGCTGAGTTTGTCCGACTATTGCTATGGAAACTAGCTATTTTGATAAATCTTATTACAGTTCCGTCTTTTTGCTGTAAACAGCACACTTATCGGAACCAAGTGGATCAGACCACTATATCATATACTTGCCATAGGAATGATTGGTCCACTTTTAGTATGAAAAACTTTGTTGTTTAATCAAATATTTCAACCAAACACAGACTCAATTTAGTTAAAATCTGATTGGTATATCATACCCCACTATCTTTTTAATAGATAACAAGCACTAATATATAATACAAGTTGATGTTATTTAAAGATTCTCTTCCATTCCAGGTTATTGTAGTTGACTGGGACAACAATGCCACCAAGATGCATCCGGATAATACATTCGGCATTGCATGCTGGCATGAAAATGATGATGATGTCCAGCTGCTCGATTTAGTAGCCTGTTTTTTATATTGACTTTTTAATTTATATTGACTTTTTCTTGGTTATCTTATATCTAAGTATTTGTGTGCATTAAAAATTGGTTTCTATATTTTTGTACACCTATAAATAAATTAAAATAAAATCGGTATAAAAATATATAATAATTTAGCTCCAAATAAATAATAAAATCACATACCCTTTTTTAAAGGGCTTAAAAAATACTGAATGTTACCATTTTTTGGGGCTTACTTAGTATTGTTAGCCGAAGAAATTAAAATGAGTTATTACCAATTTTTAGTTTTCTTTGGGTTTCCTTAGTATTGTTAGCTAAAGAAATTAAAATCGGTTATTACCAACTTTAAGTTTTCTTAGTATTGTTAGCCAGATAAATTAAAATGAGTTATAACCAATTTTTTGTTTTCTTTGGGTTTCCTTAGTATTGTTGGCCAACGAAATAAAAATGTGTTATTACCAATTTTTGGTTTTCTTGTAGTTCCCTTAGTATTGTTAGCCAAAGAAATTAAAATGAGTTATTACCAATTATTAGTTTTCTTTGGGTTTCCTTAGTATTGTTAGCTAAAGAAATTAAAATGAGTTAGTATAAATTTTTAGTTTGAAAAGTGTTTAATAATTAATGAACAATCAATTAATTAATAAGCGTTATTACATTTCAATAGATATTACAGCTTTGAGCTTGTAACATGAGTTAATTATAGTAATACTATAACGTAAGTCTTGCAATATTTTGATTTTTGTTGATAAGTAGTGTTAATATAAAATACTTGAATAAATCAAAGTATTCACATTAGGTATCTTTGTTAAAAATAACATTATTGTTTTGATCAAAGTTGGCCTGGGAGCATACTGGACGGTCATCTTCATCATTATTGTCCTCCACGGGCTTCTCCTCAGGGATTGCAAACGTATTGAGTACATACTTTTTGTCAAACAAAGAAAGAACATTTTTGGCAGCCGCATTAGGAGTCTGGTTGCCACGCTTTGAATGTGCAACGATACCAAAGGATTGGGTGAATCCGCGGGAACGTTTGCGTCCCTGGCGTCGTTGCTTTGACTTGACATTCGATGACGAAGCCACTGGCAAATCGAGAGTTATAGTCTCGACTTCTTCCTCTACATCCTCTAGAATTTCCATCAACCTCTCCAAATGCGCATAGTCCGCATACTCCTGCTGTTTCTTGAGCTGCTGATTGTTATACAACATCTCAAAGGCTTCGGCCTGAGCTTTCTTACCATAAAAATCTGCATTCTTCAAACGATGCAGGGGAAGCGATGAATAATGTCCCTGAAAATGTGGCAAACCATTAGCCAAATAATCTGGTGGCTTGCAATATGGCACCGATTGTTTCTCAATCCATGGACGCGGGTTTGGCCTTGGCTTATGTAAAGCACCCCCCGACTTTGGCATTGGGTTTGAATTAGGTATGGCACCCTCCGGTCCGTAAGATGGATTGAAAAAACGAATGCCATAAATCGAAGGTAGTGCCTGTTAACAAAAAAAAGTAAAGTACATAAATAAAATCATACACGAAATGGACTTTAATGCTTACATCTTTCGATGGATCGAACTCATCGTCCGGTTTGGTTTCTTTAGGTAGGTACCCATTTTCTGGTGTCACAAATGCATTATTATAAAGTACTCCATTCGAAAAAAACACATTGTTGCCGGCAGCATTTGGATCTATTTGGATTCCTGATGAGTTAACCGTATTGAAAGCAGATGGTTCCCTTTTCGGAAGTCCTACCATCGAGATGAACTCCTTCATACCTTTGACGACCGTTAGCGGAACGATCTTCTGGCCGACCTTTGGCGGCGGTACATGTTTTTGGTCGACCTTTTGCGGCGGTACAAATTTTTGGCCGACCTTCGGCGGAACGAATGAAGCAGTTTGTGGCGACATTACGCCGTATATATGCCGACGTCCTTGATTATAAAGTTGCTGCACTTGATCATTGCGTGCAACATTATAGATTGGTTGTAGTTGAAGGTTATGCATTGGTTGCATCGGTGGCGCAATGTAATATGGCGGCATAAAATGAATATATGGCTGACCATAAGGCACGTTATAAAACACCGGCATGGGGTGCAAAATGGGATGCGCATGCGCACGCAGTAAATTGGGATGTTGAATCGGGATCGGAATCGGCACTATGCCAACTAGCGGTTGAGGAATAACGATAGGAATAGGTTGTACGTTATAATTGTCCATTTTACTTTTTTCCAGTCGCCAAATGCCGGTTGAAGAAAAAAGAAGATGCTCGAACTTTTGTAGGTTAGAAAACGTGCAGTTTTAATGCATGTGTGTATTTTTTTATATGTACTCACCTATTTATATAGATTTCGGTATTAAATTATATAGATCAACTTCACAAATGCAAGTAAGTAATTAAAAGGGCAAAAGTTAAAATAAAATAAAATTTGTTTTGCTAAATATTAAACACGCGCACGCACGGCTTACTTCATGTAGTTACGCTCGAGCTTAGGGAACAGCCTTATTCCGAACGAAATCGGAATCGATATTCGATTATGCAATAATAAACTTGACGAAAATTAAGGATGATAATTTGTTTTTTAAAGTTAACACTTTTGGCTTAAAAGCTGCCAAATTTCGTGTAACGAATGAAACTTTAATTTATTGTTCATTTATTTATTTCTTTGCAACATTTGACTTAACAATTATAAGAAAAAATAAATATAATTACAAATTTCAAAAACACTTTATTTGAAATAGAATAAAACTTTGAGAATATAAAGATTGACTTTAAAAATCAAAACTAGTAGATGTAATATTAAAAAAATAAAGCTACTGGCTCCAGGCCTCTGTGCAAAGTATAAAAAATTTAAATAGTTTGCTATTATTTTTATAAAAAGCTCTTTTTTTTTTGAATACCCGCTAATGTAATTTAACGGCTTTTATAGCCAGCGCTGCCACCTGGGTCAAATATATCGAGCTGCCTATCGTGCGCTGACTATCGATATCGCAAAACAACAATAACAAAGTACACAAAAGTAAATTGCAGTTGACCAAAAGAAGTGCACTCTATATTCAGGTTTAAAGACCGAAAGAAACAAAAAAAGACTCGAATTTTTGCAAGAGCAACGAAAAAGAATAGAGGAGAATCGCATAAATCAAAACTGAGCGCCTTAGGAAGGAAGGACAACGGATTAGCAATAAAATCAATAATGGGTGCTGAGCACTCACAGCAGCGCGTCGAGGCTGATGGCCATGAGATCTTCGAGAGACGTGACCCGACGATGCTAGCCTTGGGACAGGGTTCCACTTCGGCAGCCACGGTGCGTATGAGCGATGGCAGTGCCATGGCATTGGCTGCAGCTGCCGCAGCGGCAACAAATAAACGTCGTGGCGCTGGTGGTGGCATGCAACAGCGTCAGCAACAACAACAACAACAGCAACTACAACAACAAATGTTACCAAATGGACCAGCTAGTATTGTGATTGCCAGCAAACAAATTATTTCGGATACAGCCTCCCCGACAAGTTCCGAATTAAGTCGCCCGCCTTCGCCACCATTGAGTGTGTGTTCGGATCTGCCTTATGTCTCCTACACAGATCGACCCATCGGGGACTCACCCAAAATACGCAACAGGCCCGCTCACATGCTGCAACAGGGCAGCGTCAATCGTTCCGCAGCACGTAAATCCCATCCAGGAGGGATAACCACAACCATTAAACCGAAGCGTCCACAATCAACAGCCTCCAGTCATAATATTGTGATTGTCAAGCCGGGCACACGTGATATTAACGATGATATCGATCCAGATTTGGCCCGTCTGCGGAATATACCACAGTTTCTGCCCGTACTACGTGAATCCATCAGTTCGGCAACATATACTCGAGATGCAGAGATCTTGGAGCGCTTGCATTCACAGCATTTACTTAATATTTGTGGACGAATGCAGACGCATTTGAATCTGTGCGCCAATCATGTGGCCAGCGAACAGAATCATCTGGTGGAACGTACCAAGGTGGTTAGCAACTCCATAACAACGCTCTTTGCCAAGTTTGTGGATATGCAAAAGACATATGCCTCGTATGCGGAACAATTTGCCAAAATCCGTAGCGTCTCCCAGCAATTGAGTCGCTGCAATTCTCTGCTCCATGAGAATATTGCCAGCCTGGAGGCAATCAATAACTTTCTGGACGATGAGGATCGTCTGGAGCCATTCGTTTGGCGCACCGATGACAACAAGTTGCGTGGCGAGGCTGAAGGTGCCGCTGGGGGCAATAGCAATCGTCTGTGGCGTCTCTAATCCCATATTATAGAGACATCAATTTGTTATTAGTCCAACTCGTAACTCTATTCAATGTGTATATGACGTATATATGTACTATGATCTAGCTAATTGCCCGTGTTAAAAATTGTGTTTATAAAGTTGATCTATCATTTGTTGTAGCTAGAATATAGACACAAAGATAAATAGAGTTATTTGACTAACTGATCTCGTTGAGAAGTTGATACAAATACATATGTGTAACACATTTAACTAAGTATATTTGTATGCAATTTCTCACAAATATTCGCTGATAATCTTAATTCTGATATAACGCTTATAATATTCTGAAAGTTTCATTAAGATCGGTTAATAAATAGATATGATATTCAAGGTTTACAATTGATCAACTACCTTGCAAGTTGTAATGAAGATCTGCTGTTGGACATTCCGAAACAATCCGATAAACTCCCAAAGGGTATAAAAAGAGAAACTCTTCCAGTTTGGTATATTTATTTCTATATTGATACACCAACTTTATATATTGAAATTGTCTTGAAAATTGGATACATTACATATGGGTAAGTTAGCTCTTACAAGTACAAGGTACAGTTGTTTAATTTCTTAGCTTTCATATAATACTACAACACTAATTTCACTTTAATCCAAATTTGAATTCCGCACATACCATAATATGATAAATCGATTTTTCTAGGGTTTCAAAAACTTATATCACGCATCCAAAATGTATAGTTTGTGGACTTTTCAGTGTTCTATCAATATTCTTTATCAATTTCAAAGAAATTTTTAATGATCCACATAATAGAAAAAAGAAATACATATTTCAACGATTTCAATCCAAAATTTATAAAAGCTAGTTTTCCCAGTTTTTTCTCTGTATTTGTAGAATTTTTTAAGCAATGCCTAACATATTTATCAATTTTAATTTTAATTTTGAAAATAACAGTGATAAAGTGAAAAGTAGCTCTTTCTAGGGTTTCAGCAACTTCAGAAATGCATCGAATAATTTATATTTGATAGATTTCAACGGCTTTAACTAATAATCCAATAGAATTTAAACAACATTAAAGCACACTTAATGAAAGTTACAATGACTCGAACAATGCGGAATAAATAAGTGTTTAAAAGATAGACTTGCTAATAATACGTAAATTAACTGCAGTGTTCAGGCATTAATTAAATATATACTCGATGCCTTCGCTTAATTAATTTCACATTTAATTAATTAATTGAGTCATTGATAATGTGGAAAAGATAAATTAAAGTTCACGTGGTTAAGATTTAGACAACGACTAGGCATATTTATTAGACATGCATACAATTAACTAGAGCTTACGAGTCTAAATAGTTGCTAGTAGATATACACATACAATGCTTGTATGTAGTAGTTATATATATATATCTACATATATATATTATTACAATTATTACAAACATTCACATTTAATGCATATTTGGATGCAACAATAGTTATTACAATTTAGTGGCACACGCCTTGAGTTAGTCTAATAATATACACATATACATACACATTACATCGATTCGGATATTTTCTGGGGATTAATATAATTATTGATTGGATTAATGTAGATTAAGTCGAAACCGTTTCGTATGAAAATTTGAAATGAAATGAATTATCCAAAAATGAGTATAGATTGTTTTCGAAAAGCCGAGACAAGAGAGTGAAAAAGGGGAAAGAGAGGAAATGTTAATGAAAGTTGAAAATCAAATGCATTTTCCAAATATTAGTATAGTTGAGAGTTAGATAAGTGGTAAAGGGTTTGATTTGGTGGGTGATAAATTAACACAGTTTTTGTCAATATTAATATACTATTCAATGCCGCCATCTCTTTCGCACACTAGCTCGTTCTCTGTCCCGTCCACGTCTTTGTTGTCTCTGCTCTTGCTTTTGTTGTTTAAGAATTCTTTTTTGATTCGCCACATGTAGGGTCTTATAGAGAGTCCAACAGCAGAGCACCTGGTTCAAAAGTAAACAGATCATGATAAATCCCTTCGAGCAGTGTGTGGCCAGAGTGTAGACGAAGCTACCCTTTAGCCAGAAGAGAAGAGCATTGGCTAACTGTTAACGCTGCGCATAGCTGCTCCAATAAACCAGGAGCATGAGCAGTACGTTAGCACAACTTATATTCTAGAATAACTTTTGCATATGTATGCGATCCTGCACGTTACGCTCATGTTGTTGCTCCTCAATTGCCTTCAGTTCCCGTGCCACCGTTGCCTTTAATGTGCCATCCAATCCCAATGCGTCAATAAAATCACGACGTGCCTGGGCTGGATTCCAGGCACCAGCATGTGCCTTGGCCCGACGAAACAATGCCTTGACGTTCCTCGGGTCAAGGGTCAACACCTCATTGCAATGCTCAATTACGGCATAAAAATCACCAGCAATTAGACGACATTGAGCATAGTTCAAGAGCAACGGAGCCTTAATGCTAGCTAGCTCCAACCATTCGGCATCATGGGGTTTCTCCTTGAGCATCAGTTGCTCCACCATGCCAACTGCATCACGATAACAGACCTCTGCCTCGGCATACTGCTGTGCCTTATAATGTCGGTTACCACGTTCTCGCAGTGAGTGCGTAGCGAGCATTTTCTCATCATCAGACATTTGCCAGCGTTCCTTTTCGTACTGCTCGGGTAGCTCAATGGAGATTAACTCTATGATAAACTCCAAGTCAACGGGATGTTGCAATAGCTCATCCAGATCCTCATAGCCCATGCCCTCGTTCTGCAATGTCATGCCACAGCAATGACGACGTTCCTCCGGCTTCTTTCCAATGTCCCGCAGGGTCTTTGAGATGAACGGATATTGGGCGCATAACTGTGTGTGGATGGGAAAAAGAGAAAACTTATTAAAATGTGTAACAGGAGAGTGCAAGGCAATGGGATCAGCTGAAATACAAAAATCCCCAATTGTTGGGAAGCCTTCGCTAATCAAGGAGAATTTATTGGAATGTGGAGCACGAGAGTTTATTACAAATTATATACATGGCAAATTACCAAGAAGGTGGTAATCACCAAAGTTCTTAGAACAAAGAACAAAAACATATTTCTCGAATTTTCTTAGAGTTAGATTGAAATTGGATCAGTTAAATTTCTAGAACAAACCCTTCCAATTGTTGGAATGCCGCGCTTAACGAGTTTATTGGAATGTAAAGCACAAGAGTTCATGGCATGGTGAAGTTTTTGACAGGGTAATCCTTAACCAAATTCCCTATTTTGTCAAGAGTATGAAACTATATATTTATATATTGACGCGAGTTCAAGTGAATACCGCCCCCTTGCTAATAATTTCACAATGAAATTGGATCAGTTGCATTTCCTGGAAAAATAATATTTCCAATTCTGGGAAATTCCCCCTGCTTACCGATTTGTGCACTGTAAACTTGGCCACCTCGTTGAGGGACATTTTCTGCACAATCACTTCCCAGACTTCCAGCTTAAATTTCTTGCCCAGCACCAGTTCCATGGGCTTATCCAATTTCTTGCTATCATCCACAATGCGTACATCGTTGGCCCGACGCGTTTGGAAATGGAATTTAACCTGAAAAAATTGAAACTATGTCATTTAGCTACCTCAGAGGTCTCCCCAGGTCCAGGTCCAGGTCCAGTTTTGTCCTTGGCCTAGTTTTTAACGCTTGCACAACTGTTGCCTCAATGCTTACCCTGGTGCCCGAAATAAGTTCGATGTATTTGTTGCCAGGATTAAGAACTTCCTTTAAAATTGGCTTTACATTGTTATCAGCATCAGTTTGTTGTTCCATTTTTATTTTATTCACTTTCGACGGTTTTGTTTTTATCAACTCTTTTTGTTATTGTTTCTCTGCTGTGTTGCTTCTTCAATAAAGGATTAATAAATAATTCCTCCACCTAAATAAAACCAGAACAACTGACTGATTAGAGAGAACAGCTGACGGGTTTTAGTTCTAAAAGTAAACAAGATGACAGCTGGCGGCGCTAGCAAACAAGAGTTGGCGCAAACTTTTTTTATTGAAGTCTGGCAATGAACAATTTTTAAAGCGCAGATTTAAAAACATAGTAAATTTAAACAATTAATCAATAGATTGAATTTAGATAAACCAATTATATTATAAATTCGAGAAAATAACGGGGATCATTTTAAAACAGATTTGGTTTATATAGCCCCACTGGGGACCTAGTTCCCTTAAACGAGGTCTACAAAATCTGGGAAATGCTGAAAAATTAGAAAAAATTCTACAGAAAATCCATGCGGAATCTCAACTCAATCGGTTTTGTGCCGCATTTTTGGGTAAGAAATCTTTTGGCCGACTCGTTTCCGAAAAACACTCAAAAATTCGGACAAGCTGCCAGATTTCAAAACGGTGGTGGCGCCGTCTCTTGTTTGCTAGCGCCGCCAAATGTAGTATTGTTTACATTTTAAACTAGATTTCTTATTGAAGTCTGGCAACGAACATTCACTGGGTATTCGGTCACGTATAGCGAAAAGTAACAGTTGTGTTTGCGCGCTCTTTGTTGGCTCTTGTGCTGCGGCCACCGTTTTGGTTCAAAGCAAAAACCAACAAAATACCGTTACGCTGAGTATTGAAAATTTTCGAGAAGTGTAAACAAATAAATTCTATGCTTAATGCAATTTAATTGTTATTATATCTGTTATATGTTGTTTTTGTTTTTTTCTGTGTGCGTGTGTGTGTGAGTGCATCATAATATTGATCATATGAAGAAGCGTGCATCTAAATCTAAATTACAATCTTAACGACCGCATTACAATCAATTGCATTACATGCTAGAACTGCGCGGCTGTTGCTCTCAAAACGATCGCAAAAAAGTTTATATATATATGCATATATATTTTTTTTCAAATTGAACTTTCAAAGCAGCCGCTTAAGATAAAGATCGCGTCGCGTTCGAGTTTCGAGAGACGATTATACGGACTATAGCGGAGGAGGGCGTGGAATGCACCCACCCACCCCCAACATATCGCATTCCTATCCAAATACTAGAACGAGCACTTCTCTCATTCCACTACTGTCACTCTCACTCTTTCTCTGTGTGTAAACGAGATTTCACACTGTTTATATTGGCAAAATAAGAAGAAGCTGCATTTGTTTTGCGCTGAACAACACGGCGTATGCATAATATTTCAAATGGTACTAAATTTTTTAAACTGAACTTGAAATATGTACATACAATTCTCAACGATTTCAATTTTGATTTCAAATTTTGGACCACCTGAGAATCTTTTGGGCCAACGTGGGCGTTGCTCTGCTCTATATATAAATTATATATAGTTTCAGTTGTTTTTTCTTTCGGTTGTTTTCTGCATAATTTATACAGATATGACACATCAACAATGATGTTGTATGGGTTGTTAAAAGAAACAAGAAGAGGAAACAAAACTTTTGCTAACGTAAAAATTACATACAAATATGTTTCTCTGCCTACTCATAACAACAACAGCAGCAACAACATGTGTATATCTTATATGCAACCCACACAGCAGCCCAAAAAACCAAAACACAAACAAAATCTAACGAAACGAGCAACAACAACAATAACAACAACAATCTATCTACCAATCTGCCAGTTAATAAAACTTTGGCTCTTGCTATCAATGCTCTTGCTGTTAGCTTAGAGCTTTTTTTTTATTTTGAGATCGTTTGCTCTCTCAACGTATGGTTTGTGAGTAGGCGACGCTGCTGGCGTGAGCGTTCTACAGGTACAACAGCAACAGCAACAGCAATAGCTACAGATACAAATACATAGATACAGATACATTGAGACATATCTAATAGATACACTTGGCATGTTGGCCTGAAGTTTTTCTGTGTGTTCTTTGAGGCTGCTGCTATTTTTTTTTTTTAAATTTGTATTTGCTCGCAGTCGTTGTTCAAATTTTGCTGCCTGCTGAGGCTTCGCATCCCTCCAAAAATACACTAGATATAATAATTGAAATACAAATATTAATAATAGTATTATAAATCAAAAAATAAACATTAAACGCGGCACGCGGCGCGCAAATTTTTGACGTAAGAACGTTTTTTTTAATGCAATTTTTAATTTATCATTAATTAAATTAAAATATATACAATTTTTTTCAACTTGTGCTAAAAGTGACGTAAAAAATGAAAATGGAAATGAAAAGCGTTAAGCAAAAATTAATTGAACACTGAAAAGTTGCTGTCAAGCTTTAACCTTCACACAGATACACACACACATATCCATACATACATATATGAACTGTTAATTATGATCACATTGTTGTGTGTGTGGTTTTTTTTATTTTTATTTTTTTGTGTGTTTTCTCAGCTGTTTGGTTATTGGAGTCTAGTGTCTTAAGAGTTGGGCCAATGGCCAAGAATTTAACTGCAGATTGTAAAGTTGCCTGCAATTGAAGCGTTTAGCCAAAGAAGATGCCTTATTTATATTTTTAAAATAGTCTCGCTGACTAATGCACTAAAATATACACACACACCAATACTAGCACACACAGATACGATTTGTATATCTATGGAATATCTTGACGCAATTTTGTATCTTTGGGATCAGTGTTTCTAGCATCTGGCGGCTCTCATATGAGAGCAGCATACATATGTGCCCTCTCTGTCTCTCTTGCTCTCTCACTCAAAGTTTGCGTTGCCAATTCAGCTTTTTTCCCGCCAGCTCTGGAGTCTTACGAGTTTTAAACTCGGGATATAATTGAAAATATTGGCTGGTAGGAACTGTACCAACATTAATAGTTCAAATATCATTATTCTAGCTTTCATAAAATTACTGGAGATATTCCAAAAAAAATAATAATGTATACAAGTTTAGCCTATTTTAAAAGAACCAGGGTTAAAAAACAAACATAATACATAAGACGGCTTTTTTTCTAACTGATCTTTTCAAGTACTGATATATCTTTCCTAGGCTCTTATGAGTTCACAACCAATTTAGACAATACTTGATCGGATCTGAACAGGTTTAAAAAAAAATAACTATAAAATAGAAAATAAAAAAAAGAATTTAATTTGCAAAGAACCCAAATTACAAAGAACAAGTTTTAGTGTTATTTTTTAGTTTAAAAATCTTTAAAATTCTGAAAATAGGACAGATCTTTACGGAAAAAAGGCTAAGACGGCAAGTTTGTTGGCAACACTGTTCGCAGTCACATTTATTTTTAGAGACAGGCGATCGCGTGTATTAAACTCTCGAACTGTGTGTGTGTGTGTGTGTGTGTGTCTGTCTACTCTGACGCTGCACACACGGTATTGCCATTTTAGCAATTAAGCAGCTAGTCTTAACAATTTTGTTAATGTGAAAGCTAGAAAGTTAATAGAAAAAATTAAAAAAAATTAAAGAGAAAGATTTTTAGATTGTAAAGTACTTGTGGTATTAGTAATAACTATTAAAAAACTAAGCAAGCTATGAGAGTATAATAATTTTAAAATTTGTAGTCTTGTAATTTTGTAGATATGGACTTAGTAACTGTACGATATCAGTCGGATTTTGTAATCCGACAAATTTAAAGATTCAAGTTGATGTAATTATATCCCTTGATTCGTAATTTATTATGTGGACTTTTTTATTAACAAAATATACATATTTTAATTAGCTACTAGAAATTTTTTGAAACCACTTTTGCCCATTTTAAAGCTAGCTTTTGTTGATCAGATTCGATGGGCTTAAAATTCAGACAACACTGGCACAAAGTTTTCGCTTTTCAGCAAGTTAACTGTAAAAAAAAGGCAATAAAAAAGGCACAGAGTATTTGCAATTCTATGCCGTGCTGCTTCTTGCAATTTAACGGTTTTATTAGCACAGTCACAAAACCTCTCCCGCATATTAATATCGCCTACATACAAACATATAAACATACAGATATTTGGTATTAATGTTCAATCGTATGTCGTTTGGCCATATGGCGCATTCACCGCAATTGAATTTTTTAATTTTTTCACAAACTTGTTGTTGCTATGACTGTGCCTCAATGAATGACAGCCATCAATGAGTTTGTATTTTGGCGCCCACACACACACACACACACACACACACATGCAAAATGTGCATGCTGCCCACTTGTCAAATGTTTAGCTGCGTCGCAGCGCTGCCAACGTCAACGCCAACGCCAACGCCGCCGCCTACAAAATCAGTGTTGCCTACATTTAAAGGATAAAATAGTTATTTTTAAAATAATAATTGAAACCGAAAAAGCTCGAGCAAAATTTTAAAACTGGAATTTTTAAAAAATTTGAAATTTGATTTGAAAAGTTCTTTTTTTTTTTAATTCTACAGTTGAAAAGGTTACCAAAACCCACAAATTTAAAATTTCAAGATTAAAGAATAGAAAAAATATGCTTATTACAAGTTATTTGACTTCAACAATGATAACATTTATATTGAAATCATTTTTAAATTAATTTGTTGGCCATAAATTTCCTGTAAATTTCTATAATTAAAAGTTCATACTATTTGTAAACTGCAAAAATTCTTAGAATTTTGATATCTTAAAGTTTGTAGTGACCAGTTTCCATAGAAGTGATATTTTATTTAATGCAAGTATGTTAAGGTATGTCAAGGTCGCATAGTGCACTTTTAATTTGTTGGTGTGTGTGTATGCCACCATAGGAGGTGGAAGAACCCCACCCCATCCGTCTGATCCTACTCGACATTAGTCAGATTTATTCAGAATCTACAGGGTATTGGAGTCGCCATCAACGACCCGCAAAATGCCGCTACAAATTGTGATATTCCGAAGCGATAATAAAGCCCTAAAATTTGGCAAAAAGCAACTTTAGCCTTTTCTACTTTTCACTTTTTAAGACAACGAATTGAGTGAAAAATGATCAAAGTAATTAAATATGATTAAGCTTTAATTATCCATTGTTAGAAATTCAAGTAGCCAAAAGTAGCCGTATAAATTACAAATAGTTTAGATTTCCTGCTAACATCATTAGCCTAAACTTTCTAGTTTTTGCCATTATAAAAATGCTAAATCTAGCAATAAAGCAGCTAAAATGGCAGCACTGTCTACAAATGCAATAAATGCATGCAATTTAATAGATTGCAGGTTTGTGTCTCCGCTAAAGGGCGTTAAAATTAAGATTTTGGCAACCTGTTTGTGTTTGTGGGTGTGTGTGTGTGTGTGTGTGTGTGTGTTACGTCAGCTTAAAAGAATTAAAAAACAATAAGAAGAAGAAGCAGTACAACAATAACAAAAATACTAAACACAGAAATCAAAATAACCAAAAAAACTGCGACTGAGAGAAGCAGCGACAAACAACAAAATGCCAAATAAAAAAATGTCAAAAAAACACACAAAAAAAACTTGATTTTCAAATCACGCATGTGTGTGTGTGTTGGTGTGTTAGTGTGTGTCTCTCTCTGTTCTTGCCACTGGCGGCTGCTTTATAATTTCGCTGAGCTGAGCGTTTTCTCAAAATTTGTGTTGTTTTTTGAAGTCATTTCGGCCAAGGTTGCAGACAGCGACAACTTGAGATCATAAAATAAATAAAACTTGCCTATTGTGTGTGTGTGTGTGTCAATGTGTGTATCTGTGTGTGTGTGTGGGTGTCTTTATTGACCATATGCGAGATTTGCAACGTTTAATTCCCAATCCATTGCAACAGTTTAAACAAAAGTCAAGCCCAACAACAACAATAACAACGAAAATGCAATAAAAGTGCCAAAAAATATATTTATTAAAAATAATTACGACAACACAAACAACAACACGCAAACGGAAGTGTGTTAAGTAACAACAAAAACAACAACAACAACAACAAACAACTGTGAACGAACACCAGCAACAAAAACTGCAACAATGATCAGTAGATGGAGTTGTGCGCCTCTGGCGCTGCTCCTCATAATGATGTTCCACTGTAGCCATCATCCAGTCACGCACGCCTACAACATCGATCTTCCAAGCTACGTGAGGCATCGTCATTCCAGCAATTCCATGTTCGGATTTAGCATTGCCCTCCACAAGGCACGCGGTGGTTATTCCAATTTCAATTCGTAAGTACAACATATAACACCCCAACTTCCTCCCACTTCCAATCCCATATCCACCAGGTTAAGGTTCACCTCATCCAGGGCCATGTCAATGCTGGGTTTGATATTAATAGATAAAGCGATCCAATAAAATAACAGAAAACTTATACACAGTTTTAAACATGAATAAAAGTACATACTTGCTGTAGTGGAATTAGGCTATTACCCTTGCAGTTGTGTCTTCTGTTAGTCCTTTATTTGTCAGTTTAAACTATTAATCTATATATTTATTAATTCCTATAATTTCATTTGATAGAGTTACACAAGACTCTCTTTGATATCGTATATTAAAGCTTATTTTTGAGAACAGTCTACAGTCTCTGCATGGTTCTTAAGCAAATTTTTCCTTTTGCAATGGTTACTGCCATAAATATATTTCGCTATAGTAGATTGAAATTTAAAGCGACTTTTCATTTCTGCACACTGTTTAAACTAGTTTATAGAGTTCTTACAGAAGCTTTAATAAAGTAACTGCAGCGTTTAAAACTTCTTACAATCTGCTAGCTCAATTTCGAGAAGCTTTTCAAAACAGTTCTCTACGATTACCATTTGGTTGCTATCTGATTTTACTTTCATTCTCTATGATGGATCGATGGGTCTTATATTGTAGGTGGCAAAGAGCAAGACTTTTCTCATTAGCAATCATTTCGGCAACCATTTTTATAATTTCATAGTTAAATAGTTTTTGCTCCATAATTTATTAGCTAATACTTAAGTAAACTCTGTAAATAAATCACTAATTTAGACAGTTGTATATGAAATATAGTATGCAATTTATTCTAACAAATGTCTCCACCCATTAACATTTATAAAATCTTGAGACTCTTAAGCTTAACATCAAAAATAAATTTTCCTGTCTGTTCCTTTTATCAAAATTTCGAACTTTTCAAGGTTCTCTCTCAAGAAATTCCCTCATTATTTGTTTCAAGGTTTCGCACATTTTAAAGCTCCCACGGGACATCAAACGACTTCTTCTATCGTGTATTTTTGGCCTTTTTTTAAGCAGATTTGATTTTAAATTCGTAGAATTGGCATTGGATTTTTTGTTGTTGGGGCTTTAAAACTAAGATAATGATTTGGCATTAGTTATAAAACAAAAGCAATAGTCTTGGCTTGACTTTTATTAGTTTTAAATGTGTATAGTCTTTGGTGTATTATTATTATATATTGGAAAAGTGAACTTGTTTATTTAGTTTTTGCTTGGTAAATGTGTAAAATCTTTGCTCTATTATTATTTAGTATTGTAAAAGTGAACTTGTTTATTTAATTTGTAGTTTTTGTTTGGGTGGACGACAGCGAGTTACCACTGTAAATGAAAAGTACTTATGTAAATGAAGCGAACGACCTTCTGACACCCGATACAGACAGCGCCAGTGACTGACAATGACATATGCACACTCTACCACACTCTCACACACACACACACACACACACACACACTCACGCACACAAATAGGTATGTGCGGCAAATTTCAATGCCACAATACGCATGCGCGCCGGAAACAATGAGGCATGAAATACACAAAAAAAGGAAAAACTATCTTAAAGATGCAACGAACGAGAACATTTGTCGCTTGCCTCATCACAATATATGTAAATTTATATTTATTTCAATTTCTTTTTTTTTTGGGTTTTTTCACTGAGAAAGAGAAAGAGACAGGAATAGAGATTGGGTAAGGGAGAAGGAGATTGAGAATGAGAATAAGCATGGCAGACTGATAAGACTGAAGACAGAGAGTGATAAGCGTTTAAGTAAGTGAATTTTTTATCACTCGAAAAGCAACTGCTATGCTGCAAGTGCCACAGTTACAACACATACATATAGAGAAAGAAAGAGATAGAGAGAGAGAGAGAGAGCAACCAAATCTTTGGAGTGATAACTCTTAAGTATGCTCATAAGTTGAATGGGTTTATTTAAGCTAAAGTTGAGAACTGATGATGCATAATTCTTCGTTGATATCAACAAAATGCTGACATTCAACAACAATTTTCGATTCAAATTTCAATATTTATTTATGTTTCGAGAAAGAAATTTTAATTACAACTCAAATGATCAACAGGCAATTGAATTTGTTTATTTGATGATTTAGTTGTTAAGAATTTCTTCAGATACTTTAGAAACTCAATGGAACTTTTATAGTAACTCTAAACTAACATAAAAACAAGTCGAACTGTGAATGAATGAAATGAATTGAAAGAATTGTAGTATTCTTCTGAAAGCGGAAGTTTTCATTTAATTATTTATCAAAATAATCATTAAAATTGTTCACAGTCATGTCATGTAACAGATGGAACTTAAATACTTACTTTTGGAGTTGTGGGCTGAACTGTTATAAGATATTTTAGAAACAAGTGAATGTAGGAGCTTTCAATGAAGTGTTTGCAAATTATTATGATACAATTGTATAAATATTAATTAATGACAGACATAAAATATTTCTGAGTAGCTATAATAATATTTGTCTAAATAAAAGTTTGTAAAATTGAAAACTAGACACAAGGATAGAAGAAAGTTTGTGATTTATATGAAACTATATGTAGTTCTGTTCAGGCTGATTATCTTTGTCTAACTATATCTCCTTGTTATAGGTATTAACAGACCTGAGAAATATCAGCCGAAATAAGAATCTTTATTTTTGTATTGTATGAAAATATGTATGAAAAATGCAGTAAGCTACAGTGGAGCAAGCTCGACAGTAGGAGACCCAGTACTTTTTGAGAGCAAAGCGTCCACTACAGATTGTTCTTCAATGTTCCCTACCATGCAATAGATAGCGCCACTACGAAATAAGTTAATAAACACAGAGGTCGCTAGCGTCTCTTCTTCTTCCTTTTGCCCGTAACATTGTTAGTTGAATAACTTCCGCGTTTGTAATCCGTTTGGAATGAAATTTTCAGGACAGGTTTGGACCATAGTGTTTATCATTTGTACAAAAAATCAAGGCGCTAGCTTTAAAGGTGCTCCTGTAATTCGACTTCAAAATTTTGTATTCCAATTTCCGGGGGCGGAGAGGGGCGTGGCAAAAATCTAAAACAAACTCGATCAATGGGAGATATAGATGTACCTACATGCCAAGTTTGGTGTCTCTAGCTCTTATGGTCTCTGAGATCTAGGCGACACAAAAAGGGACAGACAGACAGACGGACAGACAGACGGACAGACGGACATGGCTATATCGACTCGGCTGTTGATGCTGATCAAGAATATATATACTTTATGGGGTCTGCCACGCCTCCTTCTGCCTGTTACGCACTTTTTTTTTGCACAAACTTAATAGACCCATTTGTACTTTTTTAAAGTACTGGGTCTAAAAATAGTCAGTTTTAGCTAGCAAATACAGTTAAAAATATATATTTTATGATCATCTTATGAGAAAGATATTAATATGCTATCAAATGTCACTATAAAAAGCTATGATATAAATTAGGCAACCCTTTCAGACAGAAGCTCTGCCGACTGAACTTCTTTACGATTAGAATGTACTCCCAGCTAAATATGTTCCTAAATATAAGTATGGAGAACATCTGCATGTTCTTTTTTCTTCTGTCTTTTTTTTCGGTTCGAAATGGAATCATTCACAATTCTATTTGTATTTGTTGTTGTTCCATTTAAAGCCATAACTGTCTGGTGTCTTGTGTCAACACCATAAAAACTCCTAAATGCCATTAATTTCAATCAGAGCAGAGACCGAGGTGAGCCCAATCAAAATTTATGGTCGCCAGCGTGTCCTATTGCACTATATAAATATAAATATACATATATGTATATGTATATGGAAATATACTAGATGTATCTCTAATAGTGAGAGGGAGATGAATGTTAAATGTTCCCATTTTAAGTTTGAACCGAAACCATTATTAGCCGAATGCAGTTGACCCATGGCAAAATGGCTAAAGATTGAAGTCTCTAATAGGAGTCTCTCCTTCTCTCTTTACTTGTCTGTCTTTCTCTGTCTTTAGTTGTAGTTCATGTCTTCAGAATTCGCATTCTCATGTGGATGATAGCCTATTGAACTTTGAAAGTTCGTCAACGGGAACCATTTGCGCAGCTTCGACGAGCGTGTTAATCAACCGGCACATAGTACTATGAATAGTACTCATACACTCACACTCACACTAACATTCATACTCACATTCATACTCATACACTCATAGAGCATCCAGATGGTAAGATGAATATGCCAGACATTTGACTTTTCGCACGTTCACTTGCTAAAGACGACGACGAGTGTTGAGAGAGGCGAGAGATACAAGCCATTGATAGACTTGGCAGCCAACAGACTTCAAACCCAGCTCCATGTCTTCTACAAAAAAAAAGATACAAAGATAGAGAGAAAGGGTGGGGAGGGGGGTGGGGTAGAGAAAGAGTCTGAGAAAGAGAGGGAACTAATAGACAGACAGTGAGATTGGTAAAGCTGGAGTTATCATCACATTGAACGTGTCTGTGGATTAACTCAAGTAGTACAGCTTATTGTTATACCCTAGAAACTTTGAAAATATAGACAGTTTTGAATGCAGAATTCATATTATATTTTCAAATATATATAAATAGAAAACATTTAAATCCTTATTAAGTGTCAAAAGAATACAAATTGAAAGAAAAGAATTATATTAATAACAGAAGATTCTAAATTGATAGAAAGAACTTTTATTTAACTATCTATCTCATTTTTCTTCGTGCAATTGCTTAATTTCGAGACTTCACTGTACCTCTATGAACCACATTTCCAAAAATATGCGCTCATTTTTTTATGACGTCAGCCTTGAGTTTAAAAATAAGCCCAACAAATCGGAAACAAATCGCACTAAAATCTTGAGACGTTCACAAACGTTCACAAATGCCAAGTAAACAATTTTTTATTCAATTTTGAGTTCAACATTTTGGAAAGTATGCGAATTTTCTTATATTATTCTTATGGGGAGTTTTGACTTTGATACAAGTAAATACATCTTTAAAATAAGTATATTTTCAAGATTAGAATTTAGCCTTAATTATTAATTTACGAAGCACTTGAAGTCTACTAAAATGAAGTCGAAATTATTATGCAAGTTTTTCTTTGAATGCACATTCAATAGGTATCTGTGCGTTGTTCATTTGTAGTTGTGCCTTTATTATGGTCGTAATTCATATGCATTTTAGCCGATCGTCTGTGACTTTAAGTGCACTTAAATGCTACCAATGCTTTCACACCAACAACAGCAAGAACAACAACAATAACAACATTAACAGCAACTTTAACAACTACAACAAGAACCAGAACAACAACAGCATTATTTAAATGCAGCGTTAAAATGTTTACAATTCAATAAACAGACAAAGATAAACAGAGAGCACAAAAAGCGCATTACGTGCGTGCTTCAGAGACCTCCAAGAGTTAAGATACAGATACAGCAAAAGCAACAGCTAAAGATACAGATACAAGGTATCTAGGCTGTAACAGGTTAACAGGCAACAGCTACAGCACCAGCAACAGCAACAGCAATGCCATTAAGCCAGATACCCTGGATTTTTCATTTGCCTATGACCAATTGTGGTTTCATTAAACTGAAATACAATAAATAAGTATAAATATATTCTTACCACTTAATTACGAACCTCATTTAAAATATGTTTATTATTTAACATTAGGAATTACTCAACTGAATAAAAATATATATATTTGCTTTAACATAGGTATATAGTATTAACAGTTTGTTAATTTAAATTATAAGTTTGTTAGTTGCTGAAAAGTAAAGCCGCTCCACAAAACGGACTATGAATAAACGAGCCTGAGTTAAAATGCTCTTAGTTAAACTTCTTTAGATTTTACTTTCTTAAATTAAGCCATTCTAAGTTAAACTTCTGTAAGATGAAGTTCTCTTAGTTGAACTGCTTAAATCTAAACAACTCTAGGGGCATTTTTAAATCTTACCGACAAGTTACAGTCTAGACAAACTTGTCTATAACAGACTACTCTAAGGCTATCGGCAAGATGAGAAAACAGCCCTAAGTTGAGCATTTCTAATCTTAACTTCTCTAATCTATGCTACATTAACTTTAACTTGTCAATTCAGAACTTTTCTATTTCATTGATTTAAGGTCAATTTAATGATCTTGACTTTAAAATGTTCTACATTACATTTGAGTTTTCTCGAATACTCCCCAATGTAAATCTTTCTGTAGATTTAATTTATAGTTTCTTGAAATGTTACAGTAGATATAATATTAAAGACTGTACAGCAACATTATTTTTACTTTCAATAACAAGTTGCTCACCAAAGTGGTAACTCCTTAACTTATACCCTACAAAAGTGTAGGGTGTTCTGGAAAACTGTAGCAACAATTGTTGTCTTGGAGTTTTGGGTTTGTCTTCTAATTAACACATGTGTGTTTGCTTGAGTTTAAGTTTGTTGAGTGATACTCAGTGGAAATTTGTCTTCTCTTTCTTCTCTTTTTCCTCCTCCTACTCCTCCTCCTACTCATCATACTCATACCCCGCCTACTCACAGTCACAGTGAGGTCTAAAAGTGCATTAAAAGCTAAAAATTACCTGACTTCAACTGCTGCTTCACAATATAATTGTGTGTTAAATGCGTGCAAACAAAGAGACAGAGACAGTTACAGATACAGATACATATGTCGACAGAGGTGGAGGTGTAGACAGAGGCTGTGGCAAAATAGAGGTGGCAAGGGGCAAGGGGCAAAGGGGGCAGCATTGTCTGTAACTAGTTGTGGTTATTGTTAATAAGGTAAACCATTGGACAATGTGGTTTGCCCTGAAGCATTGTCGGCAACAATTAATACACACAAATGTATCTGTATCTGTTAATGTATCTGTATCTGTTTCTGCTTGGCTGACATAGTTAAAAGCTTGTGCGTGTGCTATTTACGGTCAAGTGTTTGGCACAAGGTTGGCCAGCCGCCGTCCGCTTCACCCAATTGGCCAAATAAGTCATCATCAAGAGGCTCCAACCGTTAGGATCGTTGCCACATGCTGCAGGTGGCAGCTTTACTTGACTCACTTGCCTCACATGTACAGCTTTTGACCAGGTTTCCTTATAGACACGCATTCAGTCCGGTCAGCCTGATGCTCATTAGCCTGGCCTTGTTCACATTGCACCACTTTGAAATGGCTAAAAAGAATCAGAAGAAAAATGTGGGTTACTCGACATGCATACACATATCTGTACTATATAGGGTCGACAATCAGTCACAGATCCGTTTTGTCAAACAAGATAAAAGTATCTTTAAGTGTGGCCTAACACTTGTCAGTACTTTATTACTGTGGAAAATATTCGGCTCTCTAACTACTAATTGTTGGTTTTAATTTAATGTTCCATAATTAATGATAATGAACTATATATATTACTTATTACTCTACTACTTATTTCTTAGCACTGTATGTTGTTTAAGAATTTCAGCCTCATAGCTCTTCCCTTTTCGGCGCCACGATGATGAGTCAGTAAATCAGTCAGGATAAAGAGTTTCATATATATAGAATTAAGCATTAAGAGGGCCAAAAATTTACTTAAATAAACCCAAATATTTGACTTGATTGCCATTTAATATTAATGGATCAGTTTTCCTATACAATCAATCAAATTGGGTCAGTTATGCTGCGAGTTGAGTATAAAATTTGCTGATCACTTGAGGAACTGCACAAATTTCCTGTCTGTCTGCCCATTAACCTCGTTCTCTGCGAACGCTGTCCTATAAATGGATGTTCAGTTTTTCAGTTTCTCAGTTTTTCAGTTTCAGTTTGAGTTTCAGTTTCCAGCTGCCATTGATTGTCGGTTTGCTGTCTTTATTGTGGTTATGAAATTGCAAACAGAGGCAGACAATGAAATGTAATTGATTTCAAATATTTACTGTACTTTTTGTACACTTTGGCATTTGGCAGACAGTCTCTCTCTCTTTCTCCTCTCTCTCTCTACCTACCCCCTCAATTCCTACTATATCTTTTTTTAATTGCCGCTTGATTGCGGAGAGTCGAGTGGCGGCGATAAAGATAAAGATCGGAGGGAATCGGCTTAGATGTGGGCAGAAAAGAACATTACTACTGCATCCTGTATATTTCTACTCATTTGTACGGAAGTGTCAATGTGTAAAAAAGGTGTTGGAAAAACACACACACACACATACACACACGCACAGCATGATCGCATCTTTGAAATGGCTCAATGAACGCTGGCCGCACACAAACAATAGACACTGTAGAGGGCCTAAACGGGGCACGTTGCACGTTGAATGTTGAATGTTGCACGTTTGAGCGCCGGCGCGCAGCGTCACGTGTGAACAGTTACTTTTTCCCAGACTTGAGACCCTCGTGAGAGCAACCAAATGAGGCGCACACATGTTTAGCGTCGTAACGCCCTCGTGTTTTGACCCTCCGAGTGAGGAAAAACCCTTCTCCGACTTCTATTTCTCCTACTCCTAGTCCTCGAATCGACCTCAAAGTAAACACTGGACCCTCACTAAACCAACTTGAAAATGACTTTGCGATTTCGTTAAATTAAATACGAGTAGATACCCCGTTTATTTAATGCCTAAACAGTGCGTGCCAAAAGTATATGTGCTTTGGAAATACTTGACATACTAGATAAAGCGAGAGAAAGATATTCTGTAGATAAGTTGAGATGATAGCTAGCATATCTTTTAAGTCAGCTAAAATATTTATTATTCAATGTTTAATCAGCACATAATAATGTGCACAGATTCAATATTTTAATGAATATAAAGATACTCGTATCAACTCTTAACTCAATCTGAAATATTTGTGCTTATTAAATAAACTTTATTTAAACAAAGTAAAGTTAAACGTCAACTCTTAAGAGTTTCCGGAAATGGGCAAGAATTTAATATTTTTAGGTAAACAAAAGATTGTCAAGTTAAAGAAATGAAAGAAATGTTTATTTTGGAAATCTCAAGATTGTTTAAGGAATCTTTAAAGTTATTATGACTATAGTTTTATCGAAATTTCTGATATTTATGCTGATTAAAAATAATAATTTATGCGTGTATTTTCAAGAACTACATCTTAAGATTTCAATTGAATATTTTAGAGGAATAAATTACTAGCCAAGGTTGCTACCGCTATCAAAGTTTTTATGGATCAAATTTAACGATATTTGTTTTGTTAAATATTGAGTCTGAAGAACGTTCCGAAAAATATATAGATACGATATTTTCCTTTATTTAAAAGATAATGGTTCACAGACTCTGCACAACACATTCACTTCGATGTTATAGCTTTTAGAAATGCACTTTGAATGAGAAATAATAAGTTTATTTATGTAAGGAAGTCTAAGTTATATTGACTTGGAATAAACTGTTAAATTCTGACAGAATTAATAGAGATACATATATCTACTTAAATTCTTAGGTTTTATTTTTATTATCAAACCTTAAGTTATGACATTAAGACTTATTTGACTTCCTTTTAGCTATTCTCTAGTATTTCAAGTCTAGTTTGGTTGTTTCTATATAAGGAGCTGATTGTGAGTTACATATTTATGATGTCCTTAGAGTGTCGCCCATTGTAAAAGAGGGACTAACAGACGGAACAGCTATATTTAGGTTTTTTATATATTTCATTTTTATACTTTCTCTTTTTCTCTCCCATACTTTCTCTCTCTCCTTTTCTACTTCTCATTCTTCCTTAGCATATCTTCCTTTCGGGTATTAATCCTATAAGAAATCCTCAACATTTTGATCAATGTGCAACAGCTATAATGACAGCTGTTTCAGTGGACCACATACATTTGGCAGGCACTGTGCACGTGGTTTTCATTCACAGTTGCATTTGTCTGACAACTTGACAGAATGACTGACTGACTCACTGGCAGGCAAAAAAAGGCAAAAGGCAAAAACAAAAGGAGGGTGTGAGTGTCAGGGAGTCAGAGAGTCAGGCAGGAAGCATGCGCAGCTTCACACACACACACACAGAGACAGCACCCACACTTACACACACACACACAAGCACACAGATACACTCTCGAACACACACACACACACAGCTATCCTGTGGAACGGATGTTGTGCATGTGTTGCCCACAGCAGACGCATTAAAGGTACAAGAAATGAGCAAGAAAAAATTACTTGGTTTATTTTTAACATAATTTTTATTGCGGCTGCTGCACGCGACGAACAACAACAACAACACTGAACACTGTAGAACAACTAGGAACAACAACTACCGAACACCAATCGAAGTTCGATTTGAAATTCAATGCGCATTGCGTCCAAAAGGTTCGACAAATAATTATTTTCTCTCTGTTGTCTCCTTTTGCCGATTTCCAGTTAAATTGCTTTTCCTTATGGCTTCGTCTTCAAATTTTCCCCACAACCAGTGTGTGTGTGAGCGTGTGGAAAATTGTTCAATTTGAAATGCATTTTGGGTTTCACTTTTCTAATTTCCTTTTTTTTTTGGTTTTTGAGAAACGGCCTTGCTGTTCATTTTGGCCATTTGTTAATGTAATTGAGACATTGCCACAGAACAAAAATGTTTGCCTGGCCGAAAACAATTGAAACAATTTTCCAATTTTCACGGCGCGCCAGACACGCGCGATTCTTTGTCTCCCTCTACCCCCTCTCTCTCTCCATTTCTCACTGTCTCTTTCAATCAAGCTGTCTTTGGTTTTGTCTCTACTTTTTGTTATTTGGCGCCTTTCATGTTGTTGTTTCATTCATCACGTCGCTTTGTTCTTTTCAATGCTCTGCATACTTTATAGGGTATCATCAAGTTGTGCTTGCAGTATTTGTCATGAAAATCCGACATTTTTTTAAGGTATAAAATATTTATGTTGCCATAAATGATAAAGGGAATTATTTAGCACTTTATAATTTATTATTTTCAAAGGCTTAACAAAATTTAGCTAAAGATCAGTTTACTTTATGAAAAGGCAGTCACACACATATTATTATTATATTATAAGTATTTTAGTGTCATTTTAAATATTTGTTGTAGTGTATTTAATATTCTTGCTTTCAACTTTGAGCTCTACTTTGGTTTTATTTCTTTTGTTTATGTTTTGTATGTTGCCCATTTTTAATTGAAGCGCATTGATTTTGATTACTTGTTGTGCATTCAGCTCTATAAGGCTTATTGTATGTGTCTCTCTCTGTGTGTGTGTGTGTGTTGTGTGTGTATTTATTGTTATGGTTGTGGTTCATTGCACATACAAAACTGACGCGTGCTGCTTTATTTGAAAATTACGCCAGCCCCATGAGATCTTTCCCCCTTTTATACGATCTCTCATAAAATCCCCCTCAAAACAATTCTCTAGCTTTTCAAGACTATACAAATTATATGAATCTGTGTAACTGCAATTTTTAGCAACAATTTGTTGTTGGAATTAATATTTTTATTACTTTTTAAATAAACTGAACTATTTTTCTTGTGTAATGTGAGAATTTGGTACTGTTTCTAGAATTGCAGTGGATTTAAAATAAGCTAAAATTCACATTAGAGTCTTAGTTGTATGATATAGAAAATGTTGGATTTTAATGAGTAAATATATAAGAATCTTTATAAAGATGAAATTTGAAATGAATTTAGAAAAAATTTGGAGTTTTAACTTTGGCCCGATATTTAATTTAATGTATTAAAATATAATATATAATTCTTTAATTTTATTTATTAAAGCAATACCTTTCCAAGATATCCTATCTGTTTATTTCACAACTTTTGCTATACATAAATAAATTATTTTTTCTAAAAAGAAATGAAAACTTCCTTAAATCTTTTAGTTCAAAATCTTTCGATTTCTTGAAACTCTTTCAAGGCTGATTTCGCAACTGTAAAAGAAACATTTAAGTACTTTACATATTCTTAGGAAGAACAACATTTCCAGATGTTCTTTTGTTCAATTTCAGTATTGTAATACTTTGTTTTTCAGCTATTTGTCGAATTATTCGTTATTTATTTCAACTCGTGTTTTTGTTTTTTGTTGGTTTGTTATTGAACATATTAACGGAATGCCAAAATGATTTGCATGATTAATAAATCAATTGAGGCAAAGATGCCAACTTTCTTCACAACAGAATGACGCATTTTTTTCGCTACAATTTTACGAGTTAAACGAAAGATATATAATATATATACTTATATAGTACGAGTAAATGAGTATACAATATATAGACTTAACGAAATGCAAATGATTTCCGAAATCTGCTTGAGGCATGCAATTGAATTTGAGTTTGTTTCGACCTCAAACAACATGCTGGGAAGAGGAGTGTAGAGAGTGTAGAGGGAAGTGTATAAAGGGGTTCATTGGTGAGGGGAACCTGTTGCGTTGGGTGCTCACAAATTGCTATTAATTATATTCGGCGAGAATGATCAAATGAATGATTCAATAGTTTGCCATGATGTCAGCAATAGATCGAATAGAGAGAGAGGAAGCGAGAGATACAAGAAAAGAGGGAGAGAAAAAGATACAATAGATACTCGCGTGTTAAGAGCTTGTTTTTATGTCACATTTAAATAACTACTATTATAGTCGAACAGTCAAACTTTGAACTGGATTTTAAGTGTCTGTTTAAAAAAAGATCAAAGCATAAATTTCACATTAAAATAAAAACACATTCAAAAATTCACATTTCCAACAGATAAATTAAACAAAAATTTGTGTAATTTAGTTTAGTTGCTAATTTGAATTTAATTTGTCTATTTTATTTTTAGATTTAACTTTTTTGTCAATTGTTTTTGGTTGACGTTTAATAAAGTCAATAAATAATATAAGTCAAAAGAATTCAGATACATTTATAGACTTTGATTTCAGTATATTTAAGTTTTCTAATACACATATAGGTACAGTAATTATTATATTTATTACTTATTATTACTTATAGCCATATATTGTAGTTCTACCATTTCCTCCATTAACCTTTTATTTAAATATCCAACACAAAAAACAATGGCAAACTCTACCTAATCCTAAATTAGTATCCAAATACTTAGAACTCTTCTTTTGATAATCGCTTCGATCAGTATGTCGAATTTTCAGCTTATTTTCGGTTTTGTTTATTCATAATTTTAATTTGTAGTAATATTCTTTTAATAATAAATTTAATATCCAAATACTTTTCATTTGATAGTTTATCTTACCAGTTTAGATTATCAAAGGGGCAACAAAGAACATTTTGTAAAGAAGAAAACATTAAAAAAACAGATATGAGCTAATAAACTACAAATATTTAAGGGATTAGCTGCTTTAAGTGTTTAAAATTGCTGCCAAGAGTGATCCTTCTTCTACTCTCCCTAGCGGTACCTCCATTAGAAGTTAAAATTGCTGCAAAGAGTGCTCCTTTTCCTACTCTCTCAAGCTGTACCTCAATATTATGCTGGCTCTTAGCATGAAGGTGGTTGCCCAATGACCAATGACAAAAGAAGCACCCTCAACACAAAGGAGGTAGAGAGGTAGAGAGGGAGAAAGATCTCCCCTTTGGCTTTGGCTCTGGCTCTGGTTACTCGTAAATAGAGAGTACAGAGTAGTACATCATGGCACGCACATTGACAGCTGTCATTAGCATTCATTGCGGAAGCGCGGCAAAAACCCATTGAAGGGCCTCATTGAAGAACCGCTTTGCTTTGGGGTGCAGTAAATGGGCCTTCATTAAAATTGAAAATAATAAAACTGAACTCAACTCGAAATAAATAAAAATATACGAATACGAATACGAATACGAATTTATACGAACAACTGTGCAGCCGCAAACGGCAAATCAAACACTTGAGAGTTGATTAAAAACGGCCCTGTCCCTTTTTGCCACACACTGTTCCTGCCTCCTCTCCTTCTCTCCACATCTTCTTTACCCATCTCTCCTTGCCACACAGTCACTGCCCACATGCAACAATTTGACGTTTGACTAAAAGCAAAAGAAAGAATTGAAAAATCCGCACAGATGCGTCGTGCAACATGAATAACGGCGCGAGTATTCAATTTCTATGCTCTATGAATGTATGAATGAATGAATGAATGTTGTTGCACTCAATCAAAGTGAATGCAAAGTGAATAAAGTCTGTTAATGGGCAACGAATAGACACTTGACTGTGGCCTTAGGTCAGGATTTAGCTTTGATCTTTCTTAAGTCGAATGGAATAGGAGTTAAGATATAAAAGTATCTATGGATCTGCAGCTGATGAGTTAAGATATAAAAGTATCTAAGTATCTGCAGCTGATGATGTGTTGAAATTCGGATAATATTTTAACTGTTTCTATATATTTAACTTTTTCTTTAGTAGACTGTATCAGTTTCTTCATTTATATCTTTAACTCTATCTTTAAGTATCTGTATATGTTTCTTTATTTATATCTGCATTTTTAGACACATCTGCGTCTGTATCTGTATGTTTAGCTATAAAATTATCTTTAATTCTTTCTTAAGTACACTGTATCTCATTCTTCATTATATCTTTAAGTCTATCTTTTAGTATATGTATCTGTTTCTTCTATATCTGCTTCTTTAACTATATTTGTATCTGCTTCTGTAGTTTTTACTTTAAATGTATCTTTATCTCTATTTTAGTTTCCTCATCTATATCTTTAAGTATCTGTATCTGTACCTTCATCTATGTCTGCATCTTTAACTATATCTGCATCTGTATCTGTAGGCTTAACTATAACTGTATCTTTAACTACTCACTCATATCCACACCCATTTTTGTATCTTTAGCTATTTAGTCAGATGTATCTTATAAATTGCTATCTCTTTTTTTTGCAGTTTGGTTGTGGGTGCACCCAAATATGATACGTCCAGCTATCAGGAACGTGTCGTTGAGGCTGGAGCCGTCTTCAAGTGTACGATGCAAGACGATGAATGTCAGCTGGTAGCATTTGATTCAAAAGGTAGGTTCAAAATTTAAATTCATACCATGGGAAATTGTTTTGATCTGTGGTTAAAGGGGTTCAGCTTGGCGCCAGTTAAGGGCACAAATCGTCATCGAGTTGCAGTTGCTGTCGAATTGAGTTGAGTTGAGTTCTTGGCCTTCTCAGTTCTCCGTATCAGTCTCGAGTCTCACTATGTTGGCTTTTTGGTATTGGCGCCAGTGACAACAGCGTAAAATGCAATTAGTTATTTATGGCTCACACGCATGCGCAGCGTTTTTAGTATGCAAAATGCGAAATGCGAAATGCAAAAATGCAAATTAGCGCAAAAAGGAAAGAAATAATAAAAATAAAAATAATGGAAATGAAAATGAAAAGGAAAATGAGAGAAAAGAACACTTTGTGCTTGGCTGCCGTTTACGATTATTATGATTATGATTATTATTTTTAGACGGTGTGGTTGCTTTTCTGTTGTTGCATCCAACTTCCTTAAGCGCAAACGGAAATGATAAACAGGCGGCCTCTAAAATAAACAGACGCCCATTTTCAAGGTCCTCCACCTCCCCCCACTGCAAATATGTTGCCATCAAACCCACCCACCTTTTATTATCAACTGTCTCTTCCTTGCCCTCATCCACTTCCTCTCCTTCCTTTCCCTTCTATTTTTTCTCCGCTTCTCACACTCCTCTTGACAATTTGCAGCAACGGATGCGCAAATAAAAAATTATTCGCTTTGTCGACGATGAGAATGATGATGATGTGCCTGATGATGATTATAATAATGATGCTCATGATGATGGCAATGGAATGGTGTGGCATGCAATGATGTGGTGTGTGCTGCAGATTGCTGTGATATTCACTTGGCATGCATGATATGCTTATACCCTGTAAAGTAGCTTACAAGTAGCTTTCCTTATCCTCTTCTTACAATTTCATTTCTAAAGGAAGAACTTCGATTCTTTTTCTATCTAAAGGCCTTCAATTTCCTTCTTTGAGAGTAAAGTTAATTCTTCTCTTTTATCCCTTTACCAATCTAATTTTTCTAGGCAGTCTCTAAATGCTCAATCAACCTATCATCATTCAATAGATATATATGAAAAGTAGATTCATAAGTAGATTAATCTTTACTCTTTTAACATTCGAATTTCTAAGGCAAAAATCTACATTCTTTGTCTAAAAACATACTTTTTCTCCAATAAGTTAGCCATCTTTTCACTCCTTTTTTAAAGCTAGAATTTCATTTTTGACAATAGCATTCTAACATCTTCTGTATACCTTAAATTTCTTTCTTTAATATATAAATCATCCACAAATGTCTTAGTTGGAACTATCTATAAACGTTTAATTTCTATTTTTCATATCATTCTCTCAGCGTTTACAACCCAATTTTTAAAGCTAGCGACTTCAATCTTTGCCCATCTCTATTTAAATGTATATAGAAAGAATTTCATATGGATCGCTTAAGCCTAACAAAAGTTCTTTCACCCAATGGGTATTTGCTAGTCGAGCAGACTTGTTTACAAATTAGTCTGCTTGTTTTTGCATAAGGCTGTCATGTAACCTGCCCATACGCAGGCCATCTGAACCTCAAGTCATAAATATGCAATTTCATTTTGTGGCTGCTGTTGCTGTTGCTGCTGGCGATGGTGCTGGTGGTGCTGGTGGTGCATTTGGTGGTGCTGCCAACACCTCAAAACTTAAATTGCTGACGCGTGCCACAGACGCAAAAAAGAACAAAAAAAATGGACTGGCAACTCGATGACTGCCTCAATGACTGGTGACTGGTAACTGGTGACTGGTGACTGGCAACTGGTGACTGGTGATGATGGGCAAGCCCATAGTGAGATGCATAAATTGATCGAGGGACTAAGTGGCGTTCGGTTAGCTTAGTAATATTACTCTAAAGTCTTGCCAAACCTCGTTTTATCTCATCTTATCAACAAAATGTTTCTATCGTACTGCTTGCTAAAAACACCAACAAAATATAAATTATAAAATATATAAAAGGAGTCAACAGGTGCTTCATTCAGCTCGCAGGTTGGTTCATCATTCCAAAACAAATCAAACACATTCATCGTTGTACTAGAGTTAGTCAACCATATTATTCAAATGTATCTGTTAACTGATTCATCTTGTACAGCTGACTCATCTGCATATAAATATTCATCTATTCATTCACAAATATGCATATGTCTGTATGCATTCAACACCCAAGTTGAACTCTCATACAATTTCCGAAAATTCATTAATCAATTCACTTGAATTCAGTCTTAAATCATTTTGCAGATTTTTAAGTTGAAGCAACGCCATCACTCAACCATTTAACCCTATTGCTTTCAAAAAATTCTTAAGAAATGTTTTCAAGTTTCTAAGTTGAAATTTTAAGCCATACTGATGAGCATCGTCTTTATTTCATAAAGTAATTTCAACTTTAATCAAATGAGAACATTGCAAATGGTTTCTTATAATATTTCATTTCAATTTCTGTCAATCAACCTTAAATCAACAACTTTAACACATTTGCACATTGAAATAAAATTTATTCAATCTAACAAATCACAATTCATTGTTTTAATAATCATTTCTTCACCATTTTTAGTATTATATTAATTAACTTCAACTTATTTTGAAATTGTAACAAATATTTTAATTAATGCAAACAATTTGTTTTGAACTTACTTCTTTATTTTGAATTAAAGTATTTTAGCACTTCAATTTATGAAAATGTATGCAATGTATTTTAAGTGTTATTTTAATTGTTCATTCTCCAATCAACTTAACTCGACTTCAACCACTGTCTTAACTAGACGCTGTACTTTAAACTGTACTAAAGTTAATAGATCTATTAAGTTTGTTTTCAATTATTATATGTACTTGAACTCTGTTTTGCAAATTGTTTTCCATCTTATTAGAAACTCATTCATTAATTGCAATTTCGTGATATTTCCACGTTCCAAAAATACTTCAATCTTTGTCCTTTTTAATTAAATCTATGTATATAATAATTTTTCATCCATCATGTGTCATTAAAAACCTATTTCTCGAACATCCCTTAGACTCAACCTTCAATTTCACATTATTTACATTCTGTTGGCATTCAATCAAATGCTGTAAGCACTTCAATCATTACCAAACACCCTATATGTAAGCAAGTCCTCGTATTTCATCTATTGTAGCACTCTCAGAACCCACCAAGCACTACCCCTTGAATATAATATCGTAATAAATCATTGCCAAACATGAACGGAAGTGGCCATTATGCCATTATTTGCCCAAGTGCCTTGTTTCTCGAGCAACTTAATTAGTTTGCTTTTTATTATTATTATTTTTTTTTAATTTTTTTGATATTTCTTAGGCTTTTCTCTCGCTCTCTCCCCTCATCTTTGACCTTTCCACTTTAGAATACATATTAATTTCAGCAAATTTTTCATTTCCGTCCAATTTCGTTTTGTTTCTTTGCGTGTCTTTTGTCTTTAATGTGCGACGCTTTCAAATTTAAAGTATACATTTTATTTTTTTTTAATTATTTTTGCTGTTGCTGTCAATTTTTGGCAACTTTCATCATTTATAATTGAAATTTATTTTCTAATTCGTTACGTTTCCTTTCCTAGGCAATAATCGGAATACAAAGGGAGATATCATCGATCGCAAGTCATATCAATGGCTTGGTGCGACAGTAGCTACCGGCAGAAATAGCGATCTAGTTGTGGTAAGTAGCCCAAAAATAATTATATATAACCATATATATAACTATGCATTTAGAAATCAGTCACAAAGGACAATAGACTTGAAACATGCATAACTTTGTGAAAAACAGACTGATTTTTATACGAAATGTCATTTTATACACGATTTGATCTAAACATTGATTCTACATTTAAAAATAGTTAGTTTTATTAAGTAGTTTGGAAATATTAATAAGAGGTGCCCCTTTGTATTAAACACACCTACAAGAATTATTTAAAATAACTCTGATTTGCATTAGATTTCCATACTTTAAGATTTGAAGCCACTCTCAGCTTGCTTTAAGTTCGCTTAAGCTAATGTCGTTACCTTTTAACTAGTCGGCACTACTTCCAACAGCATACATTGTAAGAAATAGATATATAAGAAAATTACGATCAACCCACAAAACGAAAGCCACAATCCAATTGAATGTTGCTTTAACGCTGCTCAATGTTGTTAAGCCAAAGTTAATGTTAACTTAACTGTGACACCATAATGAGACTCTCGTTTTCAGCGACCGCCCAGTCAACTGACCCACTGACTGACTAACTGACTTAACTGACTAAACTGACTGCACCTCCAGTTACCTTCATATCCCCATCTTCCATCTGAGCGATTGATTGTTTGATTTTAATGCGCATTCGATGGCATCATCGATGTACGCAGCGATAGCTCGTTAAATCACGGTCTGAGGTTCTTTTTAACAATATCCCAGCTGTGTGCCTGCCCCTGGGATTGAAAGTGCAAGCAAAGTCAACAGACGGACAGACAGACAGACAGACAGTTGGGAGATGAAAATGGAGCTGGAACCAAACAGGTGGGCGACAGTATAAAATCTGAAACTGAAAATGAAACTTTCAGCTCTAAAGACGAAAAGAAAAACAAATCGAAAATGACATTTTTTTTATGACAATGTCTTTTCTTCTTCTACTTCTTCTCTTTTTTTTTATGTCAGCTGCGGTGGGTGTGCAATGCCGTTACATATGAGTGTGTGTGTGTGTCTTAGTATATGCTAATACCCTATACTCTATTTCCTTAGAAAAGGTAGCTTTAGTTGTTGCTGTAGATGAAGTTATACAAGTTCAGTGAATTGTTTACTAAAAATACTTGTAAAAAAACACATTTTCAAAGTTTTTGCTTTGCAACTTGACTATATTATGCATAAGTCTATTATCTACATATTCTGAAAATTTCATAGGATTTTTACAGGAAATATTAAAGTTATGATAGTTTATGGTCTAGAAGACAAACAGTTTTATAATTTCTAAAAACTTAATAACATTTGTGCAAGAAAAGCATAAAAGTTATAATCGTTTATGACAGAGAGGTCAGACAGTAGGTACAATTTGTGTTGTTTATCTGTTTTAGAGGGTATCTATGAGTTGGATATCTTTCTGTAGTCAGTTTTTACTTGTCTTTTTGATTTGTTACTTTGTGTTGGGCGACAGCGAAAAATTCTGAATGCGTTTTGATTTTGTTGTCATCTTTTGTGGTCGCATTAAACGTGGTCTTTTCTTTGGATTGCGTCAAGTAAACCGCACACACACACACACACACATTATAGTGTGTGCTCTGTTTAAGGTGTGCCCCAGTCGCAACTTTGGTTAATTGCGTTGGCGTCGTTGGCCAAGCCAAAAGTCAACCATCCACCCACAAACTCTGGCCAAGAGACAAAGACAAGACAAGACAAGAAAAGAGAAGAGAGAGAGAAGCATTTGATTTTCACTTTAGTTCTCAATTAACTTTGATTTGGCCCATTTGATTTGGCAAAGCACATAAGAAAAAAATACCGTTAACATTGATGGCCCAAACAACAACAAGAGCAGCAACAATAGCAAGGAGAAGACGCCCTTTGTTAGCAAGTTAACCATTGTTGTTGTTGCAGTTACGTTCCTTTCTGTTGACCATCGATGTCCAGGTCACTTCCGCCACGTGCGGCACCCACTGCTGACCTGGCCTTCAAATTCCCATTAAAAGGCCATCGATTTATGTTTGCACCAAGTGCGCCCAATTGCCAATGAGAACTACATCATCCATGGGGCAACAAAATATGTTACAATAAAAACTGTAAAAGGTAGACTTTAAAAGTGTACTACAAGTATTCCATATGATATTTAGAACATCTATAGTTAGTCTTTAAGTGTGTTAAATCTACTTCAAATCTAACTGATTTTCTAATAATTTAAAACAATGTATTGCGAACTCTATAAAGCAATTTATTCTAAACATAAGAAAATATTATCCTTACCTTCGACTAACTTTCATAAAAAAAGTTTCCTTTTTCTTGCCTTTAACTATTTAATATTTTCAAGGCTAGTTGAAGACTTGGGATAATTTGAAGTCAGGCTTTAACTTATTAAATTACTATCTTTAATATATAATTGGTAGTAACTATGTTATTTTACTTATAATGTTATCATTTTATTAAAATTTCATAATTTTATTTCATCTAAAGTCTATAGTTGATACCTAGTGAGTTTGTAAAAGATCCGATGGGATTATCAAATTTTAAAGAATTAGTCTTTGTTATTAGTCAGAAATTAGAAAGTCATATAAGAAGTTTGAGATAAATACAAGCAGGTACTTAGCATCTAAAAAAAGAGTCAAATCTATCCATTAGAAAACAAATGCAATCTTAATTCCCTGACAGATTTTGAAATCATTTCAATGAGTATGTCTTGCATATCATCTTATTGTAGTTAGATTTGTAGATTATAGTTATAGCTATAGATGGCTTAATATATAGCATTATTCCTTCAACTTTTCCTCTCAAGTCGAGCTCGTTTAGAGACCACGCACATAGTTTTCTTTTACGCTCTGACATTAATTAATTTATTAGATATTTTTTGTATCTCTAAATGGAAGCGATGCCAATAGATCAACAAATTAACAGAGTTTTTTTATACCCTGTTATTTTTTTGTATTCTTATGGAGGCATCTCAAGGTGACATCACTGTGAACCCGATCAACAATTGCCGAGCCGATTTCACAGATTGGCGATCGTTGAACATCGATTGGACTGTGTGGTGCTATTGGGAGTGGTGCAATGTGGTGGTGTTTTGTGGCACCACTACAACGACTGGATTGTGCCTTGGGGTTTTTGTTGTTCTTATTGTTGTTGTGATAGTTGTTGCTGTTGTTGTTGTTGTAGTTGCTTTGGGGGCATGTGCCGCATGTCGTGCGGTCTCGTTTCGCGTTTTGTTTGTTGTTGCGATTGCGACATGATCATCGACACGATCTCTGTAAAAATTGTTAAAGCACTATTGAACTCAAATATGGCCAGGCATGGGATTGCGATTCCGATTCCGATTCCGTCTCCGACTTCGACGTTCTTTCTTCCATCTTAACTTCGATCCTTGGAGAACTTTGCATTCGCTATGCTAACGTCTGCATGTCGACCATGTCAAACGTGTTGACTTTTGACTTTTGCCAGACAATAACAACAACTACAACAACAACATAGCTACGTTCTCCCCCTCTCTTCCTCTCGGAAAGTGCAGTTTAATGTCTCAAAAATTTATCGCTGGCATTTTGGTATGCGCTCTGTGCCCAACATGGGCAATAAACCACCAAACGGCTTAAAAAAATAATAGGCAAAAGAGATGCAAAATAAGTTTACAAAAATGCAAAAATAAAATGAAAAACCATTCAAAATAGTATGTTTGAAAGCACCGTTAATACTCCTTTTAAAGGTTGAACATTAATATGCTTTCAAATTGCAGCTCACAATTGACAAAACGTAGTAATTTCCTATAAATGGCGCTCAACGTGTGCTGAGATAGGTAAAAAACGAGGTTTAGTTCTAATTTGACTTCTACTTGAAGAACTGCAGCTCAAATTAAGAAAATGTTATGATATTGGCCAGGACAGCTGAATATATATACTTCAATTCATATTGATATACAGGTCTGTTCCGAGTTTTAATTTTTATTTTCCCTCATTTAATAAAGTGTATCCTACTTTTATCCTACTTTTAGGATAGCAGTTAATTTTAAATCTCATCTGCATCTCAAATTAGGAAAAACTTGTGATACTACCCAAATCAACCGACGCAGTAAATTTACAAGTATACATATGTATACGCTGTGGCGCTCAACGTAGGGTCTCTACAGAAGACAGGCTCTACTCCAGCTTGACTTCAACATAGAGAGCTGCATGTCAAATTAAGGAATATTTATGATATTACCTAAACTAACTGGAACAGCCAAATACAAAGCTAACGCTATAATTCAGTGTGAGTGTGTGTGTGTGTGTGTGTTTAAATGGCGCTCAACGTGGGGCAGCAATTGTAAGGCAATCTATAGCTGCGGTCCACTCAGAGCTCAACTCCAGGCCATTTGCATATCTAACTATCTTACCGCGAAAACAACTTGCAGAGAAGAGAGTTCGCTCTTTTTTTGTTTTTGTTTTTTGTTACTGAATGCGACGCTGATAATAAAGTTTTTAATAGGAAAATGCTATTAACTTATTGGCCGTGCGGTGGGCCAAGTTGGCCAACGGGGTCGTAGCCGGAGCAAAAAGCAATAATAAAAGCAGCGGCAAGATATACTGGACGATGAAGCTGCTGTAGCACATTATGAATTCAATTGAATTGTTCAATGGCCCAGAACTGGACGTGGACGTGGATGTGGACCTGGAGCGAAAGACTGGAGCTGTAGACTGTAGACTTGTGCCTTTGGCGAGCTGATTGTCTTTATTTTGATTTTATGGGTGCATTGAGTGCACCTGAGACGATGCTACAAGCAGCGATATGAATGCGACTATGCAAATCTTTGACAGGGCTGAAAACTAAGAAAACCCAAGACTGAGAGTATGTTACAATAAATGTTTTACAATTTAAATGTTTATGCATTTGAAAGAATAAACTTAAGGAAATTATAAAACAATAAAAGGAAAAAGAAGCCAAACGATAAACGCTTTACAGTTTAAATGTTTAAGCATTTTGAAGAATAAACTTGAGGAAAACTTGAGGAATGTATAAAATGATGAAAGGAATTTAGGTTAAAGTTATCCAAGTTTACAATTGAAATGTTTATGCATAACTGCAAAATAACTGCAGATTAAATATGCCAATCGATCGAATAAACAATTTTATGGCCCGTCCCTGGTCGCAATGGGATCTTTTTAGAGTTTGAAGCTGTGATTTGGCGAACGTCGCTTGCATAATTCGAGCGCATAGATTTTTCAGATTCAATGGGTATTTGAATGAGCCTGGGTCTGGGCGTGTCTTGAGACTTAAGACTTTTGTGAGAGACTTGCGATGATGTGATCAGCATGCATTTTTGGCGATAGCACGTCATTTTGGAGTTTATGTCCGACTTGAAAGACGACAGACGAAAGGAAGTAAGAAGTGAGGTGAGGACTCAACTCAATAGAGCTGCTTGTGCTTCTGCTGCTGCTGTTTGTCTCTTTACATTTATTTATTTTTTTTTTTTACTTTTATTTCAATCCTGCCACTGGCAATGCCATAAAAGGCACAATATGTATAAATTTGTAAAAGTAATTGCAGGCATATGTGCCACAGAGCGGGCATCAAACAATGCCACTACGATCCGATGCCGGACTGGGTATCGGACCGAGCCGGGCCGGGCCGGACTGGACTGGACCGGACCGGGCCGTGCCGGGCCAACTGCATGCCAACCATATTTGGTATGGGCCATAGGCCCAAGTATTGCCCAGTCTGTCCCAGTCTGTGAGCGTGCGTGTTTTATGTCCAACTGCCAGCCATTTATACATTATAAAACTATATACACACAAGTGAGAGAGACGGACAAGCCACAGTTGTAGCTGAAGCTGAAGCTGTAGCTTAAAACTAGGGATGGTTGGTGATATTTTAACATTTGTTTTATATTTTTTTTTTAATAAAAAACAGCTCAACTCTGGTACAAACTACCTCACCACCTTAAAACAGTTGAAATAATTATATATAAAGCAATATATAAAACTGTACTTAAGTTATGTAAATAAAATCAACATCAAACTAAATAAAACATGCATAAGTTTATTTATAAATGAAATAAATAAATAAATATGGAGTTACGCGATAAGAAACAAAATGAAAATAAATTAAATAAATTAATAAAGAGTTTTGGCAAATAAGAATGAAGATTTTGAAATATTAGTACATTAAATAAATAAATCCATTTAAATAATTTTACAATAAGTTCTTAATATTTATAAATGCGAAACCTTGTTAGTGACAAGTGCATTCATTTAAGAAGAATTTAAGAAAATCCATTTTGCACTAGAAAGTAAAAAGAAATTAAATAAATAAATAAATTTATCATCGATTCAAAGCAGTTGACGAAAAACAATATTAAAAAAATGGTTTAATTAGACATTAATTTTAATCCATAAATTATAAAATTTCTTGACTTGAGCTTTAATCTTTTCAGTTTTTATTTTAAAGCTTAAATTTATTGAATAGTTAATTTTTAAATATAGTTTTCATTTAACTTAATATAATTTATTACATTTTACCAACTGCTTTTAGTCGTAGTTAACAATTATACAAAGAAAATAAAATTTAAAATCACATAGTTTGTTATTAAATATTTATAATAGGTATTACAAATTAAATATTAATTTAATAGCTCATCTTGAATCTTAGTATTAAGTGTTTCAAATTTACGATTTCGAAAATTAAAAAAATCTTAAAATAATGATACCCATCCCTAGCTAAAGCTGTAGATGGAGTTGGAGTTGGAGTTGTGGAGTTGAAGATGGAGATGGTGATGGAGACGTAGGCTTCAGGGTCGCAGCGTAGCGTACCATAACGTACCGTACCTCATCTCAAATACACCGCATCTACACTTGCAACTTACCTCATCTTATAGCTTGGCTTACCTCATCTCCCATACCATCTTATTCCATTCCATTCCATCTCATCTCAGCTTCAGCTTCAGCTTCAGCCTCACCTCGTCCTCATCTTGTAATTCGCCTTGGCCATTTTTGGTTTTTGCAGCATTTTCATGATCTGTTTGATGCCATTGTTTCACATTTTCACAACTTCACAACGTGGCATTTGTTGACTGCCAAGCTAAATAATTCTCATGTTGTTTATGCATACCCTGTAAGTTGTTGAACAACGAGTATGCTAGATGTTGGAAAAGATTTGGAATTTTACTATTACTTGTAGATCTTCTGTTCGAGTTTATTATTAGATCATTAAGCTAAATAACTCAAGTATTATTTATGTACACCCTGTAAGTGTTATAGTACAAAGACATAGACAACCTAGCATTAGCATACAATAGGAAATATTAGGCCTAGAGTTTCAAAAATTGCTGTGAGTTGGCAAATTTTGTGTTTGCTTTGTGGATACCCTGTAACCTATAGTTATTAAATTTTCGCTTTTTCCTACATTCCCAAACCCAAGGAAAAATATTATAAAAATTGTTGAATTAATATAGATGTAGTTTACATTATAGAGCATCTATTAGTCAATGTTTAACTTGTTTTAACTTGTGATTTTTATTTCTTGTGATTGTCTCATTGCAGGCCTGTGCACCACGTTATGTCTTCCACACGATGACGCCACTGAGGGCGCAACGCTATGATCCGGTCGGCACCTGCTTCACCTCGCACAACTTCAGGCAGTTCCATGAGATATCACCCTGTCGCACAAGTAGTAGGTCGCCCCGAATTAGATCCACAAAAGTCGAAATCAGAAACAGACAAATAATGGAGGGAAAAATGGCTTCAGTCGAGAGAACACGACTGTAAAAGACCTTGTACTTACGCTTCACACAAACACATACACGAACAAACTTCCACCAATGCACCAATGTTTTCTTGTTCCGTTTTCTAAATTTCGAATTTTTTATTCAATCATGTTGAAATTAAAAAAATATTTCAAATGAATACTAAAATTCAACGCTCTAGCTCTAAAACTGAATTTGAGTCTACATATTTGTTTTTCCATGGCAAAACTTTAAATCAAATTTGATTTGCATAGATTATAGAGGAACCAAGAAACTAAATTTGATGCCACAGAGCTCCTATAGTCTCTGAGATCTAAGTTTTTGTACAGACTACAATTTTTTTTCAATAAACTTAATAGACCCTTTGTTATTTACAACTACAGGCTCTACAAACTTCAACTGCACCTCATGTGATTTGCACTCTTAAAGTAATTTGATCTGTGCGCGAGCAGGGAATCCCTTTAAACGCAGATTACACAAGCAAAAACAACAACAACAGCAACAACAACAAAAAACCTAAAAGAAGAGGGAATCGCTGAAAGTGTGTGGGGAGAGACTTATAAAGCCAAGGCAAGGACACAAAGCTAAAGTGTCGAATGACCATAAAAGAAAAGCGAAAAGCGAACCAGAGCCATGCCGTGTGAACTTCAAGTATCAAGTGTCTATAAGGCGAGAACTATGGCTTTTACTCTTTTGTTATCGATAGTATCGATAGGTTTTTAAAGACATCAGTTGTGTTATCTTTTTAGTATACTTACTAAAGATAACACTTGATTGGTGCTCAATTTAAGTGTCTGTCTCTTTTAGAATGAAATATATCTGCTGTTCAGTCTGCGTTTCTGCAAGTAATCTATCGATAGTATCTATAAGTTTGTACACCCGTTAATCTTGAATAATTGGTCTGAATAAATAAGTAAATAATAGTACAATCAATAGTAATCGATAGTATGTTAGAACTATTAATGATAATATCTGTTCACAATTACCAATCTCCAAATCTCCTAAACCTTTTGGTGCCCTATATAATATATATGTATTGATTATCGATAGTATGCCTTGATCTATCGTATCTTTCCCTAACTCTTCTATTCTCTATAACAATGGCTAATTTAAAATATCATCGCTGCATTTCATGACAGTTCCTTAGCTCCCCTCGGAACTCCATCTGAACAGGCTGAAGATAGATTTATAGCACTCAACGGACCGTGACTTGCAACAAATATGTATATTTCCCCAAATGCTAATAACATATGTATCTATTAATGTTGTTTCATGCCGTGAAAGTGGCAACAAAATAATTTTTTTATATAGATATCATAGACGTTATAGAAGATCATTTTGAGCTGCATTAGGGATGATATTTTTGGTTAATTTCCAACAGACTGCCAATTTGTTTGCTTAGTCATCTTATTAGATGTTGAGTCTATATATATTTGTACATACATATAGATAGATATATGTATGTGCCCCCACATATGTATGTATATGTATGCTGGACATGTAGACACATGTGGCACGGCCACAACTTTTGCTTGCTTCTTCTGATTATTTTTAGCATCGACAGCAGATGCAAAGCATATAGACACACATATATGTTTATATACATATACATATACCTATACCTATATATATGCATCTTGTGGTATATGTTTCTAATCTGCAATTAAATGTGTTATCAGCTGGACCCAAGAGACTCTCATGTGAAGCTCTCTAAATAAGTTTCCGATGATCCTAATTAAACTACTTTCATACAGAATTTCTTTTTAAAATTGACAGTGAAATTTCCGAAAGTGAACAACAATAAAATTAAAAAATAAACTTCTATATAGAATGCTTAAAGTTGAATACAAGTTCAACTTAGATTACAGACTTCAAACTTGCATAGCTCAGTTTAAACCAGACTGATTTTTATGCAGTCTTGATTTGATCTATTAATTGATACTATCTTTAGAAATATTATATTTTCAAAAATATTTGTTTCTCAACATTTTTGAGTATACAACGGACCCTTAAATCTTAGTTATTTTGAAGAACTATTTCCATACTGAAAAGCTCGGCCAAATGTAGTGTGTATCTTTAAAGCATTCTGTTCAGCTACGGGTTCAGCTAGTTCTCTAGTTTCTCTTCCCAAGCAATTGCTCAATTGATGTGATGTGCCAAGTGATCACAATCCCCATCCAATCCCAATCCCAGTCCCAATTCCATTCGATGCGATGCGATTGAAGGCCAATTTAATGATTCTAAACGCATTTCCAGGCGCTGGGCTCAATACCCAATGGTGTTGTTGCGTTATTAATGTTGTCGTTGTCAAAGTTGTTGTGGTTGTTGTTGTGAAATGATTAGCAGCAACAACGGCAACAGCAACAGCAACAGCAGCTACTCATCACATGACAGTTGGGCCAGCACATTCCGACATTACTGAAAGCAATAAATACCAACTTAACGCACAAAATACCAAACTAATAGTTAAGGCGAATAAAGAACACAAAAAAAAACACACACACACAAACACACAGAAATCAGAATTAAAGAATGAAGAAGTGAAGGAATAAAAAAGGGTAAGAAAAAAGGAACGTGGAAAAAAAGCTGCCCAAGAGAGCGACAATCGTTGAGAAGGAACCGCAAAGTGGCGGACAATGGTCAAATTTATATAGAGATAGCGATTAAAAATAATCGTAGTTTCTTTTAAAAGGTGTGCAATTTTTAATACATATAAACTAAAGTATAGTAATTTTTTTTTGTTTTTAAAATTTGGCACCTACAAAATATGTTAACGGTATTTTCTTTAGGGTTTTCCAAGTGTGAAAAGAATTTGAAAAAACGTAACATTATTATTTTTGAAGATCTACAAAAATTTTTAGCCTCATTTTGAATTCAGTGAAATTTGTATATGTAACGAACTCTATAAATTTTCAATTAATTTCCTTGTTCTTTTCTTATATAATTTTTTATATATTAATTTTTAATAAAGCTTCATTGAAATTCTTAGAAATAATTGATAGTAATAGTAGACTCTACATATTTTAAAGTATTTATATTTGGTTTAGATTTCAAATTTGGATTTTTGAGCTCTTATTCTTACTTAGGAAAGCATATTCCTAGATAAGTATTTTTGTTAAAAAATTGATTCATTTTCTTAATGGTAAATTTACATTTATGATTATCATATTTAATTGTATTTTTTATCTTTGCACTTTGGGAAACTTTTGTTAAGTAAATATATTAATTATAACTATTTAATACAAACTTGTGCAAATCTAAGCATTACCTGTGCCAAATTTCAATACAATGTTATCATCAAATACTTTTACCTTAGGTCAAACATTTAACAAAATTTTCCACTGTGCACAGTTGAGTTTAAAACTGAGTTTTGAGCTGTGTGTTGTCCAAGTCCGATTCCGAGTTGTCCAACTGCTGTTGTTGTTGCTGTTGTTGCCCTTGCTAAGACTAATTGTAATTCAAGACGGGGGCGATTTTATTATGGGAATTACTACAACTGCAAAACGCACAATGCTCAGTACAAGTCCATGAGTTGGTGTGTGTTAGTGTGTGTTGGTGTGTGTTTGATGTCAACTCAGCCTTAAAAGTTGACTTAGACTTAGAAGGCAGCAACAACACGGCAGCAACATGCTGCTGCTGCCGCCGCTGCCGCTGTTGTTGAACGTTCAAATTGAAACACTTCGGAGACAAATTGTTATCGTTTAATTTGATCAAACGCACGATCTGGCTGTTGATTTTCTGCACAGCACAAAAACTACAAATAAAAATATAAAGAAAAGAAAAGTTGCCAACAGGGCGACATGTTGCTGCTGCTGCTGCTGCCAGTTGCTGTTGCCGGTTGTTGCTGCTGCCAGTTGCCAGTTGTTGCCGCAAGCATTGCGTGATTTTTTATTTGGTAGCAAACAAACAGCAAGGAGAAGAAAAAAATGGCACAATACAAAGAGGGCCAACAAAAGGATGTGGGGCTTTTGTGGTCAACAGTTTTGGATGCCAATTGTTGTTGTTGTTGTTGCTATTGTTGCTGTTGTTGCTGTTGGCCTTTGGGGCTGTCTGTCTGCAGCCTTTTGTTCTGGCAATCTGCCGCTGTTGTTTATTGTATTTTCATTTCAATGTCCATCCTCTGGCAGTTCTCAGTTCTCTAGCTTGTTGTTGTTCACCTTGTTGTTGTCCTCCTCCTTGTTGTTGTTGTTCTCCTTCTTCTCATTGTTGTTGCTGCCTTGAAGGCGCAAGCGCGCGCGCTCTAATCCTTTTATGTTGTTCGTATTTTTTCTTCTTCATCCATCGCCTGACAAATCACTGGCTCAATTTATTGCATTGCTCTGGTAATTATTTGCAATTTATTGCCCCCCTTCCTCCTTCCCCCAACTCTCTACAACTGCAACTTGCAACATCGAACAACAAAAACAACACCAACAACAACTGCAATTTCTTAGGACGAAATTACAATACAAAATAAACAGACACACACACACACATAATAAGAATATTTTTACTCAATCTCACTTCTGAAATTGTAACTGACATTGTTTCTCCATCTTCTGTCTCCTTTCATCTCTCAATCTCTCACTCTCTCTCTCTCTCTCTTTCACTACAGACAACTGGGGATATCATCGACAGGGCTCGTGTCAGGCTGGCTTCAGTGCGGCTGTCAACAGTGTAAGTATTTATTATAACTAAGCGGGTATATTAACTATAAGACACTAATTCAAACTGATATTGAGATAAATTGAGAATTTAACTTAAAATTGGGGCAAACAATTTAAATAAATTAACTTAAGATAGACTTGCCAGTTAAAAAAAACATATGTTATTTTAGTATAGGGTATATAATGCATTGAACAAGGGTCTGTCATAATGAAAAAAAAAAAACTGTTTGGTTTATAACGGAGTTTTTAATAAATAATATTTATAACATAAATATTCAATTTTTTAAAACCTAAATTTACCAAATTTTATGATAGTTTTATTTAATATATAAACCTTACTAGAGAAGTCCGTTTAGATAAGTTACATGAGAGTATGCAGAATTTTATTATAGAAATATTCGTTGTAGAGAAGTTTCTAATGAATAAACTGGTTAGAGAAATATTCAGTATAAGGAAATTATAAATAAAAAAAGTTTGTTGTAGAGAGTTTTCATAATTCAAGTTAATTATAGAAACTTTTGTTATGGAGACTGCATTCTGGAGAGGTTTCTTATATAGAAGAATGTTATTGAAAAATTTGTTATAGTGATATTGCTTAGTTTTTTATAAAAATGTTTATTAAACAGAAGTTTCTTCAAGACGAAATTTGTTATAGAAAAGTTCTTAATAAAAACTTTTGTTATACAGACGTTCTTTAAAAGGCAGATTCTGTGAGAGTCTTGTGTATTAAAATAGTCCATAAAAGGGAAGCTCACTGGAGACTATTGTTTTAAAAAAGTTACTTTTGTTGTAAAGACGCTCACTATAAAAATGACCTTTGCCAATTTTATGCACAATAAGGAAGTAAAAACTCAAAGGGGTAGGGTATTTATAAGTCTCATTAGACCACTACAGACCACTACCTAGTTTAATTCTGCCTTCTTTCAATATATGTATTTGTGGGACTTTGGAGTTATTATATGCATGCCATGGCCATGGGATAGGTTTTGGGTTTGTAACTTTGTATCTTAAGTTTGGGAACTTATTTTTTTTTCGGGGTTTGGTCATGGATATTCGCATATGGGCTTTAGATATGTATATTATGTATTTGGCGTGGGCACGTTTAGTTGGCACCTTTTTTTTACCGATCGTGGCATAACATTTGCATAAACAATCGCAATCACAATCTGATTTTCAAAAGCAATCTCCATTCGAATCGGTAACTGAAGATTTATAAGATTTATTCGCATCTTGCAGAATGGTTCACGTTTATTCATTGGCGCACCTGGCAGTTGGTATTGGCAAGGTAAGTGCACGATATTAACTAAAGAATGTACCGTTTACATTTAGTATGAATTAAGGATAGAACAGCAAGAAGAAAATAAAAGAATTTAAAGAAGATTTTCTAAATATACCATATACTATATATATATTTGTACTGTATGTATTTGTATTATTTTTGATATTTGATATTGTTGTATTTTTTCCAACTATTTTCTAAGTACAACAGCTACTATCCATTGTATTTAGTTATAGTTTAGAACTTTAAGTATCATCCCCAGCTACGAACCTCTTGAGCCCGTTTTGACCCAGTTTTTTACCTCCCTGTTTTATCCCCTACACAAAGTCCGTAGTCCCGTAGTTTCTGGTTTGTACTTTTTATGATTGTAATACTTTCCCCAAATATTTTTTATATATTCAATTTGTCTTGAAATTGCATTAGAACGTTCTCTTTTTTTCCTACCCCCTCAGTCCCACTTTTGCAACACAATTACGGTTGATTTAAAAATTTCCGAACTGATTTCATGTTCAATTTTTGTTTGTACTCTTTTTAAAACTTGTGTTAATTTTAGTTTCAGTTGTGTTTAATTTTGTCGAGCATCTTTAGAACTTAGTACGTCCCTAACCTCACCCAAGAAACACACACACACATACACACGCATACAGAACACGTACAGTACACACATGAATAATTCACAAGGATAGTTTCAATGTTAACCCCCCGACACAGAGGATGAAACTATCGAGTTGCCCTACTTTTTGTATGTCTCTAACATAGAATTCTAGAACTTAAGATCTAAGTGTAGACCCCCTTTTCGGATATTGTAAGACCCTCGCCCTTAGTTTAGTTTATATTTGCGATGCGTTGTCTCGTGCATGTACCGTTAGTTGGCTAGAGGAAATGCTGGAAAGCCTATCGATAACTATCGTGAAACTATCGTTTGCTTTCCGGCAACATCGTGTACACAAACCAACACAAATTAAGTTTGACATAATGAGTTTTTAAGTGTTGTCGAGTTGCTGTTATCCAAATTTATTACACAATTGGACTTAATGTACGTTCAGTGTCGTTGCCTCTAAAAAGCTAACTGAAAGTAAACTTAAGATAAAACGAACATACAAAATTAGAAAACCGATAAAGAAACCACATTCATAACTCATTTACTACAACTCGACAGCAAGCGCAGCTGCAGACCTTTACTAACTAACATGTTAAGTTTATCGTGTAGTCAGTTAAATAAATTAATGATTATTTGATTATTGATTATTGTAATTGTATCGTAATTTAACACCAACGAACTTTTAGCTGCATTTTACCGTATCGTATACTATATATAAATACTATATATTATCGTTAATTGTAATTTGTAATAGTAATCGTAAACGTAATCGTAATCGTAATCGTAACTATAACTATAATAATAACTGTACGTGTACGCGTCATGTTTCTCCTAATTGAATTTTTAGACGAAACTTTTTTTTGTCTCATTTGATTAATATTGTATTATGTATTCTCTCTTTTTATTCTCTCTCTCTGCTCCTATATTCACAAACTGTCTGCCTCGGCGCAAAATGCATGCAATTTTTGTAATGTTTCGAAACCACAAAAAAATAAAAATATATACAATAAATATATATCTATAAAAAAAAATTGATAAATGATCATCTATGCATTCTGTACCGAACGCCATGACCTGTGTCTGTTGTTCAACCCAACCACAACCACAACCACAAAAAAATAAACCAATAAAAAAAACCAAATCAAAACTTACAAAACTCGAAACCAAACCAAAAAACTACTGCTATAACAATCCAAAAAAAAAACCCAAAAATATAAATATAAAAACATATCTATAAAATAAAAGGACAAACCTACTCAATACCGCCCGATGCCGAGTTTCCATTTAAGCCGCCTTTTTATCAGCCCTTCGGCACTGGAGGTAATAATAATAATACGCAAAATACGCTTCTCACACCGCAAAAATCTCAGCCAACCTTATCTAAAAACATTATTTGATCAATCAACATTAACAAAAACACACACAATATAATTAAAAGAAAGAGTGCCTAAAAATCAAGGACAATTAAAAAATTGTAAAAAAAACTGATAAATAATAATTAAAGAATGGCCTAAAACCCTTACCCGCTTCCCGCTGCCCCTCTTAAATAATGGTGTGTGATAATACGAGTATTATATAAATAATCGAAATCGATATCGATATCGTTATCGTTATCGAGCTCATGATTGCGAGGGGCTGTCAAGTCGGTGCAGAAAACAATCGTTACGAGAGCTAAAGCCCCTGTCCACGATTTGACAGCGATCGCTAAATTCGCTCTCAACCCGCCACGCCTCCCATTCACCGCCCACTCATCGAACGCTTCGCTAACAAACGAGTGCAACAACAACAAACAGAACAAATAAAAGAGAAAGAACCCAAAAAGCACTAAGGAAAACGCTCTAAATGCCGCCTAGGCGCACCAAATGCAGCTCTGATTGTTGTCTTCACTAAGCAATGCTCATACATAGTACATACACACGCACCAAACACACACACACACACACACACACATACATACGCATATAGAAATTTACTTATGTATGCGTAAATGGGAGCAAAAATACCCGAATACAAACCATTCCATATAGTATGTAACAACAAAACTCGATCTACGTGTACGATTCAAGCAAAAGCTGTTATCGATTAATTAAGCGCACCCAACTTACTGCTTTGGTGTTGCCAGATCGCTGAAAGGCTATGCCATTCAAGGAAACGTTTTTGTATGACAATTTTTAAGAACTTTATATGTTAACATTCAGTTTTAATCGATGATATAAATATGTATTTTAAAGTTATTTTTATAAATGTACTTGTTAGCGGCAAACAAGCAGTTAAATCTATCTTAAATTATAATAAACGAACATATATATTAAAGTACATGTTAACTGTATGTATGCTTTCAGTATTGACTACAAATGATTAAATCTATCTCTAAATTATATTTCTCAAGTCCAGTTCACTTTGTTTTTAGTTCACTTTATGTTAACATCAACTTTTAAATATTGATTACAAGCTGTCAAATCTGTTTTAAAGTTCACTTTGTCATGTAAATGTTAAACCTTAAAGTCGACAGTTAAATTTAAAGATTTAACTTGACCTAATGCTAGCTGTAGCTGCTTTAAAATAATTATCAGACAGTTTATCTTCTAGATAAATATTTACGGCGCTGATACCATTTATAAATTTATTTATATTTATATTTATAAATGAGACGTTGCCTAAAATCTGTTAACATTTTACATCTACATTTTTACGTACTACTTGTTAATTGTAATTGAACTTTGACATGAACATGAACTTTTTAATAAGATTTGACACTTGCAAAAAAAGTGCTATTAATTTGTCAACAATTTGAACAATTAAATTAACTAAGAGAGGGAAATGTAGCTCTTTCTCTGTCTTTATTTCTTGTTTAAAGATCGATCATAAGCTGGATCTTTTGCTTGAATCGCACTATTAAGTACACTAAGCTTTAAGTTTGTAGAGAACTTGAAGATCTTTAAGCTGCGCATGAGCTTTCGTTGTGGGTTTTGGGTATTGGCTATTTAAGTTTTGTTACTAACCACTGATTGTGAGAATCGGGATCTTAAAGGAACTGATCCTCTGATCCTCTGATCTCTATTATGGGTATTGCACGTAGCGCATGTCTCATTTGGAAACTAAAACTAATCTCTTTAGTACAATATTGTAGTTATTTTCAGTAATTGTAGAAGTCGTAGTACATTTTATAGAATTTTTGCATTGTTGTTATTATTATTTTATGTTTTTATTATTGTTGTTATTGTTGTTGTTATCATCCAGCATGTTGCAATAATCGTAGCTAAACAAAAAAGAAAAAAAAACACACAAACATCTCACACAAAAATAAAAAGAGAAAAAATTCAAAAAACTGAAAAATCAATTGAACCACACGAAATATTCACAGGTCAAGCGATATCACAGGATGTAACGAAACCCGAGAATCAAGTATTCTCCACTGCTGAATCGACATCGGCAAATGATGATTCCTATTTGGGTTATTCAATGATCACTGGTGATTTTGATGGCGATCGTAGCGAGGATGTTGCCATTGGTATGCCACGTGGTGCCAATTTAGTTGGCAAGATCGTTGTGAATCGCTGGAATATGGCCAATATCTTTAATATAACGGGTCGCCAGATTGGTGAATATTTTGGCTATGCTCTGGCTACCAGCGATGTGGATGGCGATGGACTCGATGATCTGATCATTGGTGCTCCAATGTACACGGAACTCGGCAATGTCGAGGGCAAATACGATGTGGGACGTGTCTATATTCTGCTTCAAGGTGGCAACTCTGCCGTAAGTTGGAGAGTAAATTGTTTCCATAGGGTTTCGTATTAAATTTCCTATTTTTTTTGGGTTTACAGGCTGAGCATTGGACTCGGGAGCATATACGAGATGGTTTCCACACCAAGGGTCGCTTTGGCCTGGCCTTATCCACTTTGGGAGACGTGAATGGTGATGGTTATGGTGATTTTGCTGTCGGTGCACCCTACGATGGTCCCGAGGGTCGTGGTGTCGTTTACATTTATCATGGCTCTCCCACGGGTCCATTGACGAAACCCTCGCAGATCATTAAGGCCGAACAATTGGTGGAGGCAGCTCCTTATCCACGTACCTTTGGCTTTGCTTTGTCTGGTGGCGTTGACATGGATAACAATACGTATCCCGATTTGGCTGTAGGTGCCTATGCCTCCGATCAAGTTTACATCTTTAGATCCCGCCCTGTGGCTGCTGTCAATGCGGAAACTCTTTTCTCGAGCACTACAAAACTGATCAGTTTGGATGATCGGCTTTGTCAATTGCAACGCGATCATAAGATGGTACCTTGTATGCCTTTGAGCACCTGTTGGAGCTATACCGGCCGTCACTTGCCCCTCCAATTGGACTTTGATGTCTCCTGGCTTTTGGATGCGAAAAAGACACGCAATCCACGCATGTTCTTCCTCCGTGATGAGGGCAAAAATATCCGTAATCAGACCATTCGGCTTAACTATGGACAAAGGTATTGCCTCAATGAGACCGTCTATATAATGGATGGTGTTCAGGATAAGTTGACGCCCCTGGAAGTTGAGGCCCGTTACAATCTACGCAGCAGTCGACCAGTTGAATCGATGGTTAGACGACGTCGTGAGGCCCTCGAGCCGGTTATCGATCAAAATCGTGAGATCATACTCCGTGATGCCATCAATATACAAAAGAATTGCGGAGCGGACAACATTTGTGAACCGGATCTTCATGTGGATGTCAAGTAAGTGTCATTAAAACCCATTTCCATATAAGTTGTTAATGGTTTACCTTCTTTCTTTTCCAGAACCATCGACAAGTATTACTTTGGTTCTCCGGAACCTCTTACCCTGGAGGTGTTGATCAAGAACAAATATGAGGATGCCTTTGAGGCGGCTTTCTATATGAATACACCACGTGATTTGCAGTTCACCAAACTCCAACAACTGGGCGACAAGATCGATATGCCCATCACCTGTTCTGCTCCTGATGGCAGTAACAATTTTACCATCAAATGTGACATTGGAAATCCTCTGCAAGGTGGACATTTGGTAAGTAAAATAGTTTGCCTCTTAGGGACTTGCCTAATCCAACTTTTTTCCCGTCTAGACTCACTTTGCAATCAGTTTTGTGCCCGCCGAGAAACACACCAAGGCGAATAGTTATAACTTCTACTGGGAGGCTAATTCGACGAATCCCGATAGAGAAAACTCCAAGTTGGATAATTATGGCAGCAAGAGCATCTTGATTGATGTGAAAACCGATCTGACCATCAAGGGTACGTCCCTTCCAGATTATCAGGTCTACAAGGCCGATGACTATAAGGCGCCGGAGAATGCAACTACCGAGGAGGAACTGGGGCCACAAGTTGTCCATATTTATGAATTGCGCAACAATCAGAGCTCCTTTATCAAGGCTGCCGTTCTGGAAATTTATTATCCTTATAAAACACTTGCCGGAGATCATCTGATGTACGTACTCGATCAACCGGAGACGGGAGGAAATATCCATTGTGATTGGATTGAGGCGAATGAGCTGAATGTCAAGTTGAATGAGAAGCAAAGAGCAAATCCTACTTGCATGCTCAGGGTGCCATTAGTAACTCGGTAGCTCAGGAGGGAGAAGCAGGAGAATCCTCTTCTTCCAGTTCCTCCTCCTCTTCATCCTCCGGAGGTGGTGGTCACTTGGAGATCTCGCATGGAACTCAAAGCGGCAGCAATGTGGGTGTTACAGTCGGCAATGACATTCAACGCAGTTTGACGGATAAGCAGAAGGAGCTGCTTGAGCGGGAAGATGCTCAAGATGCGGCTGGAGATGCATCCTATGTGCACTTGGATCGTGCCAACCAAGCGGGTGTTGAACAAGAAGCGAATATGAATAAAACTAGCACCACATTTACAAGAACAGGCTTTGGTGGTGGTGCACCCAATGCGGAATTACGTGGACACAGCACTGTAGGACATATACAAATGGCATCACCTCAAGTCATCTCCAGTTCCAGTTCCAGCTATCAGATGAGACCACAGCAACAACAACAACAGCAACAACAGCAGCAACAACAGCAGCAACAACAATTGTATTTAGCGGGTGCTGGTGGTGGTAATTATGGTGGTGCAGCTGATAAATCCATGTACGGAGGACGTAATGGTAACTTCCATGCTGGTACTCTTGATCTGGGCTTTAATCGTGGCAATGTCGACAATGAACTTCACAATAGTCATGTGCAATATGGACAACCAGCGGTGCAACATCATGTGGTTTATAACTCGGGCAGTAAACCTTACTATGGTCGGGAGAACGAGGACTTTTACGATGAAGACAGTCAGCAGCAGAAGGCTCAGGGACAGGGCCAGGGCCAGGGACAATGGAGTTCCTCCAGTTCCAGTTCTAGTTCTTCACAGCGTCGCTTTAGACGTGATATTCCTACGCCAGCTGAGTTGAAATTGGACGAATCGAATAATACGGCACCCTGTCAGGGTATCAACTGTCGAGTCCTGCGTTGTTATGTGGAGAATCTTGGCTATGAGGATGTGGATGCAGCTTTTGTGGCCATCAGGGCACGTATGGTGGCCAAAACCATGGAGAAGGTGGCCTTTAATGTGCCACTGAATGTGTCCACACAGGCAATTGCCAAGGTCACACAATTGCCCTTCATTGGTCAGCCCAAATTGGAGATTAAGAAATCCCATGAGATCTTCTATAGGGCGCAACCGGAACCGCTTCAGGTGCCCGATGTGGTGCCACTTTGGGTGGTTGTTCTGGCCGCCTGTGCGGGTGCACTCATCCTTCTGCTTCTCATACTGTTACTCTATAAGGTAAGATTAACTTTCTTATTCAAATCTTTTCTTAATATCAAGATTTTCATTATTAATTTCTCGATTTTTAGTGCGGCTTCTTCAAGCGCAATCGGCCCGCGGATCATTCGCAGGAACGTCAACCGTTGCGCAACGGTTACCATGGTGATGAGCATCTGTAAAGCGCTTACATTACTGTCGTTACCGTCATCAATTAACGAACAATTAACCAATTTTTTTTAGTTATTCATAAAAATTTCCATTATTTTGTCTATTAATGTCGATAAAAACACAACAACAACAACCCAACCTGGGACGGCCATAGGAAATATCCCAGAACAGCATCTCATACATAGGAAATTTATATTGTAAAATATCCCAGAACGCCATTATGTGAGATGTGGTGAGTTTGTGTGTTGCTGTTAACAGACAAAAGGATGCGCCAGCTGAAAACAACGTACTAAAAAGCGAAATGGTTCTAAAACCAAACAAAAAACATGTACTAAAAACACCAACGAACGCGCTTAGCCAAGTTTCAAACCAAACGCTCGCGCGCATTTTCAAAAAGCGCGTTACGAAAACTAATAAGAAAACTAATTTGAAAAGTGAAAAAACAACCATAGAAAACGATGTTGCGATGAGTTTTTGTTTTTTTTTATAAACAAAAAGAAAAAAAACACGTAAAACTTGCCTAGTCACGAAATTAAGAACTTTCTAAAGCGAAAAAGTAAAATTCATTTTTGTTTATGTTCTTTTAATTATAATTATATTATTTTCTATGGAACCTGCAAATTTGATTGAGGAGAAGTTAAAAGTGCTATATTAATCTGTACTAAAGAAGTTAACTATGTTAAGCTAGTGTCAGTGTGAGTGAATGTGTGAATATGAATATAAATGTGAATGTGAATGTAAATGAGTGTGGAATGAATGACTGCTTGAAGTGTTAGCGAATATTGAAAACGAGACCACAAACAAAAATGATGATGAATATGAGTTAATAATATAAAAATCAATTATTATTATATTTGATTTAAACAAGTGTCAATGCTGCCCGCAGAGAAGCTTTGAGTTTGAGGTGTCATACTGCCACGCCCACTGTAGCATATATAGCATAAAGCAAAAAAAAAATTAATAGGTGCTACTTTAGTTTTCTCTTATAATTAAATGACAAACAAACATTATTGAAACTTGTCAAATTGTTGGCGTTTGTTTTTTCATCACCAAGCAAATGTCTGTGTGTGAGAATGTTTTTCATTTCTTTTTTTTATATAATCTTCAAATTGTTTGCCAAACTTAAAGTTTGCCGGTTAGCCAACGCCAAAATGTGTTAATGCAAAAACAAAAACTATTAAATAATACAATGTGTAATTTTTTTTTTTGTAATTGTAAAACTCTTTGTGTATATACTAAAAACAAACAAACAAAAAATCAATTAAGGCGTTTATTACAATTAATATGCATTTATTTCCTAACTACACCGCAAGAAGTGCTGACTGGACTTCTTTTGGTGTACTCTCGAAATAAATTATGGGTAGAATTGTAATGTGAATGTAGCTAGTTTTGTTGGCCCCATTGTGTCTACCTATTATTAAAACACAACTCGCTATTGTTTAATTTATTAACTGTACTTATATAAAATGCGTGTGTTTTATTTTTCGCTAATTTTGTATTAAATTTAATTTTCTTATTATAAAATAAATAAAATGACGGTCGAAATGTAAAAAAATAAAAATGACAATTGTAGTTTTTCTTCACAGTTTTTTATTTCAGCTGGAAATTCTACATTTCAAAATAAAACAGTTTGCGCCAATGTTAAGCGCAAATTGACACAGTTATGTAAAGCTGGGCACTTTTGCGTTAACATTGCGCATGCGTTCTGTCGGGCGCCACCTTTTGCGTGCTGGTGAAACATAAATACGCCACCTATGGGCTTATTGTTTATAGTAGTACATTTTCGAATGTAAAAATGTTTTAATTAATTTTTTGGCGCTTGATAAACAAATTTAAATTGTTAAATGAAGTAAAATTTGTATGACATGTATTTTTTAGTATTTTTATGGAGCTGCCGTTTATATTTGTTGCTTGTAGGCGACGTCAGCAGCGCGTAACTGCAATCGAAACTCGACTACGTCACACGATAGAACGGTAATTGCCGCGTTCATTTTGTTCTACTTTTCTCTTTTTAGTTATCATTGAGAAAGCAACGTTGCGCGACGTGTGCTGCGTAGTTGTTGTCGTACGTTGTTGCTGTTGTGCGCGTAAAACTGCAACTGTTTTTATTTTCAAACAACGAATATTAAATTGTTAATAGATTTCTTCTTTTTTTTTGCTGTGTGTTTTCTTAATGTGCATGGGCTACGATTAAAAGCCGAAGTTGAGTCTAAACACTCAAAAGAAGAAAAAAAAAGTGTGCGAAAATTTAACGACGCAACAATAAAAATCAAAAACGATTTTTTAGCGTGTATTTAAAGTGCGTCGTCGTGTTAATATGTTAATTAAATGTTGCTAAGTGAATGCTGATATCTCTTTTTTTTGACAATCTAAATACAATTAACAAGAGGAGGAGAGCAACAACAACAACAACAGCAAATAGGTAAAAAGCAAACATTTTCTTGTAAGCTGCGCTTTCAGGTGGCTCTGCGTGTGTGTGTGAGTGAGAGAGTAAGTGAGCGAGAGTGTGTGTGTAATGGAATGCAAGAAACACCAAGAGATGTACAAATGTGGAGCGAGTACAGAGAGCGCACTTTAAAGCCGTAGTTAAAAGTTAAAAAGTGTCCCTGCCTCTGTGTGTGTGTGATTTTGTGAGAAATGCCGGCATAACCGGTTCATCAAGTCACCAAAGCAAGACGACCAACAACAACAATAACAATAAGGAGAGGGCGAAGAAGAAGAAGAGCAAGATCTGTATGAGAGAACGAGAGCCAATGTCAATGCTGCTTAAGCGCAGTCGCAACGTTTTTTTTTTATACCTTGGGATGCTGAGATTCTGCTTTTCGCTCTTCTCCTCCAACATCATTAAGTGTGTTGTTTTTGCTGCAGCCATTTACACCCCCACAACCACATAAAGTGCACATGTGTATTTCCGAAAAAGAAAATTCCCATAATTAATGCACAACACAACGTCACGTCAAACGACGTCGCAGCTGCTGCGATGCCCGTGATCAGGGATGAACAATAAATGATAACCATTAAAACAGATATCCGCAAACATTTAAGTGCATTTGAGTGTGTGTGTGTGTGTGTACATGTTGGGCATCTCTAACCACTGTTGCCATTTTAGCTAATAAGTAGCTACATTTAACAATTTTAGAATTGCAGTATTGGAATTGGAATATTTCAAGAAATAGGTAGAAATCTGGCTATTTGAAAATCAAAGATCTAACTACATTGCAGTTTGCCAAATAAGTTTAATATACTTACGAAAATCAAGCATGAAACATAAAAATAGTGTAATTAGTTCAAATAAGTATTTGCCAAACTATTCATTAATAATTTCGTAAACTGACAAATTAAACAGATATAAAAAAAACATTCTATACTGTAATTATTATAGCTAAATATAAAATGAGAGTTTATTTATGCTTTAGCTATTTATTTTGTATAAAATTGGCTGTTTTAGTCTTTAAATTCAGGCAACACTGTTTCCGTTTCTTTTTCTCTGCTGCTGCTGCTGCTTCTGCTTCTGCACGCGCTGCTTTTGGCTTTGAAATACCGTTGGATATTTGCTTGCTGAGCATGTGCAAGTGCCGCTTGTTGTTGTTGTTGTCTTTGCTGCTTTTACTTTTGCATTTGCATTTGCGCATTGTGGCGCTCACGCACGATTTGAACTCGCCGACTTTCCTACCCCCATGCACCTCCCCCTTCCGCTTACCTCCCATTATCTAACTTACCTTTAACCCGCATCATCACATCATTCTCTTTGCTGCTTTTCAACTGAGCGTTTGTCGTACGCGCTTTTTACTTTTTTCCATTGTTTTAAAACGAGCTTCAGACTGGGCTTTATGCAGTGTGTACACTGTACATACATACAGCAATGTCCATAAAATTAATGCAATAACTGAAATAAATATTATAAGGAACAGAATGGTTTTATCTGAAAGATTACATATTTTAAGAAATAAAATACTTGAAATAAAAAATACAATAAAAATGCATCCTAAAACCTAAGTTAAAATTATGTATCCCAATTTATTTCTATTGTTTTCTTTTTATTAAGTACCCAATATTAAATCTTTAAAGTATTTCTATATCTGTTATTGTCATAATGTCTAGTGCCTTAAATAATAAGCGTTTGCTTCTAGCAGGATTCAAAATTAATAAATAAACAAACAACAAAATATACTTTTGACTTGTTCTATTTGTATGGCCATAAGTGTATGTATTACATATATGTGCATAGATAAATATTTATACCAGCTAACCGCACCTTTTCCGTTAAACGCTTGAACTTCTGATTTACGCTTGAGCTAACAGCAAAAAAAAAAAAATTGAAAAGCAATATTGCCTTGTAAGTAAGGCTCTCAGTTTGCCATATACATGCGTCAATTTGCAGATCCAGAACTTGTATTGAACCTTGGAATTGACTTGGAATCGGCTTGCGAATCCAAGTGAAACGGGTTTAAAACATTCGATTGTTTAGTTGGTAAATTGGAATCAAGGAAAGTGTTTTGACAGTGACAGAATCCAATTTAAATTGGAAATGAAATGTGTCTCCAATTGAATTATAAATAAAGTTTAAATAATAAAGTTTCAATATAGTAAAATAGTTTTATTATGTTTTAAATTTTCTTTCTTCAGTATGTGCTTTTACCTCTAACACATCTTCACTTCCAATTGATACGTGGTCTAGTAAATTTCAGATAAATTTCAGTTAAATACCTAGTGCCGAATGCATATGCTGGCCTTAACATATCTGATATCACATTGTGCTGCGAAAGAGATTTACTTCAATATATGTACAATATGCTTTATTAATAATATTATCAACAATGCATTTGTTTTCTACCTGTAGATATATGTAAAATTTATGAACTGCATGCTTGTGAGTTACGCTCGAGTGCATCGTAGTCAGCATACACTGTGCATAAAGTTGAAATTGAATTTTCAAACAATTTTCGGTGCATATTTTGTTCTTATCAATTTGTGCCAATCAAAAAAAAAAAAACATTCGCATTGAAGGCATTGAAGGGTGCACAGCTGAGCGTAAGCAGCGCTGTTGCAGTCGCAGTCGCAGTCGCAGTCTGTGGAAGCGTCGCTGCTTAGTAACTAACTAACTAACTAACTACAACTAAACTTGACAAATTGTTGACACATTTATTAACAACAACTCCAACAACTGCATTGCAAAGATGTTTGTTGTTATTGTTGTGCAGTGTTGTGCAAGCAGAGTTGACAAGGTTATCTAAACAGGCAGAGCTGCCAAATACAAAAGTCAAATAGTTTCTTTTAATACCCTGTAAGTAGTTGAATGTAGAGACTAAGGGAAGATTATTATATCATCTTCAAACTTGCATAACTTCGTTAAAACTAGACTGATTCCTATAAATATAGATTAGGGGTAAAAATAATAAATGTTGATCTGCATCTTAGTCTACTTTCGACTTGAATACAGGGTGTCTGACTGTCGTTCACAGTTGACTAAGGCATTTTTGTTGTTGTTCCCATCTGAAGTATCTGGTAACAGTTTTCTGATAATGGGCGACGATGTTTTTGGTGCGCCATTAAACCAAATTAAAAGTCAACAGTACAACATCAACAATAACTACAACAACAAACAAGTACAACAACAATATCAATTAAGAGAACAAACTAATAGTAGAGCAACAAATGAAAGTTGGATGAAAAATGACAGTTCAACAGGTGCGCAAATCTGACAGGCAATTTAAGCAAGCCGTCAAATTGAATTTCCATGCGTTAAATTATTTAATGTTTATTGTTGAATATTGTTAATCAATGTGTGGGCAGTATTATTAACTTAATGTGTGTCAAATTTAGCGTCTCTTTTGACGGTTTATTTTTTATATCTTTTGTTGCTGGTTTTTTTCAAACTATTTTTTTTTTTGGCAGTTTGACATAATTAAATGAAATATGTTCGGTATACGCGTAATACCATATATGATCTGAGAAAGCGTGGGTACTCGAATTCACGAATACACACACAATAGATGTGGGTGTAACTGTGTGTGTGTGTATGTGTGTGTGTGTGTGTGTTGATGTTTTCCTAGACAGAAAAGTTAGTAAATTCAGCATGAAAAATAAATAAATCGATTTTAATATGAATAGATATTCTCTGAAGTAATTTGTATTCCTGTATGGGGACTTTTAATTAAGCTGAATAGTTATCTATTTATTCTTGATAAAAATAATGCTACCTATGTCTGATTTTTCTACTGATTTAAAAGCCACTAAAAACCAAATTGACCACGGAATACTATAAAAAATACATACATTGTTCAGCACTTTGGAAGGGTTAAGTTCTGTAGGTCAGAGAAGCTTGCTTTGAAAAAGCGAATATCTTATTCTAAATAGGATGAATAGAAATTCATTAATATAATCAGTTTTCCATAATCTGTATCAAGCAGAGTTAGAGATATTTAAGCAGAATGTGCAATTTTTCAGTCTTCTTTTTGAATACTGATTTTATAGATGAATTATATGATGGATCAACTGCAGTTTTATAAGTCAAATAAACATTTGAATCTATACAAATCGATAAAATCAACATTAATATAAACTTTAATCAACATTCTCTATTTCCTCGTTTACTGCGTCGCATAAATAAACTGAAATCTTGAATTGCGTTTCACAGCATATTTTTTTGTGCTGTGGCAAGTGCCACACCCCCCTTTCATCCCCTTTTATAAAATGCGCAGCTGTTGAGAGTGTGGCAAGTGTTGTTTGCCATAAGCGGAGCAAAAGCAGGAAAACCCCTCTCCAGCTCCTCTTCTCCCCTTCTTCCTCTACCACGACCTACTCCAAATGGGAATAGCTCGTTAGCATAATGCGAATTAAGCGTTTTGATGAAATGCTTTTTGGTCAGTTTATCATTCAAAACATTTTGACACTTACAAGTAATAAACAATAATGCAGCGGCTTCTTCTCTATTTCCTCATATAGTATAAATGTATGTGTGTGTGTCTTTGTTAGTGGTGTGTGTTTGTTGTGCGTGTGTACTCGTATTGGAGCGTGTGCCCATTTATAGTAAAAGTGCCGCCGCGGCATAAAGACTTTGATGAACTACAACCAACGATGAAGTCAAAGTCGACAGCGTCATCGTTGCGACCTATTAAAAATCATCTGACATTTGCATATATACATATATTTCTATTTTTTTGTGAGCTTAGCTTTATGCAAAATTGTGCTTTAAAAAATGCGGAAATTCTTGCAGCATTTTAATTGAATAATTATAATTTGTCAATGATTTGTCAGGCGAAAGAAACGTAATGATCACATATGATTTATACAGAGTTTTGCAGCAGGTAGCTTTGCGACTTAGTCTGAACTATAGTTTCATAGCATATAGCTTTTAAAGTTTAAAGCGTTTGATTAATACTATACATATATGAATAGCAAGCAGCTTATGTTTGCATGCATCTTTTTAAATCTGCAAAATTTGAGTTTCTATGAGTTCTGTGAGCAAAAAATTGTTTAATAAATGAAATAACAACAACAAATCAACAACAAAGCAAATAACAACAAATTGTTTAATAAATGATTTAACAACAATAAATAAGCTAGCAAACAAATAACTATTATTTATGTGTTTGCGAATATCAAAATATACAAACACATAATAGATAGAGGTCAATAGAGTTTTCTCTAGCAAGAAGTCTGATGAATGTTACCATCCTTCCACTACAAAGAACTCATCATTATCATAAAGATAAATTCTCTAGCTCTTTACAATGAGTGACATAGCAGTCAGCTGGGAATCAGAACTTATCACTGATTCTGAGATGTCATGACAAGCAGACAATGATCTCATATTCAAAACAAATTTATCTCTTTATTTCCCTAAATGTAAAAATATCTGAGTGTGTGAGTGTGTGTGTGTGTGTATGTACACACATGTGTGTAAGATATGCATATTTACTTTAGACTTTTGACTCGAAACTGAGTTATCTGATTGTTGCTCAAGTGCCTTGCGTCCCTCATTTAGCGTCTTTTAGGCCAGGGCTCTTGAAGTGGCCCTTGGATCTATACAGAGAGATAGTCATTAGTTTCCATCATAATTTGCTGAAAAATATTACGTATGCAATATTTTTAATTAAATCAATACAAAATAGGCTTAATAATATTAACAAAAACTACAACATTTAGCAATTGTTGTTGTGGGGTTTTAACAATTTATTCATTTATGTGCTTGGCCCAAAAAAAAAAAACACAAAAAAGAGTTATCTCAAATTGCCACACACATACACAATATACACTATCTCAGAGGCATTCTTTATTGCTTAGTGCCAATGACTAAAAAGTGGACGTGAATAAGGCAATAATCGCTATGTTGATAAGATTGCAAGTGTTTCATGAGTTTCCTTGGTTTACCGCTTGGATTACCTGAGTTACTTTCATTCGCTTCGATGTCCAGGGCAACGCTTGTAATCTCCAACTGACCAGCACATATCATAATCCCGTAGGCTTTCAACCAATTTCAATGCTACGATAAATCATCCCAATCAGCGACTGTCATACTTCCAGTCATAGGTCATAAAGTCTGGAGTCTAAATTTACACTTCTTAGGCCGAATATTGCATTGCTTTCCCAGTGGTGTATGCAGAAATCTTTCGCGGGGGGAACTTCAGGAAATAGGAACCATAGGAAATCTTAAACAAAAATTTGTTTTTAATTAGACATCTGGTTAAAACATAGTTTGCATGCTTTGTAGTCAATTCTATTCAGCAAAAATAATACAAATCTAATAAGATTATCAATAATTTAGTTTTAACTATTTTTCTTAAAGTTTTTCAGCCCCTTCCTATAACTACGCCACTGCTGCTTTTAATGAACTCTCATATTCCATATAATTAACCAAATTCCCCCTTTGTTGTTTTTGCATTTCCCTGCTTTTTGCAAAGATTATATGACAAAGAGCTTATCAAATTACAAAGTGTTAGCTATTTTAAGCTACAAACACTCAACAAAGCGCAACGTAGCCCGCCTTTTTTGGGGCATGGCACTTAAAAAGATCCACTTTCTGCATTGGGATTGAGAGCAAAGCACTTTTAGCTGAATCAACTCAAAATAATTGGGAAATTTGCAGTCTAAATTGATCAGCCACTCAACATACATACATAGTTCAACAATCGATCAATCAGTCAATCAATCAAGCTATGCATACATAAAAGATCTAGACTTATTGATAGTTGATAGTTGAAGTCAACTTGACAACTTGAAGAATTGCTGAAAAGTTTATTGTTCTTTTAATTACTTGCACTTTAGCTTTATCTTTGGCTAATTATATCAATTAAAATTTATGCACATTTACTGAAACTGAAACTGAAACCAAGATATCTATAGCTATATATATCGAAATATGTATACATTATGTATATGTGGTTGGGGATTTGTGAGTGGGAATCTCGTCTGAGTTGGCTTCGCAAATTGGCAGCAATTGTTGTCAATTTAAAATTGAAAAGAAGTCAAATGTTGACAGGAATGCACACTCTACATTCATGTTCAAACATGTATATGCATGTCTATATATGTACAGTATATCAAGTAATTGTTTTGACAAGAAAAGAAGTTTAAAACTATTTTTATAATTTTGTTAAACTTAATTGAAAACTATAATAAAATAAGAACAGCGATAAATACCAATTGGTTTTTTCTTGTAAAGTAAAATATGTGCATTCTTTAGTTTGTCAAAACAATTTCTTGAGTAATTGTAGTGTATATAGAGAAGATCTTTATAGCCCATATATATATAGTATAGCTATCGTTGTGCGGTGTTATCTCAGCGCGATTTATACTTATCTGTGATGCTCCATATACTAAAAAGAGGTTTCTATTGCGCAAGTGATGAGTGTGCGTGTGTATGTGTGTGTGTGTGAGTGTGTGTCTTGTATATCATGTCTCAAGGTAATCTTTAGTGATAATCAAGCGTTACGTTAAGCTTCCCTCATATGCTGATAAAGACTACGACTGAAACAAAAAAAAACTACTCATGAGTATCAATTGCCATATATTCAAACATTCATAAATTGGCCAATTGACAAGCACACTGAGATTTTAAATGATTTATTAATTTGCCTTGTTTTTTTCTATTTCCCAGTTACTTGACTTAAAATGCGCTTAAATTAGCGCAGAGGATAGAAACAAACAGATCGCAGTTGCAATTGATCTGTATACATACATATATAGAGAGAGCCATGGCCCTGAATCAGGGCAAATATAAGCCAACAATTTGTGCCATCGATGAGGTGGATGATCGTAGCTATAAATTGCATACGGGCCAGGATGATGAGCGTATTGGCCATGGTAACAGCAAGCAACAAATTGAAGGAAGCGAAACGGCTCCGTTGACAACAAATCAACAAAAATTGCACATGGATGAGGCGGGATTAACCCCTAAAGAGTTGGAGGCGGCACGCAAGGAGGCCTTGACTGAGGCTAGAGCTGTGGGCGGGGTTACGCCCACCGCAAATACACCCAACTCGACTCATACTTCTGCAAATGGACTGAGAGGTAAATTAGAAGATATCAAGAGAGTATCTCAATCTCAAGTCATATTATTGTCATATTATAAAGCACTTCACAAACATTTGTTGATAAGTGGAGAATTGAGTTCAATTAGTGATAAAGTTATCGTTTTTTAAGTGCGATAGATAATGATCATAATTTACAGCTTTCAGTCAAAAATCAATCAGATGCAGTTGTTTAAATATTCATTTTCATATTTACTATTATTCAAATTGCATCAGTTATCGATAGCAACTTACATATTTCTTAGAGCTACCCATAATAAATCACTTAATAATCTTCAATCAACTGTTGATGACAGCCATTATCGATTAATAATATTACACTTTCGATAACGATAAACACTCTCAATCCATTATCACTTCTCATGCTCATACATATATCATTTCCATCTCATCTTTTCATGCCGTGTTATCAACGACTATAGCCTTGCTGCTTCCAGGACGTCGCTCCTTTGATGCACTGATGAATTTATCGAGGAAACGTCGCATTCTCTATGTGGCCACCGCCTGCCTTTGTGCCCTATTGTTGGTGATCATCATCATGTTGTTGGCATTTTGGCCCGAAGTTCCCTTCCACATGCGTGCCCCACTGTGCCTGCAACGAGAGTGTGTTGAAAGTAGTCGACAATTGCTTCTTTGGGCCAACACATCGAAGAGTCCTTGCCACGAGACTTACGATTGGGCATGTGGCAAGTTTGCCCGCGAATATGCCGATAATGATTACTTTGTAATCAAACGCGGCGAATGGAACTACAAGACTTACAATGAGTATCAGGGTAAGCTCCATTTGAATCTACTCTAATTTATTTGATTTAATCTGAATATATTTAATTTTACAGAACTCAATGAACTGAACAGATTCATATCCATGCTGCCAAATGCCGCCGAAGGAACCTATCCCGTCGAGTCGACCATTAGCAGTCTTTATAGAAACTGTCGTGATATCGATGCACTCGATAAAAGCCAATCGGATCTGTTACTTAAACAGGCCATCAAATCTATCGGTAAGTTGTGACCAAAGACAAAGGTGGAATATTTATATTATTTAGTAATTGTAAAATCATTGTGTTATGTACAAATTAGTATACAATGTGCAGACTGATTTCTAAATTTATCTTAAACATTACTTTGATTCGAAAATCTTATATTTTATTTGTAAAACAACAAATCCAATTTAACAAAGCGAAGTTCTGACTTTTCTTGCGGAATTTAATGTTTAAAACTTATTGATTCTTTATAAGAAAGTGCTTTATTTCGAAATGATACAAACTTATCTGTTGCATCGGTGGTAGCTTAATTTCTTATCATCCTGCAAAATGAAAAACTTCACAAGTACTTATAAATAACAGCTTCGAATTTTGCTTTTAAAGCCACAATTTCTATTTGGTCCAATTTGTATAAAATAATACTTTTGGTTGAAATTATACTAAATGTTTCCGCAAGTTTTGTGTAAAATGTTTCTAAATTGAAATTTCCAAATTTTTAATGAACTTCTCTCATCTGTGAATTAACTATAGGGAAGATTGACTTTATATGTACATATATATTGTAGTTGGGCTGATTTTAGAATGTTCTTGTATGTCTGTCAGTTTCAATACTTTTCTTTAAATTAGAGTGCTGAACTGTATCCATCACAGTAAGAACAATATTATCTTTATATAGTCATTTTTATTGAAGAGCAATTTGATTTGGAAGTACAAAAAAAAGTTAATTTAGCAAAAAAAAAATTGTAAGCTGTTTGCTGGAATGTTTTTTTACTTGCTGGGTGGCAAGTAGGTGGCACTTTGAGCAGTGCTGTGGCTGCCACCAGAGCTGCTGATGATGTGGCTGCCACTGGTGCCACCGCCAATGCTGCCACCGATAGTGTGGCTGCCACCAGAGCTGCTGATGATGCCACTGGTGCTGCTGCCACTGCTAATAATTCCCTGGCTGCCACCGCCAACTGAGCTGCTGCTGCTGCCACTGTGTCCAGCATCGAGAATGCCAACAACAGATTGAGCAGGTGCCACGCCTCCATCGGTATGCTCCGAGGTGCCCTCAATGCGATCGTATTCAGCTAAAGAATTGATAATAATAACATCAATTAATAGAGATCATTATCATTATAGATAGATAGAGTTGCTTTTAAAAACTCACCCTGAATCTGTTGCTGGGCATGACTTGCCTCCGCATCGGTTTTGTACTTGATGAAGAAGACCTCGGGCTTGCTGGGAATAGTTGGAGCTGGCGTGGCAATATCGTTGACCTCCAGAGAGGAATCCTTCTTGCTGAGCACATAGATGACAGTCTTCTCCTCCTTGGGAGCATATTCCGCTGACAACTTGACATTGGCACTGCTCGAAGATGGCGCCTTGATGAAAACCACACGATAGTTCTTCTGGGGACGTCCAATCACCAAATGCTTGACACGTTCCAGATTCTCATGCTCCTCGGGTGCGGCAACTGTGATGAATTGTTTGTGGACAATGGGGGATTCAAAGGCAGCACGCTGTTCCTCCTGCTGTTGTTGTTGATAGCTGGGTGCCTGATAGCCAGAAAGCCCACCAAATCCAATATTAGGAGAGGGTCCAAAGCCAGCAAAGCTGCTGCCAGCACTGCCAAAGTTGCTGGAAGAGCCACTGCTATAGCTGGGAGAGCTGCCGAATCCAGATGAGCCTGAGGACGAGGTGTGTCCGGAATTGTAACTGCCAGCACCTTGGGCAAAAGTGTTGCCACCTCCCTGACTCTGACTGTGACTGTGACCCGAGTTGGCGTTGTTCAGCAAAGAACCAACGCTGGCACTTTGGAAGGCACCCAAAGGTCCATAGGTGGCCACACCCTGAGCATTGCTAGGAGCACCCACGAAGGAGCCACCATTTGTGCCGGTCAAGGTGCCAGAGACTCCGCTGCCATAATTATAACCCTGAGGCTTGGCTTGAGCCAAGACAAGGAGTGAGCACAGAGTCTGCTCAGAAAATGAAAGAGAATGATAGATTGTTAAATGTGAAATGTGTATTAAAAGATAGTTAAGCTGGTAATCCTTTTGCTGGTTTATCCTTTTAATCCTTACCACAAAGAGACGCATGTTGAAATTGGTACTTGGTTGGATTTCAGTTGACGTTGAACTGTTGCTCCTCCTCGCTGAGATTTTGGCTTTTATAGTCGCATATTTAGGCCCCAGAGCGATACCATCCTCCAAAAAATATATTCACTCAATATTCAATATATAGATATATTCATATTTATGTCCATGTTGTTGTTGTTGTTGTTGTTTTTTGAGATTTTTTTCTCTTCTATAATGTCGTGTTTAATTAATTGCTCAATTATTTGGCAAACCTCTGACATTTGACTTGTGTCTCTGTCTTTCTCTGTCTCGCTCATTGATTGTGGATTTCCTTTTAATGTGACCTGTTGTTTGATTGCTGTTGGCCATAAATCATGGCTTCAAGTGATCACTTTGCAAGTCTTCACATTCATTCAGTCATCAGCCAGTATTCATTCAATCTGTCTATCGATTAGTTTCCATTGCAATTTCTGATTTCGTTTTCGTTGGCATCTGTTTTTGTTTTTTTTTTTCTGAGCTCATTTGAATATTTGCAGCTAAATGCAAATATTGTGAGTCCTTCAAATGATGGATTGACTAATTAATTTGTCTACAAAACTAACTCTATTCTAACACAAAAGCTGTGACTATTCCATTAAGTAATATGACAAAAGAAACGCATTTTTCTTACTTAAAAAACTAAATTGTTTCTATTAATATAAATTTTTTCTACTGAAATTGTCTACAAAATAAATGGGTATATCAATTTCTATTCCAACATTTCATTAGAGCATACTTTTATATTATTGTGTTTGTTTCTATAAATACTGAATATTTAAAGGAGTTTTTATTGTTTTTGTTTGAAATATTTTAGTTCTTAATACTAATGATAGTCTATTCTATTAATGTCAAATCGATTTAAATATTACAATTGATTTTTCCGCATGGCAGCTGTAATCTCTCTTTTCTCTTCATTTCAATATTTTATGCTCTTTGAGATCTAAAATTTTTCTTTCCATCAACTCTCTTCCCTTTTGCTCACTTTCTACACTCGTCTTTTCTGTTTTAATGAAATTATCTCTTGGCTTCTGATTGATTTTATTAATGAACGCAATTTATCTGCTGTCTCGCTATCCACATTCAATTTTAGCTCATTTATTTTTCCTCCCGAAACAAATTCTTGAGTGACTTGTTTTTTTTTTCAAGAGATTATACGCATAATACTTCCGCAATGGGATTTGTGTTTGACGTATTCTTTTTCCATTATTTAATTATGTATGTTAGCCAGAGTTTAACTAAATTTTTCTTGGTATTTCTTTTTATTATTATTAAATATTTGCCTGTTGGCGCCAATAATATTAATGACAATTATTATTGACGTAGACAAAGTTGAAAGTTGAGTTGCTTAAGAATAGATCAAGCTAGTTAGAAGCATACGATTTGACTTAAAACGGATACCAAATGATGATCATTTAATAAGAATGGAAAGCCGGTTAGATTCGAAACCTTTTCATTGTCTTAGATAGTTACATAATATGTTCACTAAAACTTTGTTGAATATGAAGATATTTAGGCAGTAATCATAGACTGTAGAAAGATAGATTGCAAGTCGTCCTAGGACGAAAACGAAGCTTCAGTTGACACATCTTACAGGATACTAAAAAATAATAAAATAAAATCAAATAAGTCGCCGCTGAAATGTAGAGTTTAGAATAGTTATACATTAACAACATAGTAAAGAAGGCACTGATTAAAAAAAGGAAAAGTAATCAAAAACAAATTTATATCGTTTCTCATTTTTTGTGAATGTGGAGCAATTCTTATTCAATTTATAATTACAACTAATTTTGATTGACATCTTCGCAGAGAACATTAGTCAAACTTAACTGCCTTCAAAAGCAGGCAAGGTCTTGGCTAAAGTTGCACAGTTGAGTTGCTTCACTTAAGACGGTCTTAAGATGTGTCTTGCCAAATTCCCAAAATTCCCAAAATGATAAAAAAAAAAACAGCAGCAATCTATGAGGCTTGCTATTTGATTGTGTTGTCTGGTCTATAAATTAAGGCATTTCCATTTGATAAGCAGTGTAAAACGGCACGCATCTACACAAAAAAAAAATAAATAAAAAAAAAGATGACTCGATTATGTTGTGTCATTTTTGTATTTTTGGATAGCGGCTAAAAGCAAAAATTCCAAACGGTTACGGCGCGGCATGTTTTCTTGTCTTGTTTGTGTTTTCTTCATATAGTTATTTTGTATTTATTTGTGCATATTTGAAAAATTTCATTATAATTGGCATAATTTGAATGCGCTTTGGGGCTGAGAGCTTTGTCGGTGGTTCAGAGCCGAGCCGAGCAGAGATCAGAGCTTTAGTTGAGCGCGTAGGTTCAGGTTAAGGTTCAGTTTTAAGTATTATTTCGGGTCTCTTAAGACCACATTTTATATGACCGAAAATGTTATGATTTATGCGCACCTTGAAATAAGCCGATTGAAGTTTGATATTCAACAGACAACAAATCAAATACTTAAAATACTTTTAAGTATTTTGTCACATCGTAATTTGAATACACAAATGTGCTCAAATCGTATCGTTTTTTTTTGTTTTTTTTTTTGCGGGGATCAGGTGCAGTTGCCTCAAAGAAACGAATGACTTAGAACACAAACTTAACTGCAGACTTTTGTTGGCCTTGTATTAAAGGTTGCATAACGTCTTTCCTCTATTATTATTATTATTGTTTTTGCTTATTTCAAGATTAATAGCTGCCAAATTGTGTGGTTTGGCTGCCAATCACAAAAAAGGTCGCCCAGTTGATGTCCAGATATGGCCGACGCGTCGCTTCCAAATCCCATTAATTAAATGCAAATGCAAATAAATCTACACGAGCTCAAATATACCAATAACAATAACAACAACAACAACAACGGCAAAAAAAGATGCATTGCCGTCTTGTTTTTTTCTTTTCTTCATCTCTTTAACTATTTGCAAAATTTATGTAAATTAAACTTAAGTTGTTTTCGCACAAAACATAGTCGAACTACAAAGCCCCTAAAAGGGTCAAAAATTTGTTTGTTAAGATCTTGAAGCGATAGCAATGCTTGCAACATTTCCTAAGCTATTTGGAAAAGAGCTTCAGTTATAATTTTGCCATAGGTTTTATGGCCGAATTTCCATAGTTTTTGTGAATTTACAAGATAGATCAGCTTTTTACAGTTCACAAGTCTGTCTGTCTTTATTTTTAACAATGCTAGAATATTTACTTAAATAAGTCAAAGATATAATATATAGTTTAACTTCTCTATTACTGTGTTGTATCAGGGTTTCTCTCTATATTGAACTTCTGTATTGCAAACATTTATGAACAGAAATTTTTAGTCTCAACTAAACTGTAGAGGAAACATAAATAACAGCACTTACAAATTGAAGTAATATTAACAATAGAAATATATTTATTTCAACAAACAATTTCACTAAACTTAATCAAAGTTTATAACAATTTAAAATGTCTATTATTATAAATGATAAATTGATATTAGGATAGTTTGCGTAAAGATCGAGATTAGCTAGATATTCTCTTGATATAAGATTAAGATGCTTTTCTGTTATTTTCATTATACAACAGATTATTTAAAGATCAAACCTCAGTTTCTGTTGTATAATCCTTTGCTTTCTTGATTGTCCATATGCTCCAACATTGGCTTTAACTTTTGTCTGTTAATCTGTCTCTCGTTTGGCACAGGGTCAAAGCACTTTGCAAAAAAAGGCAAAAAAAAAGAAACAAAACTGAGCAACAACAACATTTGTTAAATAATACAATTTGAAATTAAATACATAAAACACAAAAGTTTGCAAAAACTATGCAGAAAAAACAAAAACAAAAAAAAAACACTTTTTGTGACTGCGAGACGAACTTTTTTTATTTACGCGTTCGCTATCTTTTATGACGATATTGTTGTTGTTGTGGATGATTGTTGGGTGGTTTTTTGTTGTCGTACTCGTATTATTAGATTTTTGTTTTCTTTATAGATTTGCGTTATCTATATTGTTTTCTTTAACGCTTATCAGTTTTATGCAAATTCTGCTACCCGGCAATGTTAATTAGATAGTTTTTGTGTGATGCGCGTGGGTCGATCGTTAAATCGACACCACCCAAAAGCAGCAGTTGAGCCACCACCATTCATCATCATCATCATCATCAGCTTAATCATTATCTCCATTAAAATAGGCGTGCCATGGGTCGCTGGTAATCGTAACCCTCAACTGGAGGTGCAAGTGGAGCTGTTGCTGGTGGTACTGCTCCTAATGCTGCTGTTGCTGCTGGTGGTGTTGCAGCATCCAAGGCACCCACTACAGATTGCACTGGTGCCACATAGGGAGCGGCATGTTCAGTGTTGCCACCCAGCTCGTCATATTGCGTTTGTATCTCCCGTTGGGCAGCAGCTGCCTCTTCATTTGTCTTGTAGCGAATGAAAAAGATCTCAGGCTTGGCAGCTGTCTGTTGTGGCTTCGATTGTTGAATATCCTGTGCCTCGAGCTCTTGTTGCTTGCGGCTCAACACATAGATAACTGTGCGTTCCTCTTGGGGCGCCAACTCGGCTGTGTATTTGATTGCCTCACTTTGTGCAGTTGGGGCACGTATGAAGATGACGCGATAGTTGCGTGTGGCACGTCCAATAACCAGATGTTTGGTACGCGGTTGCACATCCTGTGCATCCTCTGCAGCGGACACACTAAAGAACTGTTTTGTTATGATCGGTGGTGCCACATTTTCACTTGCCACCGGTGGCAGATAATAACGCGACGGCGAAGACGATGCGAATTGAGACTGACTGACAGTTGTGAGAGTCAACAGGGTTGCAGATAGTGTTATTACGTTCAACATGCTGCTTGTGGATGCCACAAATGTGTGATGCAGCCTGGAGAGTGCTGTGCCATTTTTATACTTAAGCTGAAGAACATGATTTTCGCACTCACTTCTCGTTGGCCCAATTAGTATGAAAAACAAAAGACTTAGGCAACAAACTTGCCACAAATTAATTGTGCGTTTAATGTCGAACGGAAACAAACAAAAAACTAAAACCAAAACAATCACACAACTTTGTTACAACATTGTTAAATCTTCAGATCTTGAGATAAACATTTGTGTCATAATCGCAAGTTAATGGCAAAGTTTGCAAATTTATACAAATGTTACAAATGCATTGTGTTAATGACTTTCAAAGAATTTTAAATGACAATATTATATATATAAAATCTAATGAAGACTGATTTATTTTGTAGAGCTATCGAAAACCTATCTATATATTTTCTAACGACTTCTGACAGTTGCTTTTATTTCCAATTTTAAATGAGTTTTTATTTGTGATTACAAATCAAAATTAATTAAATTTAGAATACTTGACAATCGCATGCCTTATTTATGCCATGTAGCTGCATTTCTTAATTAGATCTCGTTATGGATTTGTTGCATATTTTAGTAGGCTCATTTATCATTTATCACCGTCTATATATGAATGTATGTATCTGTGGGTCCATTGTCTAGCTTATAGTATAATACATATATATGCGGCATCATTCAACGCCCTCGCACGTTTTTGACTAATGAGTTGCGCTTAGCTCTGATCTAATCTGCGCTTTTGGAACTGCTCAATTCACAGCCTTTGCATTTTGCTCAACATTTGAATAATTTTCTTTGCTTTTTTCTTTTTCTTTGTTGTTGCCAGTTGCCAGTTGCCAGTTGCGCAGCCTCGTGGCTGATTAGTAGATTAATTCGTTTGGCTTGGCTGCGTTGTCAACAAGTCAAAGACAATTAAAATATCAAGCAGCGATAGCTTTTTTTTTCTTTTTTGAGAATTCAACGACTATCGGATCGGATCGGATCGGCTTGACATCGATTTCGATTTCAGGTCGATTTTAGGTCTCGAAGCGCATCGATGAGTAAAATTGACGCGTAATTCCCACACTTTCATGTCGCATTTGGCAAAATGGTACAACTAATATAATTTGATTAATGTTCAGTTTTATTAAGAAAAATTGCTTCTATCGTTTGTCTATGAAGATGTTCAGATCGCCACTTCCCGCTACGAAGGTTGGCAGAATGTCATTTGGATCAGGATTTGATCAATAAATTGATTCTTCATTTTTAAACAGTTGACTTTAATTTTCAAACAACTCCTGGTGCACAAAAATTAGTATACGAAAATACTTAAAAGTTAATTCTGATTCCGTTTAGACCCTTTAGATTTTTCGAAATCAACCTTAAGTATAAAAACCTTACAACCTGACTAAATTGGGATTAAAATCGGACTACTATATTGTAAAGTTGTCCTCTATCCCAATAGTTCCTTCTATGCGTCAAACCTTCCTAATTTTATTCCGTCTTTTTATCATTTATTATTCCAACGTTAATGAATTTTCCCCCATCATCTTAATAACTACTTAATTATGCATCTCTTATTTATTTTTTTACGATTCCTCCTCCTTTTTTGTTCCTCATCTTCTTTGGTCTTCACTCTTGTCTCTCTTTAGTTTCATATTTTGTCATGCAGCGTCAGTTTAACGATCGGTTGAAGAAAAGATGCGCTGTTTGATTCAATTATAATTAAATTTGATGAGCTTATTTTGATTTCTCACTTCATTTAAGCTAATTTTGAGCTATTTCAGGCGCCGGGCGCTTTGTTGAGTGTCGAATTTTTGGACACATTTGAATTGATTTGAATTTTTTGGTTGTGTGCATTTTGATTTTGATTTTGGACTCGGACCTTTTATTTTTTATAGTATACATATATATTTTTTCTTTTGGGTTTTTGCTTGATTTGAGCAACATTTCAATTTATTTATGGCATTTTTATTAATTTTTTAAATGGCATTTTATAGCGCGGAAACTACGCGACCTTATGCCTTATAAGAAGAAGAAGAACGTTGCGTACTTTTTAAATATACAGTTTATTTTTATATTATTAACAAAAAAAAAAAGTTGAACAAAAAAAACATTATATATCGGGTGCTTAAAACTAAACAACACAACAAAGTCGATAAGGGGGGAAGTGGGAATATTGGGAAGTGGGAAGATTGGCAAAGGAATCTATCTATCGCTCTCTTTCTTTTTTTAACGCTTGAGTCCACTGGGAAGATACTGAGCACTGGGGTGTCCTGAAGGACGATTGATCTGACGATAGTTGTAGCTGCCATCGGGATTGAGGCCATCGAGGCTGCCAATAACCGAGGTGATTGGAGCATTGTTATCCTCCTGAAACTCATTGGTGCCACCAAGTTTATCGTATTGTCCCTGGATCTCCTTCTGGGCCTGGTTTGCCTCATCATCAGTCTTGTACTTGATGAAGAAGACCTCGGGTTTGCTGGGCTGTGTTGGTGCTGGTGTGGCAATATCACCAGCATCCAGATCATTATCCTTCTTGCTCAGCACATAGATGACGGTCTTCTCCTCCTGTGGGGCAAACTCGGCGGAATACTTGACATTGGCATTATCACCAGCTGGAGCCTTGATGAACACCACGCGATAATTCTTTTGTGGTTTGCCCAACACCAAATGCTTGGTTTTGCCATCGTTGCTGTGATCCTCGGGTGCGGAAACCAAATAGAATTTCTTATTGATGATGGGTGCTTGTGTGGTGCTTGCAGGTGGTAAATATTTATCACCACCACGATGTGACAATGGTAATTGGCCAACAAGTTGTGGGCCAAGCTGATGATGTTGGCCGGGATTGCCGAGGCCAACGCCGCCCACTGAAAAATCTCCAGCCTGCGGTTGTTCATAGCCATATTGAGGACGAGCCTGGACGACAGCCAACAATGTGGCAATGCCAAATAAGATTTGAGTTAACTGCATGATGAATTTATCCTTTGATACTGATAATCCTTTTCAATATATATCCCGTTGATTGATCGATTGTCGCGTCGCGTTCGTTTTTTTCGGTTTTCGAATTTGAGTTTGTGATTGGATTGGATCGCTTTGGGGCAATGGTTGCATTTCTTGACGCTCCACTTGACTTATATGCGATATGTTTCCCCCTCTGCTTGCCAGCAGAAGCAGCGCAGTCGACGTCTGGTCAATTTGTTGTTGTAATTTATGTAAATCAAACAAAAAAAAAACAAAAACAAAACGAAGCTCTCTCAGCATTCAACTTTCAAGCGATTCAAGCGAGATTCAAGATTTCAAGCAACATTCATGAATCAAAAAAAAAATAAAGAAGAAAAAAACACATTCAAAGATTCAAGATTCATAGGCTCAATGTGACCTAAAATTTATTCAAATCTACGAATGCACAAATGTATCTCAAAGATGCGTCAACTGATGGACTGTATCTTCTCTTATTTGATGTCTGTTGTTGTTGTTGTTGTTGTTTTTGTTTTCGAGGCGTGGTCGATTCTTGAACGCGTAGCCATGGTTTACATTTCAAATAAGTAAAATAAAGCTGTTGTTTTTGCTCTTGTATCTGTTGCTATGTATCTTTGTATCTTTCGACTTGTATCTTTTTTGGCAGCTTTGGCATTGAACTTGACTGTTGCTTTGGCCTCAAGCACAAACTGAAAACATTATTAATAGATATTCATCGAGTAGATATACTCGCATATATATTGTATATATAATACTGTCTAATATACAGCACAGCAAAAAAAAATTGGCAACTTTTGTAGGCTTGTTGACGGCTTTGCTGCATCTCATTAAACGGCACCTTTAGGCCTTTAAGTTCACGTATTGGAAACTAGTTTTGTTTTGGGTTTTTCTTAGGGTCTCTCAGTTGATCAAATTTGATCAAGTTGATCGATTAACTTGCAAATTTGCAAACAGTTAAAAGATGATTTCATACAGTCACAATATGAATGACAAGATCTGCTCGAATGCGAATCAAATTTCGACTTATATAAGGCTATATCTTGAGCAATCATCATAAGCAAAGAGTTGCTGGAATCGTAGATTTTAAGAACTAAGCAGTTGCTATTAAATACTGAATATACTGTTTAAATCAATTAAATAGTCAATATAGTCAGGATATACTTAATAGAATTTTATTAATTCTGAAGAGTATATTTTCTGATCAATCTGCATAATTTCATCACATTTAAAAAAACAAATTAAACCTTTATCTCTAAAAATATAAAATTCCGAAAATAACTATAATTTTATAAAAATCTAAATAAATATAATGATAGCAAAACTTGTACCAAATTTCAATACAATAAATATAATAATGACCAAATTTGTACCAAATGTCAAGACAACTTAAATTATTGACTCCTGGACTGTGTTATCTTAACGTTTTAGGTTAGGCTCAGAGTCAATACTTCAATACTTCTATACTTCAAAGAAGGATCATTTCTCTCTCTTTGGAAAAAATCAAACTAAGCTAAGTTGAAAAGCATTAACACTGATGAATTAATGAATAATATTATTAAGAGTAATTCTTAGCTTAAGAATAGACTTTGAATAAAATATAATAACTTCTTTAAATAGGCTACTGACCACTTTCAATAGCCCAGACTTTTGGGAGTTATCTTCTAACTTCACTTCTAGCTTTTCTTCCGTCTGCTGAAATTGCATAATACAATTATGATTATTATGATTGTAAATTGTTTGATTTGTATTTCCCATGGCAACAACAATGCTTTTATCGTATGGTGGCCTCCTAAACCACTCAGCAACAATAACAATAACAACAATAACAATAACAACAATAACAATGAGAGCAATAAATATAGCTGATGAGTCAGTTTCTGTTGTCTTAGCGAATGCACAAACCCCAAGCCCCAAAAATGCGACACATTCACCTGAAGTGGCGATTGGAGGTCGCCACAAAAGAGCACCATATATAAACTCATAAAACATAATTTGGCCAAATGTGGAAGCAGTTTGTATCAATAGATAGATATATGTATTATGAATTTATATAGATATATAGATATCGATTTGCATATGGTGCTGTCATCGGGTGAATCGATTTATGAGCTCACTCACATCGAACGCCTCTTTTTGAACTGATCGATTTTGATCGTTTATTGAGAAGGTGTTTCCTGGAAAATGGGAAATTTTGATTGTGGCTATTTAAATGTGTAATCTGATTCTTAATTGATTGACAAGTGAAAGATCGTAATAAGAACTTTACTGATCATTGAGTTATACTTGGTCAGTTATAAGATGTGATCGTTGAGTTGTTTTTTTTTAGACCATCGTCATTTTCCAGGGAGTAATCATTCTGCGATCGTCTAAAGAATGTATATGATCATTTAGCTGATTTATAGTGGACTGTTAAGCTCATCTACTAATTCAGTAACAAGATCTGTTCGATTGTTTACACTTCCTCGGTCGATCGATCTTCCTTCAAAATGGGGATCGTAAGCACGACTTTACAAATTGTTGATTATTTCACTTAAAATATCCAATATATCATTGATGGTTCGTTTCCCTTGAGAAATGTCCATCGTATACATAGCTCAACAAGTCTGATCATTGAGCTGATCTATAAATTTGGGAAGATCGCATAAATAACTTAAAAGAACTGATGATCAAAAACTGCTGATCTACTGTTTCAAGTAAGATCTCTAAACGATCAATGATTCATTGAAATAAATAATAATAATAATAATAATAAACTTGTTGATCTCCTAAACTTCTTCTGTTGTTAAATTAATGAGTGGCGGATAGGATAAACTACATAATAATTACTTAATTATTAAATCTAATCGATCATTTTGCCCTTTCGGAAAAGGAGGATCGCATTGTGGGGTCGTTTAACAAATAAAACAACTGATCGTTTAGCTGATCTACTAATTCAGTTATTAGCAGCTCGCTGCTGAATTAAAGCGAACAAAACGATAATTATCAATTAGGCATTCCATATCGAATATCTATATCCATATCAATAATTTTCATATCTAAAGTCCCCCCTCCCTCCCCTCACCAGTTAAACCGAATACAAATATGAAAATTTATGTAAGTTTTTATGAACGTTGACAGTAAAAACCGAGGGACAAATGTTTTTGGAATCGTTTCAGTCGACTCCACACAGAGATCATATCATTTATTTAGTAGGTGTGATTATCTTTATGCAAAGATCTCCAAAATCTATTAATATGCAGATGCTTAAACGATACCAGAAAAAGTTGTAGATATCGACAAAATACTACAGAAATACCGAACAAATACCAAATACCAGACATTATCATCTCTGACAACATTTGTAATACATAGATGGATCATAAATTTGTTGCTGGCGCCAGACTTATTAGGGCGTTTCAACGCAGGGCGTGGCAACATCTACTTTACAAGATAATTATACAATATATAAGTATATGTATATATATAAATATATGTGTATTTCTATATATTTATTTAATACTTTCTGGTATTTTAATGCGTTGCATTGGCGTGAATTGACCTTGCAGCGATTTGATTTTTATTTGACTTTGTTTTTGTTTTTGTTTTTGCCTTTCGGTTGTGTGTTTGTTTTTTTTTCCCCACTATTTCTTTTTATATATTTCTTCTTGTTGTTTTTTTAAGACGCTAATTTATTTGCCATCGTTTTTGGTTGCTTGGTGGTCGCTTCAACTATTGTCTTTGTTATTGTTGTTCTTGTTGTTGTTGTAGTTTCAACAATTATGAAGAGCTTGCCAAATAGTTGACTCGATTCAGCGGTTATGGGAGGGAGGAAGGGCGGGTGGGGAATTACATTAAGGCACCTGCTTGTGCAAGGCACCAAGTTTTCAATCAATCGAAACTTTCCATTTTAATTTCTATCCAAATATTTAATCTACTTTAACAGGATGTCAATCAATTGTAATTATTCAATGTTCATTTAAACTCTTACTTTGTTCTTTCAGTCACAAATAAATTAATCTTTAAAATCAATAAACCAAATTTGTATCTTCAATTAAATGTTTAACTACAGTTTCAATCAATTTAGCATTGTATTTTTGTTTGTGATTCCTTTTTCAATTCGTTGTTCAACTATTTTTAAAACCACATAACATGCAACTATCCTTTCAACTTCACTTTCAAATACAATTTGACTTTATATTTTGTTGTTTAACTGTTGTTGAATCATAGTTTGAATAACAGTTTGATAGTCAACCAAATTGATAAGCAGCGAAACTTATACAGCGACGTTTTCAATCGAACTTTCAATCACAATTACACTTTCAATTCAACACTCAATTTGATATTACATTTAGTTCTCCTTTAAAAGGACTTTCACCTCCACTTTCCATGTTTTTTAATTCAATATTGTCGCATTTCAATCCCACTTTCAATCAACAAACTAGTGTTTCTTATATTTTTTGAATGCCTTAAGAAATGCTTAGTTTTTATTAAAAAAAAATGTTGTTGAAAAAAAATGTGTTTAGAAAAATATCGCAAAAGTTACATAAACAAATTCTAGAAGAAATAATCACCATGGATTATTCAGTTAGAAGCAATAATCGAGTGCGTTTTGTGGGTGTGTGGCAGTGTAAGGACAAAGGATGCAGGAAGAATGCAGGCTTAGTACTTGACCGAACGGATGGGTTTAGCTGGCAGATAAGTTGTCTGGATGACATTGTTGCCCACAAGGTTACCAGCTCCGATCTGAGCTGTTTGAGTGTTGCTGCTGCTGCCAGTGACATCGATTTGAAGATGGCCACCATTGTTGCCATTGTTGTTTTCAACAACAGGAACACCGCCAGTGCCAACAATGTTGATGCCACCAGAGGCATCAGCGAGAACACCAGAGGATCCATTATCACCCAGGCTGTTGATGACAGAGGAAACGGGCACAATACCCTCATCGCTGGTCTGAGAGCTGCCACCAAGAGCATCATAGTTGGCTAAGAGATGAAGAGAGAAATAAAAAGATTAGAGTAAACCAGTAATTTTCAAATCTTGCAGATATCACACAGTTATACAGCTTTTCGGGTGATAAATCTTAGAGAAAAGAGCTAAGAAGTGGGTACTGATTAGAGTAGATCAGTGATACAGAACTTTTAAAAAGAATCAGCTTACTGAATTTAAGATTTCAGTCAAGTTTGAATATTTAAGGATATACTAGAGTTGATATTGATCAGGTTGTCTAGGGAGAATCTTACCTTGGATGGTCTGCTGGGCATGAGCTGCCTCCTCGGGTGTCTTGTACTTGATGAAGTAAACCTCGGGCTTGTTGTTAACTGGACGCTGTGTGACAACCTCGGCACTGACATCGAGAGCATTCGATTTCTTGGACAGAACATAGACGGCAGTCTTCTCCTCAACTGGTGCCACATTGGCAATAATCTTGGCCTTGCTGGTGGTCGAAGCGGGTGCATTGATGAACACAACACGATAGTTCTTTTGAGGTCTGCCCACATTGACATATCGGACAATCTGTTGCTCATCATGATCCTCGGGAGCGGTATGGAGATAGAAATGTTTGGTAACCTGAGCAGGCTGGAAGTTGGCCAAGTGACTAATGTAGGCTTCCTGTTCCTTGTAGTTGATCTCAGGTCCTGGATGAATGCCAGTCAATCCAATGACATCGTTGACAACATTGGCACCACCAGTTGAAAAACTATCGGTTGAATAGCTGCCAGTGTTTTGGACTCCTCCTGTGGCATATGTAATTCCACTTGATCCGGAGTTATAACCACTTGATCCGGTGTTATAACCATTTGATCCGGTGTTGTAACCACTTGATCCGGTGTTGTAACCACTTGATCCGCTAGTATAACCAGTGTTGCCTGTGGTGTAAGTCAATTGTCCGACAGTCGGAGCATTGTTAAAGTATGTGGTGCCCGATGCCGTTGGCTGATACGAGGTGCTTGTGGTGATCACTGGTGTTGAGACCACGCCTCCAGTAACAATATTCTCATTTTGGCCAACTTCATAGCGATAGGCTTGACGACTGAGATCAGGACGTGCCGAAGCGCAGCCGAGCACTGCAAGGCAGGCCAAAAACTAGACCAAAAAATAATATAGATTTCAATTCAAAGTCCTCTTTAGATTCCAATTCCATTCGTTCACTTACCATAAATTTATTCATGCTGAATTTAGAGGTGCGTGAATATCAAATTTTGTTTCTTTTGGGATGAAGCTTTGCTCTGGAGCTGCTGCACTGGATTGATGCCTCGTTTCGTGTCAACGTTCAGTTTTTATACCTTGCCTTTAATTAAAGTTAATTAAAGTGCTCGCATTGATTTGCAATAAATTGTTAAAATAATATATATATCACTATAACAACACTAAATCCGGCTAGCACGGTTAGATTTTAAGTTTTCTCGATTCGCAGACGCTAATTAATACCGCAAACACAGCTGACACAATCAATTCCCCCTCCTAATAGACCACAAAATGCCGACCATCAGCTGAATGATGACACTTGGCTCCAGCTCAAAATCCCACAATCATAGTTACGGAATACCCCAAAGATATAAACTGACAATGATATATACTTGCCTCGTTCTCCTCTTAATTCCTCCTCAACTCTTTTTTAGGACTGTGTAAAGTGCTTCAATTTGTCTTGTAATAAAGATCTATAAAATATTTGTTATACTATTTGAGTATTTTACTAAACACGATTTCTTTATACAAGCTAATAGGAAAGACCTTCGAGTTGCAACTAGGTTGAAATGACGAGTTAATTAAAAATGAGAACAAAGAAAATGAAGAAAAGTATATTAACTTATACTAAGGGTCTCTATTCCTTCGATTTCTAATAAGTTATTTATACCATAAATTAAATATGATTTTTGGTTTTGCCTCTATAATATATCCTTTTCATTTGTTCAGGCTTTCAGCGCTCTTTTTAATTTTCTGTCTCTCATTTCGATTTCTTTCGATTTAGAAACAGTTTTGCTTTCTATTTTTCTTACCTTAAATCAGTTTATATTTGTATATATATATATTATAGAATTTATATTTCCTATTGTTTATTTTATTTTGTTTTTATAACAAAAATGAATAAGTTTGAATGAAAACTATTTCTATGCTTGCAATGCTTTTTCCTCTTTTCATATTTTCTTTGGCATCTTCCTTATATATTTTTTTTTAAATTTTAAAAATAATATTTTATTCTATCCTTTTCCTTAAATTTCTTAAAGTTCTCTGAGAGCATAAATAGTTCGGTTTCAATCCATATCATGCTTTCCTTTTACATTGTTTTTTTTTTGACTTTGTTTATGACTGCAATACGGTTGTCGCTCCGAAATTTCCAAGACGTTGCAGGCAAACATTTTAGCGCTTTTAATTGATATAAAATCAATCGAGAAATTGAGGCAGAAGCAGATATAAGATATAGAGAGAAATACAGATACAGAAGCAGATACAGATATAGATAGAAACACAGATACAGATACAGATATAGATAGAAATACAGATAGAGATAGAAATACTGATACAGAAGTATGCATCTGCTGTCATAAGTTTATTTATTTTTCTTTGTCTTTTTTTCGGTTTTTGCCAAAATAATAATAACAATTTCATGCCTCTGCGCTTCTGGGGAATTTGATTAGCGCCTCCTGAAGTTGATGTTGCCACTAATAAATAGAAGCGGCGTCTGGGTCTGGGTCATTCCCCGGCATACCGGATTATTGGATTACCGCATGATATTTGATTAATTGATTATTTAACCCGTATTCCCATTTCTTTCCCATTTATTTTTTCAGGTGGTTGGCAGGCCACGAATCGCTTACAGAATTGGGAATACAAGACCTGCACTGAAGCATTTGCAGGCCAGATTTGGCATTTTTCCGTATTATCGTGTAAGTGTGGAGAACAGTTATACGATACCCTATGATTACATTATCACACTGGATGAGGGTGAATTGGGTTTGCCGGACAAGTATTTCTATGGCCCAGATGCCGATATGGAAGTGGTTAATGGCTATAAGCTGTTACTGCGTGATTTTGCCATCAATATGGGTAAGTTTTTATTTAAACAAACAATAGAATATCTTATTAAACTCTTCTTTTACATTCACAATTGCAGGCATGGTTGCTCGGGATGCAAATATCTTTGCGGATGACATTTTCCACTACGAACAACGCATTGTCAATCATATTGAAGCTGCCAAGGGGGCAGGAGGAGAGCGCCAAGTGAATAAACTGATTCGTTTAGCCGAACTCAAGAGCATTGCGCCATCGGTAAGACACGTCCATAAAGTCATCCTTCCCACTTTTTCCCCGTCTTTTCCTAGATATTCAAAACACGTTCCTAATCAAGTCCCATCAAATTTTTTGCTTGACAATTCATTTGTGAAATGTTCTAATATCTTTATCTCAACTGGTTTCTAACGGTTTGTGAGCTCTTGCCAAGGTCAGCAGAGGTCTTAGTCAGATGGGGAAATAAATGAATAAAATTAATATGATACGATTTAAGTGCAAAAATCAAAATTAGAGTCCGATTTGAAGATGAAAATCAATTTGCATGCAGGGAAAGAATTTAACGGAGCCTCTGACACTTTGCTAGTAAAAATTCCTACATGACAATAAATAAGATTATATTTGTGAGCAGGGATGTAAAAAGCAAAAATATACTAGGTATATTGCCACCAAATATTACATAGGATTCGATTTTATTTTCGATTTTTCATCCATTTGCACTTTCTCTTCCTCAGCTGCCCATTATGGAGTCGTTGCAGGTGATCTTTCCCAATACAAGGATCAGCGAAGATACTGAAGTGTTGGTGCGCGATGTTGAGGTCTTCCATGAGCTCTCCACGCTGATGTCGACATCAGACAAGAAGTGAGTCTAAACTGAACCAAATCATATAAATACATATTTACTTATATCTACAACTTCTTCGATTTGCAGACCTATCAACAATTTCATTGTTTGGTCATTGGCTCGCCAAATGCTGCCGCATCTCTCCAAGGAATATCGAACTCTGGCCGAGCACTTTGATCATGCCATCTATGGACGCACAGCGAGCTATCCCCGTTGGCTATTCTGCAGTAAAGTAGTGCGAGATTGGGTTCCATTTGCAGTGGATGCATTGCAACAACAGCCACCGAAGCAACAATTTGAGGCAGGAACTCGCATTCATAGCACCGATTCAAATACTCTCAATAAAACGCTTGGCAATGAAAAGTTTCTGCAATTGATGTTCTACAGTTTGCGGAATCAACTCCAGGACTCGTTGGAACAGGCAAACTGGTTGGAGCCCACAGCACGACAATTTCTGCATAAGAAACTGGCCGAAATGCGTCTACAGTTTGGCATACCCAACGAGGTGCTCGATCAGCCGCAGTATATAAGCAACTATTACAATGATCTATTGCTGAGCAATCTGAATTTTGTCGAGCATCTGGAATCCATTTGGACATTTCGCCGATCCCGCATGGAGGATAAACTAAAAACGTTGAGCATGCTGGATGTGTGAGTATAGAAATAGAAGGACGCTGGAATTGTAGGATTGACTTAAGGATGCCTTAAATCATTTTTAACCGGAGATAATAGCACTTTTGTTAGCGTAAATTTGCACTTTTTATGGCGTAAAAATGGAATTTAAATGATAATGACTCTTGTAGTTAACTGTTCAAATATTTATAGCCATATATAATATTTTATCTCACTCTTTTCGTTAGTAACATAAAAAGTAGCTGAATACTTGTATATAAAGCCTAAAATAATCGTATTCTATTTATGCTTTTTGATTTGGAAACGAATTCTCATCTATTTTAAAGTAATCATATTTTAAACTTTAATCATTTGAGTTCCCTTAATTGTTTTCGCGACTAGCACAGAATGTTCATTCTAATTACTAATCTGAAGCTAATCTAATTACTTAATCTAAATATCATTCTCTGCAGCATTGTGTCCGAGATGTACACGAGGGATCATCCACAGCCCATTGCCTACTCCAACAAGCTAAATATGCTGCTCATTTCACGCATCTTGGTCAACAACAACTATTACGACTATCGCTACCCTGTGTAAGTATTTCCTCTCTCTGTTAAATAAGATTAATATTTATGATCTGTTTTATAATACTAATTTATTATCTCTTGCAGCGCTGTGAACTTTGCCCGCATTGGCACGGACATCCTAGAGACATTGATCAACAACTTGTCTATATTTTTGCTACAATTCAATGCTCAGGGTACGGATATAAGCGATATCGTGCCAGAGATTCAATATGCCCAACCGGATGTCAATTGTTTATCCGCCGGACAGCCTCCGCATTTGGCTCACGAGTTGCGTCAAATGTCGCAGGAGGCATTAAAGAGTTTCCATGTGACATTGAGTGCGGCACGAACTGCGGCAAGAGCTTTGAGCAGCTTTGTGACTGCCATCGATGCAGGGAATGCCATCCAGGGAGCGGGCATTGATCAGGTGGTTACCTATGAGGCATTGGGATTAACACAGCGACTACGTATACCTGGACTGCGTTCCTTTAATGAGAATGAACTGTTTACACTTGCCTACATGCAACAACATTGCAGTACAACGATTGCGGACAAGGATTATGCACGTATCAAGCCGCATGTGGAACGACAGCTGGCAGAACGTTATCTGTGAGTTAAATATACTAATATTAAGAAAACAAATATCACTAATGTCTCTCTCTCTCTCTCTCTCTCTGTCTTAATCGCTCTGTCTCTTTCGTTGTGGTGCAGATTTAATGCCACCTGGCAGCACATACAGTTTCTGCCACGATCAACGGATTGTACCGCCTCCGAAGTCAGTTGCTCCAATTTGCTGTGAGGCAACAACAACCACATGACTCTATGTACACTTCCTTAGATCGGCCACATATTTATTGTACTTTTTTTACACACACACACACCCACCCACAAACACCCACGCACACACCACTCACAGATGGAAATATGCCACACAACACAAACAGCGCTAAAAAACTTAGTTTGTAAGTAAGCTATATTTATAATTAATTAACATTTAATAATTTAGTTATAGTTTTGACCACATTCGTAATACAAATTGCGACAAACCACTGTTGACATCACACACACACACACCCCGAAACACAGACACACACAGATACAACTAATACTGTGTTTCTATATTTAAATAATAGGCATCTTTGAATTTTGCGACAATCTTTTGTCGAATGTACAAGTAATTAATAACTAATTAACTACAATTAACATGCTTAAGTATGTCTAATCGACGAAATTTATATATACGATATATTCCATAGTTCTTTAGTGCGTAATCTATAGTTTTAGTTAGTTGCTAAGTTCCTGTATAAATTGAATTTAATTTCTATGATGCGTTCTTCAGCAAAAAAGTCTATTAAAAGATGGAAGATGAATTTTTTTCACTTGAAACGGAGATTTAAAATGTGTTGTCTACTTTGAGGCGGTCCTAAGTTTTGCAAAATTTAATTGGGTAAATTTAATTTAAGTATATATTGAAATTTCTTAACTTATTTAGTTTATTATTTGCAAATAGTTTTAAATGTTGAAGGGCTGTCTTTTTTCTTTAAGCTCGTTCATTTGGATTGAAGCATTTCTTTTGACGGACTATCAAACGGGGGGAACAAAAAGATATTGCCTATTTTTGGGCGTGTAGATAAACTCATCTCCATTTAGTCTACTTATAGGAGCTTACCTGATCATTTTGGGCAGATCATGATTTGATCAATTTAGAGATTTTACATTTCAAAATATGTATGTTTTTAAAAATCTTTTAGATTTTTGAAAATAAAACTTCTTTTAATTTTTTTTTAAATTTTCTTTGCTTTATTCCTGTCCGTCTGCATTAATATATTTATTTCATAAACTAAAATAGCTTAAAAATATTCAATACCATAAATAATAGATCGTGATTGTTTTCTTATTTCGAATAATGGTCCTTCTTCCAAGAATCCTAATTATATAATTACAATAATCAATTTGAAAGATACAGACTAATAGCCGCTTTCCACGAGCACTGTCATTCGGCGTCATTCAGTACAATTTTGTCACTCGAATCGAATGACAGATTCGGCCTGTACAAATTCCCATAAGGCCCCGAATAACTTTACTGAATGACGTCGAATGACGGCTCGGGGAAAGCGGCTATTAGATCCATTTTTTCAATGTCCATATAACTTTTTTTTTAGCTTGACATTAGTTTCTATAATTTTTACGTCAGCTTATCGTTCGGATAGTTACATACTTGGGATCTTATATATGAAAAAATGGGCCTTAAACTTTGGTGTACACATACTTGCAAATGCCAACAAATTTCATTACGATCGAAAAAGGAACTATATAGTAGTACAAGATTATACAGGGTATTTTAAAGCCCGCCCATTCTCCTGCAACCTTTTCATTTGCTTTAAAACCATGTTTTTTATTTGCTTCTTGTTTTATAATTTGTGCTTTGGTCGATTCGATATTGTGATATGGTTTCGATTGATGATGTATGTATAGTACTTGTAATATGTACCTATTTTGATTTTGAATTTATTATTCCCATGGGTGCGGCAGGAAGGGGGCAGTAAAATGGTGTAGGAAGTGGAAAATCAAATGTTTTGGAAATTGGATGAAATTAGTTGTGTGAATCGTTAGCGTTATCGGGAAATTGGAATAAAATTTATTGAGTTTGCTTGGTAGTGCGCTTCTCGTTGTCCACAAAGTCCTTGAGGTAACCCGCCATGCTGCGATAAAGTTCATCTTCTGCTTTCGTCACCAGCTCAGCGCTCAGTTTGTTGGCAACGCTGTAAAAGGGTTAATTAATTGGATAACGAAAAGGGAGGGAAAAGGAAGGTTAGTTTACTTGGCAAACAGTTTCCAGGGTGTGTCGCACTTGGGATCATTGTAAAGACTACTGCGTTCACATTGCTCCCTGAATTGTTCACGTTGTGTGAGTACATCCTTGAGATCTTCCGGCATAGTTGCTTGAGCAGCTGTGGGACGTAGAGTTACATCACCATCAACATCTTGATCCGGTTCCTGCATCTCCTCTTCCTTTTCAACCTCCTCAATCATAGTCAACTCATTTATATATTCAACTTGTTTGGGCATTTTCTTTTTGGCCTTCTTCAACATCTTCTTGGTCACCTGCTTCTCAGCCCGCTTCACTTCCTGAAGACGATGTCGTGCCCTCCACTCGCTCACCTGTTGCTTCTGACGATCAAGTTCACGTCTTTCTTCCAGAACCTGCTCCTCAATGGCCATTTGCCCTGAAGTCATTGACGTCTGCTGACTGCGTTGTAGTTCAGATTCTATAAAATCCAGAACATGTTTCTCATCCTTTAGCTCTTCTTCAAGGGTTTTGGAGAGAAAGAATTTGCCATCGGGAGCACGTAGAATCTTAACCTCTTTATAACGCAAGTCGTCCGGTTGCAGTTGTTGATGGAGTTTTTGTCGTTCTTTTAGATAGCGATGTCCCGCCAAGAACCGTTTACGGTACGGTGAGTCTCCGGGCTTTAACGCCAGCGGTCTGAAAGAGAGAAGGAAGGGATCAACATTAAAATTGACGCTAATAAATCAAAACCCGTCGAAGTCGGAACGTTTGCCATTTGGATGATTAGCACACACACACACACAACAGAAAAGTATACAGAAAAACACACAGAAAAGCCGGCTAATTGCATCAGCCTCGCACAACGATAGCGTCATAGTATTCCCCTATCTCTCCCCTGTCTCACCCAATGACAGCCCCCTTTGGACTCCCTCCGGTGTTCAAGCGGGTTTCATATGGCCTGCCGACACGCAATTCCCCCCTGTGAACTGCACCCCTGAGAGAACCCACAACTAAGAACTTTCAAGGCCAATGTCAAAAATAGCAAGTGTTTAGATACCCTTCAATTGCGCATGTGGGGTCACTTGACGGTTCAAAAGCATTTGATTAGCTTTAATTTACAGTTAAATTTAATAATTGCCAAAATCAGCAGTTACAGTCTTACCTAAATGTAGTGTACTTGATAAGAATGAAAATGAAAAATAAAAGTTGCAATTAAAAGAGGGCAAAATTAAAGCTCAGTTAAACTGTAAAATTCATAAAAACAAAATAACAGAAATTATAAATCAACTGAAATAATAACAAATTTTTATATTCAAAATATTCAATTGAACTCTTAGATTCATTCCACAAGGATTAAATTTATTTATGAAGAATACAGAACTATAAAAAACGCCTTACGTTTCATCGAAGTTTGACCGTAGAATCAGTTGTGGTTAAGATATTATATATCTTCTGATACAATTTACATTTGTGTATATAATACATTACTGTGTCATGCTCTCAGTTGTTAATCAAATTGAACTAAAGTCCAAGTGCAGTCGAACTTTCTTTGTATAAAAAACTTGAAAAGATATGAAACAAATATAATTTGTTAAAGTCTTCATGCGATTAGAATTCTGTATTAAAAGATATATAAACAGTTATTAGTACAACATATTTTCTTGATAATATGCTTTCGATATTCTTTAAGTCTTCATTCTATACAAGACATATGGACATACTGACTAAAGCAGCTGATAGACCCTCTCAGTTAACCATAAAGTTAGAGTATATTGTCTCCACTCAGGTCTGGGTCATCAGGGTTAAGGTTGCTATGTTAATCGTCATCTATTCCCCGTTTCCTCCCTCTTCTAACACCTCCCCATGCAGCTGGGCAAATAACATGACACAATCAAAGTGCGGAAAATGGAAATGGAAACCGCAAAGACAAAAAAAAAACTAAAAACAAAAAAAAGAGGAGAAAAAACATTCGAAGAGTTTCATTAATAAAACACCGCGAGTAGCGAGTTTGGGGTCGATGATGAGGCAACAAAACGGTTCTTAGTTTCTTTTATTTTATTTGGAAAGCGACGCGCAAATTTATTGATCAAACAAATAAAGCGCAGCAACAACAACAACAATAACAAGAATATAAAGAGAATTATGACAAAGCCAAGGTATAGTCATCAGGTCCCCATCTCAATTCCAAGCGCAGAACGTAGCTCGTTATCATCACCAGCTAAAAGGGCAAAGGGGAAAGAGGAAGGGGGTAGGAAGGGGTAGAACGAGGAAGTATCGGTGGGCGCCGCTGTTATGCCAATAGTGTCCCACACTCTTCCACATTCTCATCCAACTACATTTTTTTTGCTGAATGTGCAAATTTTATCTCAAAAACAAGTAAAAAAAAAATAAAATCAACGCGAATTTCAATTGCAAACAGTTGTCGATTATTTGGTCATAGTATTTGATTACGAGAATTCCTCATATCAGGCGAGCGCAACTGCAAAAACAGTTGCCAAATAGCTGAGGTGGGTTCAGGTGTTAACAACAGGGGGGATGTTATTGAGGAGGAAGTATTTTATACTCTCTCTTTCTCCCTCTCTCTACGCCCCTATTTGGGCGCCACCTCAGCTTATAGAAGATCTTGCTGACCAGAAAAAACTGAAATCAGTAAATGAAGTCGTTGCGTAATCTGTGTAAGATTCACAATAGTTCTCTATACCGAACTTAGAGATCTCTATATCAAAGTTTTCTTCAATGAATCTTTGCAGAGAATTAAGTTCAATATTGTGATGGTAAAGATACCTATGCAAATATAAAATTACATATAGGAATAACACTTTACAATTTCCTTTATTTTCAGCTAAATGTAAATAGTGAAATAAAAAGATGAAACGGTTAAAAAAAGTAAGTATTCAATTGAATAAAAAAGTTAAACAAGTTAAGATATTTAAGTATCATATGGTCAAAGTTCAGACTTCTTTATAATACTTTATTTTTATAGCCATGACAATCATCCGTTTCTAGATCTCTATACCGAACCTTTTAAAACAATATTTTCTATAGTTAACTTAGCTCTCTTCAAAATATTTCCGATATTTTAAGCGCCCCACTTTGGGCGCAATTTAAAAACAATAATCCGCACCTTTTTACAAGTCTCAATACCCAACCCAAGTAAGAAATTGTTAATGTATTCTTTAGCATATTTAAATGACAAGTGGGAATGCTTGTAACTTGTCAAATGTTAATGTGACGCTAACAGCGTGACAGCGTTAACAGCGGGATGTTAACATAAATAAGTATAATTAAAATGTAACTTTAGTTTAAAAATAAAATATAATTTATGAGATTTTTGTGCCCAAGTAGCTAGTGCTCGACTAGCAGATACTCTGAAACTATTCATGCGATTCTAGATTCCTATCGTTTATGGCTTACAGAACTATTTTGGAAGTAATAAATAATCATACCTATTGCCATAGAAATTGTCAATAAATTGTAATAGTTTATACCCTGTAATAGACATTTAAACTATTTTTGTGCTCTGTGGGTAAGAATACCTACATCTTATCAATATGACGCGCTATGTCGATTTACTCATTTCCGTCTGTCTTTCTGTCTGTCTGTCTATCTTCAACTGTTCTTTTATGCGGTAGAAAACTTAAAGCCTTTATTTGATGAAGATTGATACCAGATATAAGATAAGAAAAATAACAGATAAACTGTAAAATATGACCATTTAGTCAGAGTTTTTAGTAGAAAATTTCACAGTTTTAATTGTTTCTAGTTTCTAGGGTCAAGTTCAACTTTAAGGTTCAGAGCCAAAGACAGTTATCAATGGGCTGAAGATAAGGCAAGGTGAACAGCAACAATGTGTGTGTAACAAATGTGTGTGTAGAACACGTGTGTGTGTAGAGAATGTCTGATCAGTGATTTGTTATACACGCGCCTAAAACATGACGAATCGAACAGGAAAAAAAACAGTAATAAAAGTATAAAAAATTAAAAAGAAACCAGAAAACAGGAAAATTTTTCTTAAATTAATAAAGTCGCCTTTTATTAATATTTTTACTCGGTAAATATGATTTTCTCAATGATAAAAAAATATTATACTACTAATACTAATTTGCTACTAATTTGCTTAAAGAGGTTAAAAATGAATTTGGTATAAATGTGATCAATTTTAGAATTTTTAAAAAAATATATAGAAAAAACAAAATTTTCCTTTTTTTTTGATAATGAAAATATCCTAAAAATTGATTGTCTCATGGCCATTTAATTTTATATAGATATTTTAATTTTGTTGTAAAATTTATAAAACAGGATACATTTTCGGGCAGAGGATTTTTCGGATTTTTCCCGGCTGAGGTAGTTTTAAAAAAGGACAAATCTATCCAGAAAAAGTTTGAATTCTTAAATAATTTTCAAATTAATTGCATTTTGCCAATTTAATTTTACTTTACGATCTAAATTTATAATTTTTTTTTATGCCCAAATGTGGCACGAATTTGATCCATTTTAGTATTAGATCATTAATTTTCGACAGAAATATTTTTAGAAAAGGACAAATCTATCCGAAAAATGTCTGAATTGGCAACACAGTTGGTTGTACTGGAGTATGTCTGATGTGTGTAGAGGTAGCTGCTGTTGGTAGTAAATAGTACTTCTAATCGCATCGACAAACAACAACAAAAACAAAAGCAACAAAAAAAAAGAACAACAACATTTGACAGCTAACTGTTTGCTTGTTGTTGCTATTGTTGCTGTTTGTTGTTATTATTGGTGCTTTATTTGCAAACGCAAGCGAACTTGGGAGTTGTTGAGTGAATAACTCCGATGTCGATGGCGTCAGCAGCGCATTGGCAGCTGACTTTGGGGCGAAGTGTAAGTGTGTACGTGTGCGTATGTGTATGTGTGTGTGTGTAAGTTTGTGTGGGAGAGTGAGAGAGAGCCATAAGTGAACGCATAGCCAAAAACTTGGACTGAAAAGAGAGCGTGGTGTTTGCTTCTCTCATTGAGAAATTGAGAGAGCACGCCATGGCGACGATGACATCATTTGCACACCACACGACGCCGACTGCGACTGCGACTTCGACTGTTTTGTTGACTGCGCTGCCAACGACAGCGTTTGTTTAGTGTTTGTTTTTGTTTTTGTTATTGTTATTATTATGCCGCTATTGTTGTTGCCGGGAGCATAATTTGTCAATCAAATTTTACAGGAAAAAAAGCAATTAAAAAAAAAATACCAACTAAAAAAAGTACCAACTTTTGAAGTGATTTGAATCATTGTTTCTTGTTTTAATCGGAAGCTTATCAAAGTTTTATAGTGCTAATTACTAAGAAATATTGTAAGAAAAGTACCAAAAGATTCAACATACCAAAAAAAGTACCACTAATAGTTTTTTAATTTTGTATTTTTAGAGCCAGCGCCTTGCATTTTGGGATAACATATAGTAAAGCTCGAATCTGTCCTGTATGGTCATAGTATAGACTTTAGATTTTTGAAATTGAAGTACACACGACTTTAAAGTTTAAGCACGTAAAATTTCACTGCAAACTTTAGTCCTAAGTCAACTCGCAATAGGCGAAATGAATTTTCCAAAAATACAATATTATCAGCTAAATATTTCCTACATTACTTTATTTTTAATACCTCAATTTAACTATTTTTGTTTCACCAAAGTACTTAAGTATGTAAATACCGGCAGAGAATATATACTTTGATTTATCTAAATGAATTATTTTTGAAAAGAGCCAGATTTCCAGCTACTTTCTTGTATTTCCTCAAGCTTTATAGCTTTTTCAATTAAATAATTGCTTAAGCTAGCTACTTAATAGCTGAAATGGCAACACTGTTGATTGACAGTACTTACAGCATCAGCAGCGTTAGACGCATTGCATCCTTGGACGGATCACCAGCATCCCTCAATTCGGTATGCAATATATTGACAATCTCCTGATCATGTTTCTCTGCCCGCGACAACAACTCGAGGAGAGCTTGACGCTGACCCGGCAACAACAATTGTGGATTTTGTGTGAGGGGCACAAAGGTTGCAGTTGTCGCCAAGTCACCCGAGGTGGCAACAGTTGTTGTAGTTGCTGTGGGTGTTGTGGTAGCAACAGTTGTTGTTGCTGTTTGCAGCAGTTGCTCATAGTTGTTGTTGTTGCGAGCACTGCTCTGAGGTGTTACTGTTGGCACTGGGGGAGGATGCTCCATTTGCCTGCGTACTGCACGATTTGGCGCCGGCTTGCGTCGACGTGGCGCTGACGTCGGCGTCGACGTCGACGTTGTTGTTATGCTCGCTTCGGAGCCTTGTTCAATGCGCGTGAGCAGCAGCTCAAGTCGCTCGTGTGCTGCTGCCAAGGGACGTTGCTGAGAGCTGAGGGGCTGACGAGTGGGCGTGGCATGCCCCAAGGGGCGGGCCGAGCAAGTGCGTCCAAAGGCAATGCGTGAAGTCAAAGGAGGTGGCTCATGAGATACCCTGCGATTGTTATTGTTGCTGCTGCTGTTGTTGGTCTTGCGTAGCAATTGTTTACTTGGTGGCACCACCGCCACAGCGGATTTACCTTGACTCTGCTTGCCAACGACCTTGCCTCTGGTGGCGCCACCTATGGCACTTTCTTTGCCATGTTGTTGCTGTTGTTGCTGCTGCTGCTGCTGTTGTTGTTTCTGTGCTGCGCTGCTGCGGCGCCTGCGCACGCTGCCTTCCATCGGCAACTTGACGTTCATTTTCGCTGCCTGCGTTGACGCTGACGCTGACGCCGACGTCTCTCTCTGCTAGTTGCTCGCTTTTCGCTGCTTTCGCTGCTGCTTTTTGTGCTTTTTTCGGTTTCGGTTTCAGTTTCTTGTTTGACGCTCGCCGGTTCGGTTCGGTTTACGGTTTAGCGGCTTTAGCGGTTTATGGATTTAACGGTTAATCAGTTTAACGGCTCGCGAATTTGATTTCCGTTTATTTCCCTCAAGTTTTCAATCAAATTTAAGCAACTAAAATTTGTTCGAAAAGAAATGTAATTGTTACAATTTATGTTTATTTTGTATTATATTAATTTCATATGTATTCTTTTTTTTTGATTTTTTCTTCTTGTCATTTTGTTATGTGAGTGTGTGTATGTGTGTATATATTTTGTTTTGACTTTGACTTTTGAGTTGCCGCCTCATTTGTTGCTATTGCTGACTGTCAACCTATTCTCACCTGCCTCTTACCCCTTTTCCAACTTATTTTTTGCCTCTTCACCCTTGGATTGCGCCTAACTAGGTTGCCCTCCAATTGGATGGCGAGGTGTGCTTGAATAGTTACTGTCAACTCCACCTAACACTTACTGAATTGTCCGGCTATTTGTTCAGTCCATACAGTCAAGCTTCGACAGAAACGATTTTGTATACCAATTTCAATAATAATTAAAAATATGTATAAAAAATAAACAAATGCAGATACAAACTGTAAATAAACACAAAAAATAACACTAATAGTAGTAACAATAATAATCACAGCTAGGGCTGAAACAGATTAATTTTTATAACGTCGCACTAAATTTTTTCGATCTTAAATATTTATTAATATATATTTTAATTATTTTTAAATGATATTTAAATTTAAATATGAATTTAAACAATTATTTATAAATAAATTATAAAAAATATCCTTTTTTATTATTAGTTTTATCAATACAGTAAATCTTCTCTATAGCGAAAGCTAAAAATTACTTAATTTAAAATATATTAAATAATAATACATAGCATTCAATACAGAGATATTTCATGTAAAATATATCCATAACGATATTTTAATTCCAATTTTTAATATCTTGCTTTTTTAATGAAAATACTTTATATATTTTCTGTTATTATTACAGTCCAACATTTATAGTTGTCTTTTAAATATACTTTCTTTATTTGTTACTTTGTTTTGTCAATATTTTTGTTTGTATTTATTTAATATGCATTTAATATAATATAATATATATAATATATACTTCAGTTCGTTATAACGTTGCTTGACTGCATATATGCACATATCCAGCATGTGGTTGAAATAAATTTTTACCAAATCAATTTTTCCTATAGTTACCAAGTTTTTCCTATGAAATTTGTTACACATGCTACTTAGTTCCGCTAAATTGAATCAAAATAAACTCATATAGCACGTACAGTGCCATATCATTATAACAAACGTCTCTTTGCAGTTCTTGTTATAATTATTTTTGATATTTCTTATGTACTAATTTGTTTGAAATATGTATGTATTATAACAACATTTTGAATTGATTAAATTGACTTAAAAATAGTGTATTTATTTGTTTTTACTGCTTAGTTTGCTATATCGAAGCTTGACAGTAATACAAACCTGGCACATAACTACATCTTTAATCAAACAGCTTTAGACGTTTTTTTGATGCATCAGTTTATTTGTCATATATTTTATTTAAACTCATTTGGCTAACAATTTAAACTCTTTCCGTTTTTTCTATTTTTTCTTGCAATTTTTTTTATTAATTAAGTAAATTTTTTACGTTTAGCCCGTTGCGTCAAACGTTTTTTTGTTTATACGCTTAATCAACCAACTATTTTTTTTTGTTAAAGTTTTTCAATCGCTGGTGGAAAACATTCCCTTTTAAATCAAATAGAAATCGGGGGAAAAAACAAATTTAAAGTCAACTTAAAAATCAAATCGAAGAAGCAACAAAATGGTGAGTAAATCTATGTTAATCTTTATTAACGAATTATAAAAAGACATCAGTCAAAACAAATCAAATTTTAGAAAGGAGAAAAGAAAGAGAATCTGTTAAATCTCTTATTGTAAGTGGATAGTTTGTCATCTGTTTTGTTAAATCCATTCATAGACTTTGAGTCGAGACTGTGCTTTATGCTTCATTCGAACTTCGAGACTTTGTGGCACGTGGGCGTTTGCTTAGCAAACAGGTTGCCGCATTACGTATACGCCGCATTGTACTGGCCACATGCCACGTCCGTTTTTTTGAAGTGTCGTCGACGACGCCAAAGTTGGTGTAAGATTCATAACGTGTGGATTTTTCGAGTGTTACAAACTAAAAACTCATGAAAAATAGAAAAAAATACAGTAAGCTACAGTGGAGCAAGCTCGACAGTAGGAGACCCAGTACTTTTTGAGTGCAAACCGTTCACTATTGATTGTTCTTCAATAATGCGTACCAAACAATAGATGGCGCCACTACGAAGTTAATAAACACAGAGGTCGCTAACGTCTCTTCTTCTTTTGCCTTTAACATTGTTAGTTGAATACTTCCGTGTTTATCATCCGATTGGAATGAAATTTTTGGGACAGGTTTGGACCATAGTGTATATTATATATACCAATAATGAAGTCGCTAACATTAAAGGGGCTCCTTCAGCTCGACTTCGAAATTTTGTATTTCAATTTCCGGGGGCGGAAGGGGCGATATATATGAACCTACATACCAAATTTGATGTCTCTAGCTGTTATAGTCTCTGAGATCTAGGTGTTCATATTTTCGAAATTTCGATCAGCCGTATACTATCCGTTTATTATCCGATCCGGATAAAACTTTCAGGACAGGATTGGACTATAAAGTTTATCATGTGTGAAAAAATCATATCGCTAGCATTAAAGGTGCTTTCGTTATTCGACTTTGAAATTTTGTTTCAAATTTACGGGGGCGGAGGGGGGCGTGGCAAAATTCTGAAACAAACTTCATCAATGCGATATACAGATGAACCTTCATGCCAAATTTGGTGGCTCTAGCTCTTATAGTCTCTGAGATACAAGTGTTCAAAAAAGGGACAGACAGACGGACAGACGGACAGACGGACATGGCTATATCGACTCGGCTGTTGATGCTGATCAAGAATATATATACTTTATGGGGTCTGCCACGCCTCCTTCTGCCTGTTACGCACATTTGCACAAACGTAATAGACCCATTTGTACTTTTTTAAAGTACTGGGTCTAAAAACTGTCATTTAGTGTTTTTGTTTTTTGTTTGTCTGCGCTTTTTATGAGCTGCCTACCCAAAAAAAAAACTCACGCACACAAAGCGCCTCTCCATATGGCCCCAACTTGCCTTATTAGTATTTATGTTAATTATCATACTAAAAGAAAGAAAAAAAAACAGATGAAAAAAGCAACAGAATACAAAATAAATACATACTTACACATAAAAAACGCACACACATAAAATTGAAAAACAATTCGCTTTCAATGTGAAACTGGGGAACTTGGGCCCTGGGCCTGGGCCACCTTCAGTGTCCACGTCTCTTTATTTTTTGTTTAGTGGGCGAACACGAAAACTTTCCCAAAAACTAAAGAGAGAGAGAGAGAGAGAAATAATGTTTTGCAAGTGTCGAGACAACACTTGGAGGTCTCTCAACGTCCCACACGACAGACAGCTGTTTGGGAAAGCCAAAAAGTTACAGTCCAAAGAGTTTTGAAACTCGTCAATTCGAGTTAAGATCACAGATCCAGATCTAACGATGATCGCATAGAACTCAATAATCAAAATTACTTTTATTTATTTGTTGGCTTAAGCTCTGTTCTCTGACATCATTTTGTTGCCTTTTTCTTACTGTTCCTCTTCTTCTTCATCTTCTTATCGAGCAAAACATTCCGATGCTAAATTTGGCAATTAATCGATCTGAATGATTCATTTTCACTTTCCTTAATAAAAACACACAACATATATATCATCTTGTTGTCTGATTATTTTATTATTATTATTATGTACATATAGTAAGGTTATAGTCGAAACTTATAACCTAACTTAGGGATAGTATAAATACTATTTACATACATACTACATATGTATTAATTTATGCGTTCTTAGGAGTAAAAGTATTAGTGTATAGTACATTTTTTGATATTTATATAGTCGTCTGATTAATTTATGCTTAAGTACTTTCAAGTGCAACTTTTATATTAAAAAAAAAACAATATACATATTTCCATTTTAAATAGATTCCAGATTGAAAATACTTTTTTCCATATCAAGTTGTGAGCAAATCTAAGTAAAGTTCTAATATTATTATTACTTATTATTCTCGAATTCGAATAGAATCAACACACGACAATTTTAAAAAAATAAACCAAATATATATTTTTTTATACCTAGCAAAAGAGAGACAAGAAAGAGTTGGAGTTAGTTAGTTAAGTAGATAGCAAAAGGAAGGCAGAAGGCTAAGTCTAAGTCTACCTTGTGTCGTAAGCTAAAGGATTCTCTCCAACACGACCAATCTTAAGAGTCTTTTAAGCAGCTAGCTGCAAGTCATGTTAGGTTATTAATCTCAACATTAAATATGCGATTCTCAGATATACATGTAAACACTGAAGAACCATCTGCTAAACCAAAGAAGTTGGATAGCGAAGGAGCTTTTGCAACTTAAAAAAAAACAGCAATTAAAAAAAGGAAAAAAAAACCGAAAATAAAAATCAGGAATACAAAAACCAAAAGGATTTTGCAGAGAGGCACAAAGATTCCGCATTACATCAGAAATATTTATTTACCAGGGCAAAACCACTTAACAAAAAAACCTAAAACTCACAAATTTAAACAGGCATTACCAATTTTGAGCTCTTTACTGACAATTGCAAACCAACCAAAACCAAAATTGGAATTATAAAAAAAAACAAAGAATTTAGATGAACAGGAGTGGGACTAAATGCTTCGGTGTATCCGTCTTCACTGTCAGTTAAGAATCCTCTAATCGTGAACATTTGTGAAATCATGGATAATTTGCAAGCGAATTCTGTACATTCAATATCGTGAGCATCAAAGAACATTGCCAGAGCAAATACTATTCTTCCGTGACGGAGTTGGCGAGGGACAACTATACCAGGTGTTCAACAGCAAGGTCAAATTCCTAAAAGAGCAGTTGGACACAATTTATAAATCTGCCGGAATTGGGGAAGGTTGTCGAATGGCTTTCATAGTTGTTACCAAGCGAATCAACACGAGATACTTCGTTAACAAACGTAATCCTGAACCAGGAACAGTGGTGGATGATGTGATCACATTGTCGGAGCAATACGATTTTTTCTTAGTTACTTAATCAGTAAAGCAAGGATGCAATATATATATGTATATATAAAAAAACAGCAAATAAAATAAAGAAGAAAACCGAATATAAAAACCAGGAATAAAAAAACAACAGATATTTTGTATCTTTATGGTCTTTTGTAAAACTGAGAAAAAAAAACAATGTGACCAGTCAAAAAAAAAAAGGAGAACCTTTCAAAAAGATTACTAACCAAGAAAGAACTCTTTTGAGATACCAGCATTAAAGAAAGTAAAGACACATAAGCAAATAGAAAAAAAAACCAGGAATAAAAAACCCAAAGAAGCACAATGAAATACCGCTACATTATTTTTAATATCACCAAAAAAAAGAGAAAAAAAATACTTCAGAAGAAGAACAAAAAAAAGGAGAACCTTGTATTACTGTGAGATCACTGCCCCAGGGCAATTCGATTTAATGTGGGCAACGCAATACTGATTAAACCATTTAAATGCGGCACTAAGGATAGAGAACTACTCTGAATGCTACCCTTTCTCGATGCTCTAAGATTCACACAAGATGTACGCTCCATTCTAGGACGCAATACACGATATCAAAAAAAATTCAGCATCAGCAAAAGATAAAAACCAGGAACAGAAAAATAAACCGAAAATAAAAGCCAGAAATAAATAGTTTAAAGCCTGCCAAAAAAAATGGAATTATAAAAAAAAAACAAAAAAAAGGAGAACCTTTCAAAAAGATTACTAGCCAAGAAAGAACTCTTTTGAGATACCAGGATTAAAGAGAGTAAAGACACATAAGCAAAAAGAAAAAAAACCAGGAATAAAAACCCAAAGAAGCACAATGAAATACCGCTACATTATTTTTGATATTATAAAAAAAAAAGAAAAGAAATGGAGGGAGTGACTAAAAAGCCAAGCACCATATCCCTAGCAATAGAGGCGATCGTATCCTTAGCCGATTCCACTGGATTATAAAAAAACAAAAAAAAGGAGAACCTTTCAAAAAGATTTAGTACTCAAGAAATAGCTCTGTTGATGTACCAGGATGAACAGAAGTTAAGGCATCTAAACAAAAAGAAAACAAAAACCGAAAATAAAAACCAGGAATAAAATACCCAATAGATTTTGCAGAGAAGCCCAAAGAAATATCGCTACAAAAAGTTTTCAACAAAAAAATATGCACAAAAAATGTACAAAAAAAATAACAATAATTTAAAGTTGCCAAAGAAAAAACAAAAAAATCAAAAAAAAAAATAGGAGACCCTTTCAGCTTTACTATGTAGGAAAACTTTGGTGAGGTTCAATGACAGCAAATTCAGAGGCGATATGATTAAACAATTTTAACAGTAACATTTCACATAGTGCTGAAAAATGCAGTGCTGGTAAATGAGGAATCCTTGTGCTTGTTAGTGTTGGTTAGAGTACAAGACAAATATTTGACATGCAACTGAAATATGCAATTAAATAATTTACGATATGCAATCTGTTGGGCACTTCTTCAAGTATTAAATAAATATTAAATTATTAGATTCAGTTATAGATGAATACAAACAAGCTTGGATATTCTTAAAATATCAACCATCTCTTTTCTATTCTCAATCAATGAACTTGCCATTAGTTGAGCCAACACAAATCTCTTGTTATTTTATTTCTTAGCTTAACTTTAAGATTTTTAGAATTCTATTGCCATAAATTTGATATTTTTGGCAATAGATTGGTTTGCTCTAGATTGACCTTAAAATTATTTCTAGATCTAAATTATTTAATCTTTGATAAATGTTGACTTACAGAAGAAAGCATTTTCAACAGTTTTCCCAAAATGTACTTCCTATTCCGTACAATTATCCATATACAAATATTCATTTAAACATTTCCAATTAGTTTAAACGCTTTTCAATGGTTTGTGTGCCATAAAAATAGAAATAAATACAATAATAGCATAGCACTTTTAAATACCCTAAGAATTCTAATGAGAATGCTGTTTTTCCAGCGGAAATTGGAATACAACTTAAACGTATTCAAATTTCTGACAGAAATATTCAATAATCTTTGAATATTTTCTACAAATTTTGAAAAATTTCGAATTTCAGACGTTTGCAAATGCTGGAATGCACCAACCTGAGGAGTTTCTAGTTTCCAAGAAGATTAGCTTATTGATTGAGGATGCTTCTTTCTTTCCATCTGAAATGCTAATCGATCTGCAATCTATTGATAGATTTTTTGATAGATCTTAAAGCAAAAAAAAGAAAAGAAATGCTATCAGATTTCGGCAAGAAATGAAATGATTTATCTATTGATCGATATCTATATACATATGTTGATTTTCTATTTGATTCTTTTGTTTTATTTTATTTTGTGTCTTTCTTGTTGTTGTTTTTGCTGTTGTATGGCATATGTTAAGTGATCTTTTTATGTATGTTGTTCACCACAATAGAAGCGAGCACAACATCTGCAGTTCAAATGGCAATTACGTATACGCAATGTTGGCTAAGAGCAGCTAAACTTAGCGCCTCGTTGATTGACAGCTCTGATTGATGGGGCTGCAACAATTGTGTTTTTATGCCTATGGCATCTCCACCTCCTACACACACACACAGTAGATATATACTACTATAAAGTATGATTCATTTGTGCAATATTTTAATTATCGCATTTGAATAAGCAAACTACAAAAATCGAAATGAATTGTTTTGACTTATTGCGGTTTCCTCGCTGCCTCATTATTGTTGTTAGTGTTTGTTATTCTTGTTGTTTTTATTGTTGGCTTTTCAAGGGGAAAACTTTGCCGGCTAAATTGTTTACGCTTATTATTAGTTGTTGCTATTGTTGCTGCTGTTGTTGTTGTAGTTGTTGTTGGTGTTGGTGTTGTTGTTCACCTAGCAACCGAGGCGGCGCTTTGATTGTTCCAATTAACTGATAACAACTCACAAATTCTATAAAAACAAACAACAATAAGAAAATGCATTCAGATGCGTCAGGCAACTTAGCTGAACACATTTTTAAATATACGTGTATATGCAATAAATATAATAGACAATTTATTCTTAATTTTTTTTATATTCAAAATTGTTTGGTTACTAATTTTCTATACATTTATTTTATGCTTTGTTTATTTATAATTCTCGTATCCTGTTTAATACAATGTCTTCAAGTTAATTGCTTAGCTGTCTTACTAATAAGCTAAGCAGCACTGTATACAGTGTAAAACGCCTATAAGGAACAGGAAATCAAATGATTAAAGTAAAAGTGATACATACATATATAGAGATAGTAGAGAGATATTTGGTATTCTATATAGTCAAGTTATTGATAACTGTTAAGTAAGAGCTTATCATTATAGCGAATTTTAACTATAGATTACGTTTAGCAAACTATCGGGTTTTATAGACATTTACCTATGCCTATTATAAATACCATAATTAATCGAAACCAACTAATAAGATATACTTAGTACTTATTCTGTCTTTCCATATCTCATATTATGTACATTTATTTATTAATTATTAAATGATTTTATTGTTAATCCAGTTGCACGTAAACCATTGTCAATTACAATTTAAATGTTGTTAATTAGCCATTTATTGGTCAAAAATACCTAACTACAGGGTAGCTGCACGTCGCATATGCCCGTGCTCTAGCATGCTGACTAAGTTGTTCTTGGAATCATTAGAAAAGTTTATTGCTGCTGTTAAGTATTTAGTTAACCGACTGAAACAAATTAGATTTTCCAAACCACTCGAAAGCAATAAAAGAATTGCAGAAAAGAGCAAAAGCAAAAAATGATGAAAATAAAGTATTAGTTTATATTTTAAATAAAATTTAAATTATTTAAATAAATTGATGAATGTATACATTAATGATTCAAATAAAATTTAAATGAAAATAAAACAACTATGTAGAGATATTAACTTAATGTGTAAGTGAATTTATCAATCGTTTACTTAACATTTATTAATTGATTAGAGGTAGGAATATTTAGTTAAGCGCTTTATCTTTTATTTATTTTTTGTTGCTACTGATACTACTTGATAAGCTTTTAATTAAATTTACCTAGATTTACCTACCTAGGAATTCAGTTAATAAATAAATATTTAAATATAAATTACTTTAGTTTTTTTAAGAATTTACGTTTTAGTTTAACACAATTTAACTTTTTAAGGCAGTGTATTTGCACTTCGGTGTGTTAAGGTTCAATGTACTTTATCGTTTATGTTCTGTTTTTTTATTTCCTTTTTTATATTTAAAATTTTTTTATTTTGTTTGCTCATTTTGAAGCGGCAAATTGTTCATTAAATTTAACGCTGTCGTTTAGCTGCCTGTTGCTGCTGCTGCTGTTGTTGCTGCTGCTGTTGTTGTTGTTGTTGTTGCTCTTGTTGTAGGGTTATACACAAGCAAACTTCTCTCTCTCTCTTTAGCACTTCCCTTTCGTTTTGTTGAGTGTTCATTTGTTTAATTCAATTCTAACTCTAGCGATGATCTAAGTGAGACGTCGCCGTCTTCGTTGTATGCAAAATGTTGTTGTTGCTGTTGTATTTGTTGCTGTTGTAGTTGTTGCTGTTATTGTTGTTACTGTTGCTACATCTGGCGCAAACTTTAAACAAGCCAGCATGTATAACAACAACAACAACAACAACAAGTGCCCGCAATTGCCAGGCGAGAAATTAATGTGCGTTTAATTCGAGCAAATTAAATTTGGAGAACACACACACACACACACCTATCTATGTATATACACCCACCTACTTACACCCCCCCCCCCCCCTTCCACTTTCCACACTTAAAAGTGCAGCATGTTAATTGCCCAAATTTACGAGCTGCAGTGATTTTTCATTTTTATGAGCCACATTTTATATAAACAATTATAAAATTGTATTTCCGAATAAACTTAATACAATTAAAATAAACCAAAATAATAAGTAACAAAAATCAACTACATATTTCAAAAAAGAATTGCATTTAAAATAAAATTTAAGAAAAAATAAATAAAAAATAAATTACAATTTATTTAAATAAAACAAAATAGGAATAAATAAGTTATATATTAGACCATTAATAGATTAATGTGTACAATAGAACGAAAGTAAATTATGTTAATTTATTTAACAAATTAATAGTTTAATAGTTCAAGAAACACTAGCTACTAAGGTCTTTGATTCAAATTTTCATTCAAATTGCATAGATTTGATTATAAAGAATACCAGCTGACTCTTTATAAATAGATCTCGAGTATACGTTTTTTTAAATAAATATACTATAATAACTACTTAGTTCTAATTGAACAGTTCACTTATTTATTTAATTTAAATTTTCCTAATACTAATACCATAATTTGCCTAATATAATAATAAGTACATTTAACTTATAATTAAATGCATTAGTCACAAATCTTAGAATCAGTTTTTTTGTTTATATATGTACATATACTGAAGACTGTTAGTTACAAGTGCATTACATTTATTTATTGAGTAATTATTTTTTGCAATTATTGCACTAGGAAGTAAAAAGAATTCAAATAAACAAATAAATCTGCAATAAGGTTTAGCTATCATTTAATAACTGCAAGTGCAACACCTTCAACTGCCTCTTGAAACGTGCAACATTGACACCAATTTGCCACAAGTCCATCTATGTCCAGTTGCTGTCACTGCGTGGGTGGCCCGAAAAGTTGGCTCAAAGCCAGCAACAAGTGATCGTGATCGTGTAAGGCATTGCCACGGACACTTGACACATTTTGTGGCACGACAATTCAAAAGTTAATGTTTATTATTGCAATAATAATCACGTTGTTGTAATGTTTACTATCACATCTGTAATAACAATTAATTCACACCACTTTTAGTCAGGCAGGTCGATTAATCTTATCGTTACAATCGATTACTTTGCTCCAAAGGGAATGCCACTAATATGGCACAGACATTTTTAATGTTAATTCTCAATTGTTGTGCGTGAGTTTCATTAAAGTTGGAAAATTTCTTAAGGTTTTCTTTAACATTTTTTTAAGTTTCTCCAATTTGAAATTTCACTTTCGCTGCCATTTCACTAAAAAATACATTGCATACTTTTTGGAGCTAATAAAATTTATAACTTTTAGCTTTGCTGTATTTCATATATATTTTTTAAGTTACTTAAAGTTTGCAAATATGCTGAATTCTAGGCAGTTTTAAAAAAATTCTATAAAACATTTTCGAAACAAAATTTTAAAATTACACCTGAAATTTATGCTTAAATGAGCTAAAAGTTTTTATTCAAAGTTCACTTTTTTAACGACTTGAACTTTTAGTTCAATGGTTAAAGTAGATTTTAATGTGGGAAAAACCGTAAAACCTTCAAACTAATTAAATAAATTTACTTAAATCTCAGAATTCGCTTATCAGATAAAAGATAATTGAAGTTTTAAAAAGGTTTTCATGTTTTTGTCGGGGTTTATACGATAAAGATTCGCTTATATTTTATAATCCAAAGGCAGATAAGAAACATTTCTTAAAAATAAAAACCCAATAAAAATTTGACTTTATCATATGCAATAAAAGTGATTCAAAGCTTACAAGACAGAAAGCACTCCTCGGAAATAAATGATGATTCATATAAATTCATCGTGTAAACGTTGAGAACTTTTCATATGAACCGCGTTGCGGGTAAACACATTATTTTATAATATGCAATCAAAATGATTTAATGCTGATGCTCATCATTTTAGTATTAAATACATATTATATTATTATTGTTCTTTGTGTTCTGATGGGATCTAAGGGGGTCTAGGGGACTGAGGAGGTCTACGGGGCTCTGAGGTCTGGAATTTGCATTGAATTACGCAAATCTTTCGTTGTTGTCGTTCTTGCGGTTTCCGAACTCAAGGCATGTCAATATATACATATGTACATATGTATGTATATGTCGAGTCTTTAGACTTGAGAAAAGTACTCTCATTATTCATATCATCACACACTCACCCATTAAGTTATTCATTTCAAAAATATTATGAAATATTTAAACGCCTTTCCCACGTGATGTCCATATTAATTATTTGATTTCTGTCTCTTTTTTTTTAAAGTCGGAGCCCCCATCGATTTGTCACAAATGCAATGAGGTCATTCAGCAGAGGATTATTACGGCTCTGGGCAAGACCTGGCATCCGGAGCATTTTGCCTGCAAGGATTGCAATCGTCCTATTACTGAGGCCACCTTCCACATACAGAACGAGTTACCCGTGTGCTCCGATTGCTTCGTGAGCAATTATTCCGGCACCTGCTTTGGCTGCAAGCAACCCATCTTGGAGGTAAGTAGGGTATTTGAAATGGAAGAAAACAGAGCGGTTTCCATTATAGTTATATAAGAAATATGCCGAAAATAACAAACAGTTTAAGTTGAGATATTGCCAGATTTCAAACTTGCATAACTTTGTCAAATCAAATCAGATTTTCAAGCGGAATATCATTTTAGTCATGGTTTCATATTTTAATTGTTTCTACATTTAAAGCGGTTATTTAATAAAAAATTATTTGTTTGCTTTTGTTGGAATTTTAAATAAGCGATAAGGGACTTTTAAAATTGCAGATTCCAAGGGTTAACAGACTTCAAACTTGCTTAAATTTGTCCAAACTGAATCGATTATCAAGCGAAATGGCTTCTTGATGATGATTTGATTCATAAATTGATTTTACTTTTAATAAGTTCTCTACAATTTTTTGGAAATGGAGATAATATGTTAAAGTGCAGCTAATATAGCCACAATCTAACTGGCTTAACTGGGTCTCAAGTATTTAATAATTAATTGCATATGATTTTTAAGCAAATACTTGAATATACAAAGTTGTCAATCGTTGTTGTTATCAGATACTTAGAATTGTAGTTTAATCCTTAATAATTGGTAGTATTAAAATTTGGTATTTATAATGTATTTCCAAGTTTATTGAAATATTAAATATTCTACCCGGAACTAGTTTGACACGCAATTACATAGCACTTAGTCATATTTAAGATCAACATTGATGACATCGCCTCTCGATGACAACGACGCGTCGTCTGTTTGCCATAAACTTTATCATTTTATTAACGGCAATTGTTATATTATTATTGTCAACATTTCTTCTTCTTTGATTAATAAAACTTGTAATGCATGGCAAATCTACAACTACAACTGATATAAATAATTATATCTATTTATTATGACGACTCGCACAGCTTGTTTATCCAGCTCATCAGCTTGTGAAGCGATTAGTTCTCTCTATTTACCTCTCTTTCTTTGTCATTATCTTTATCGCTTTATCTATATACATACACTCAATCTCTGTTAGAATCAATTTATTTATTAGGCAATTAGTGAACAGTTGTACCTGATTGCAAATCTGTTCATTGCAAGCTTCGCAAATTGTTAAATATTTTAATGATTTTTGGTTTATTATACAGATAAGTTATGTTAGGTCAGGATTGGAACTGAAGATTATTAATGAAAGGTCTTTTATAGCTGAGTAAATTTATAAAGTTTTCCTAACTTCCACTTCTATCTGTAGAACTACATATAATAAGTTAATATTGTGACGATCTCAAAAATTATATAAAATCTGTACAAATTAATATATTTGTCGTATTAATTTGGAAGAAAAAATTCCTGTCATATGCATGGAAGTTTTTCAGATCAAATATAGTTTAATTAAGATCTATATATATTTAAATAAATATATTTATATTTAAATACATCTCAAAAATAATATTTTGAAAAAAAAAGATATATGCTTTTGAATTAAATACTCCAAAAAAGATAAAAATTGTTAAATGTCAAAGTTTCAGAACTGATTAGCTGTTTTATTTTTATTGTTCAAAATTAAGAACAAAACATCAAGCCCAAGAACTTGTTTTAAAAACCGTTTGATGGGGTTTCTCCAGCGCTTTTGATCCATTAAAATTCAGAACAACACAAGCGAAGGGAAAGAGATAGAGAATTGTTATTTAAATAAATCTTCAAGCTTGTCAAAAAAATCATCTTTAGAGATTTCAATTTTAAAAAAGTAGAGCATTCAAAGTGCGGTACCGACTACAATTCGAATAATTCCACATCGCCCACACATCGTTGCAATTCTTGTGTGTATGTACATTTGTCACAAGGTCGACAACGTGCGTCGTTTGATTAGATGGGTGTGTGCGATTGATTGGCTGTGATAGTGATTAGAAGATTATAATTATCAAAGATGATCATGCTACATAAATAGAAGAATATACTAACTTACATATGTATATAGAGATGTTATTAATAATATTGAATAATAAGTGATTAATTAAAAAACAACACGAAAATAATTACTTATATGAATACAAGTAACAGTATAGAAATGGTATCACGATTAATTCAAAAACATACATAAAATAATTCCAATTCCTAATACTAAAAATGACAACTTATATAATTTTGTATATTAATTAATGAATGTGAAACTAGACATTTAAATAAATAAATGAAAATGAAAGTATGATTAATTGATCAATTGCCTATCTTTTCCTCTTCTTCCAGCGCACGATCAAAGCCATGGAGCAGTCGTGGCATGAGGAATGCTTCGTTTGCGGCGGACCCTGTAAGAAACCTTTAGTGGGTACCTCGTTCTATGAGCGAGAGGGTCGACCCTATTGCCGCATCGATTTTGAGCAACTTTTTGCGGCACGTTGCGCCGGCTGCAGTCAGCCCATAACGGAGAATGCAATTGTTGCACTGAATGCCAAATGGCATCGCGATTGCTTCAAGTGCAAGGTGAGAGTGTGTAAATACACACTATTGGCCAAAATAAGAGACACATTAGCATCACTTGTGGTCAAAGAGCTAAAATAATTTAAAAAAAAAACGACTTTTAACATTAAAAACAATTGTTGAAATCTTAAAATTATATTTTACCAAGAAAACCTGGTTAGGAAAACGCAAAATAATATTATCTTATAAACAAAATGATTTCTTTTGATTATATTTAATAACTTTCCGAGAAAACTAAGAGTTTTAATCTATAATATTTTTTCAATTTATTTAAATATTTATATTATCGCTGCTTAGAATTTTTGCCAAGTTTCAATATGACTTGATTAGAAAAAAGCTAAATAATATTATCTTATACACAAAATAATTTCTCTTGATTAAATTTAAAAACATTCTCAGAAGGAGTTTTAGTCTATAATAAGTATTTTATCATGTTATTTATGTATTTATATTATCGCAGCTTAACATTTTTCCTAAGTTACAATATTGTCCTAATTTCGTATTGTTTTTTTTTAAATTTATTTTCATATTTTAATGAATTGAAATAATAATAGTTTGACCTGATGACTTTCAGGTTAATAACTTATGTTGATGCTCCTATTATTTTGACCACAAGTGTATAGATTTATTTATAGTACATTTATAATATTTTCTTTATATTCATTTACAGAAATGTGCCACGCCCATTGCGGCCAGCACATTTGCCGTGGAGGATAATTTGCCGTTATGCACGGCCTGTTCTGGCTAAAACGGGAATGCTCTATACACACACCTACACACCCACGCACACACACACACACATCGATGTATATTATAGATGTTTATGGTATTTTGTAGTATTCGCAAATTGTTGAACAAAGTTTTAAAACATAACAAAAAAAGCTCTTAGCGTTTAAACAGGATTAATGCAAAAGGTGAGAATTGGAAATCAAATTTATCCTCACTCCCCCTCCTCACTGTCCGACCTCCCCCGCTCCCCCTTTGAACCCGCACTTATTTAATATTTTATTTATAAAATGCAAGAAATTGTACACAACAAATGCATTTAAAAACTGATGACACTTGACAGAACTGTCTGCCTGTCAACCAAAAGTCCAGTTAGCAGCTGCCGACGGGGAGGGGAAGTGGGAGAGGTGGGGGTAGAGGCTGTAAGAGAGGAGGGTGGGGGAGGGGGGGCACCTTTGTCTGTTGTTTTGTTTAAACATAATTATTAAACAAATATTAAACTATATAATTGTATTTAGTTGTTATTACACACAAGAACAAGAACTTTTTACTAGCTCATCACCTCTTTATCTATCTGTCTCTCTCTCTCGCTATCATGTTATCTCTTTCTAAATTGTATTGTTATTCTCAAATACTGTCTTATTGAATAATAAAATATATATGACAATTAATCAAAATGACATTTGATGAGCTTTTTTTTTTATATATTTAATTGGGGAGATTGTATGACATTTTCTTTACCTCTCTCACTGTCGCTGTGTCTTTCTCGCTTTCAATTAGAGAATCTCATACATTCTCTTATATATAGTATACACTCTTTGTCTGCATCTACCTCCCTACCTTTTTCTTTTTTTTTCTCAGTCTCTCCCTGTCTTTATCTATCACAATTATATTGTAATATCCGACGGAAGTTTATTTAAAAGATGCATCACGACCTTATTGCTTTCTCTCTCTTATTCGCTTTAAATATGTTACCATCTCTTTCGAAAGTGTGTATAGAAATGTGCAGTGGAAAGATTAAAAGTAGCAATAGTCTTAATAAATCGATCTTGTTTAAAATTAACCATTATCAAAGTCTGCTACACTAGAAATGGGTCCTGAATTGAAGCTTTTCCGATATCGATATGTATTTATTTCTTTTCCATTCAGCTTTCCATTATTAAAGTGAAAATAATCGAGGTTACAGTAGAAGCTGAAAGTAATTTCTCAAGGTTTTCCAGCTTAAATTTGCCCCATAATTTCCCAACTTGATATAGTAAATGATAGTTCCGAAAAATGTATAAATTTAATGCTGCCAAGACTCAATTCGAAATAATTAAATATTCACATGTTTAAGATAAGATTACTTGATAATTTTGTAGGCCGAAAACAAGGATCAGAAATGTTGTGAAAAGTGGACTTTAGTGGTTGTGTATATTCCACGCCATATATCATCTGTAGATGATTCGGATTAGGAATGGCTTTCGCTGTAGTTGATGTGATCGCCCATGTTTCTGTCCAAAATGGCGCCTATGGAGTGCACAAGTGGTTCGAGAACTTCGCGAACGTGTGACCTGGTCACATGCTCCATGGCCTCTAAAAGCTGTTGATGGAGTTCCCGTTTCTCTCGACATGGTTGCTGCAACAAGGCCAAGATGTTGGCCAATTGATGCTTTTGATCCGAGCTGGGTTCAAAGCAATCACTGCTGGGATCACAACGATAATCTCCACACTGAACGCACTCAATGTGAGTGGGAACCTCCAAAACGGGATCGACATTTGTATTTTCTACAGTGGGTTCCATTTGGATTCCTTGTTGTGATTGATCATTGATGGGAATTGTTTCTCGTTTTGGACGACGAATCCAACCACGTTGACGTCGCTTTTCGGGTCGTTCCTTGGGCACCAGTCGTGGTTCATAGAGTTTGAGATCGTTGAGAAACATCTTGAGATCGTAACGCTCCCTCATGCCGGATTTTCCGGTTCCAGCACGCTTCTGAAGGCGTCTATAAGTTTCACGTGCCAATTGGAAACGCTCCTGTTGCATGTCCTCAATGAAGGTTAAGAAACTCGTGCAACGTTGCTGTAGACAGTCCACAACTGGATCCTGACGATCAAGGACACCTTTGTCCAAACAAACATTGGTCAATGTGTACATCATCTCGATGAGGGCACTTAATTTTTGTGGCACATTGTCCAGGAGAAAGTATTTCAATTGTTTCTTATAGCTGGCAATTGAATGAAGCATCAAGGAATAAACACAAACAACTCTCTGGCTTGCCTCATTGGATGCTGCACTATTGAAACTTGCGACAGGCGTACAACGAACATTCTCGATCAACCCTCGCAGTGGATACAGATAATTTCGAGAGAACTTTACACAGAACTCAAATGCATTTCTTTCCATACGCTGTTTTTCCTGATTACTACACGTGGGCATCTGTAGCTGAAGGAGTTTTCCCTGCAATCGATCCAAGGAAGTGATGATCCTCTCTTGGGTCAAAGAGATTCTATTATAAATGGTTATCTTCTCGTACTTGAGATTCTCCAGAGATCTTGTGAAGATCACATTGCGTCCTATCTTGCGTCGCTTTGAAATATGATGAGAAATTGTTGCCATGGGCAATGGAGATAGTTCTTGTTTCTCCTTGCCACCAGGTTGACGGGACATCAATTGTTCCTTTGTGACAGCTGCCTCCTCTTGTGGCAACTGCTTGTGTTTCAATAAACGACGCTTTCTAGGAGTAGGCACACCAAATGACATGGGTCTGGATTTATTCCTTTCAATGGCTGGTTTCTTCTCCTTTTGTAGCTGCTCCTGTTCCTGTTCCTGCTGCTGTACATCGCATAAGGTCAACGTATTTGTATCCGTCTCTGATCTCTGGGATGAATAGTGCATGGGCTTAACACTACGCTGATATCGTATCCAATGTGGATACGGTTGAAGTTCCACAAAGCAGGGCTTTTGCGAGCTTGGCGTTTCCAAATATTCGCTGGGATTCAAGGGTAACCTTTCGATAAATCGCAGATAACCGGGACGATCGACAAATTCCTGTTCCAAATCGCTGTCCTCCACAAATGCAGGATCGGCATCCGTGCCACAGGGTAATCCATGTTCTTTCATAAAGAGATAGGCCATTGATGGTGTTGTACTCAAGGCACGACACAGTTGCGCATTCATCACCTCTGGCAAGAGCGGAGATGGAGTTATGTCCTGCCATGGAACTTGGGCTCGTCCGCAATCCTCATAGGACATTTGCTTGGCATTCAATTGATCATCGACGCTTAGCACTTGCATTAATCTTTGCATAATCTTGTCCTGCTCTGTTTGCTCTGGAGGAATATGCTTTAGAGTTGCTGGAGGTTTGAAGTTGGACTTGGTTTTAAATGCTGGTTGTTTCTGGTTAATTTTCTTATTGGGGCGTGGTTTGGACTGGTGTTTTTTAAAGTTTCCCTTCAGTTCGAAGGGAGCAATGTCCTGTAGCTCCTTACAGACTTCACGATGCAATTCCTCAATGTGAGCCGCATATTCATCATGCGTATTTAACTTAAGTTTCCGAACCGGAGTCATCTTTTGCTTGACGACTCCTCGCTTTTGTTTGCGACCTCTGCTGGCCTTGACACGAGGTCGTACTGTATCTGCACCTCCCGCTAAACGTTCTACAATTGCAGCAGAAGTTTCAACCTCGATCTCGTGATCGTTGATGTTGCAACAACTGTTGTTGCCACTTGCACTTGGACTGCTGCTGCTTGTATCCCTCGTATCCAGGGACATTTGTGTCTCCACATCAAGATCCCGGGACGTAACCATGCCCTGAACATCCTGTCCAGTATTACGTATTTTACAGAATCGCAGTTTATTCATCCTGTTCGAGTCCTTTTCCTTTTTGTTCTCCTCTCGCTCTGCGGCCCGTTGCAAGTTATAGCGTTTAACAGCATTCCTTATAGAGTCTGGATTCGAAAACTGAATGGAAGAGCAATTAAAAATAGGTAATACCAGATGGAAGAACAATACTTTATCTTACCTGAAACTCGTGGGCAAATGATTGTCCATACAGATCGTGGAATTTCAACATATTTCTGTGTTTGTTAATTGTTAGATTGTAAGTACAAATTTTGCAATTGGGGCTATGGGGTTTTTCGGTTTTGACCAGTTTAAATTTTGTTTAATATATTCTTCCAAAATAAAAATTAAATTTAATGTTTCTATGTCTATATATTCTGTGTGACTTGTACGCTTAATCAAAGCTGTCTCTGACACGATTTCAATGGCATACTTAAAAGTAAAACTAAATAAAACCAACGGCGCCAGATGGATTTTGATTTGAATTCAAATACATCGGGTAAATGATATTGCAAACATAAAATAAGTTAACATTTCTTTAATAATCAAACTACTTTTAAAATACTTAACAAATAAATTAATAAGTTTAAATAAAAAATCACTACATAAATTACAAATTAATTCAATAATAAATAAATATATAAATTCTTGCAAATCTAAAAAAAACATGTTTCAATTGTTAACTGAATGAGTCAATTTCCTAATAGGCCAAACAGAGAAACTCAAAATCTTCTTTAACTCCAAAAATATAGTTTTGAAAATGTTAATGAAAAGGCAATAAAAATTTACGACAGCAAAATAAATTAAATTTAAGAATACACAGAAGCCGTAAGAATTGTTTAAATCAGAAGATGCAGCCGAAAAGATTTGTGAGTACCCAAAAGAACAAATTAAATGTGAAATAAATTTAATTATTATAGAAACTTAATTGTAGCCCCGTCTGAGAAAGCTTGGCATGATCATGACCGGCATGGCGGCAATATACATGGGTCTGACCGCATATGAGAATCGGGATTTACTCTTCCGTACATTTGTAATGCCGGCAATGCGTCTACTTCCAGCCGAAACGACCCACAACTTGGCCGTAATGGCATGCAAGTATCGCATTTATTCTGCCTCCAATTACACGGAAGATTACAATCTGCACACCTCGTTTTTCGGTCGACCCATAAGTAATCCCATTGGCATTGCTGCCGGATTTGATAGGAATGCTCAGGCATTGCTTGGATTGAAGGATGTGGGCTTTGGATTCATCGAAATTGGCAGCGTGACGCCAATGGCTCAAAAGGGGAATCCCAAACCTAGAATCTTTCGACTGAGTGAGGATCAGGCGATCATCAGTCGCCAGGACTGTGACAACGATGGACATCAGGTGGTGATGCAAAGACTTCGGAAAGTGCTTGACCAGAGTGATTTTAAAACTGTCGTGGGTATTAATTTGGGCTCAAATCGTAGTTCCACAACACCAACCAGGGATTATGTTTCGGGTGTAAAGACCTTCGGCCCCCTGGCCGATTATCTTGTAGTGAATGCCATAAATCCCCGATCGGGAGGACAACACAGTGTGGAAAATAAAAAGAAATTAATTGAAATCCTCACAGCAGTAAATCAAGCTAGAACGGGACTCAATCAGAAAAGAAAAGTGCCCATTTTGTTGAAACTATCGCCAGATTTGACCTTAAATGAAATGAAGGAGATTGCCGCTGTGATTTCGTTGAGAAAATGCCGTGTCGATGGTTTAATTGTTTCCAATACGACTTCCACCCGTGAGAATCTTAGCGATTCCAAGTTGGCTAGTGAAAGTGGTGGACTCAGTGGTCCTCCACTGCGTCAACGCTCCACGAGATTGATTGCCCAAATGTATGATCTAACAAAAGGTAGTATACCCATTATTGGTGTCGGCGGCATCAGCTCCGGTCGGGATGCCTTTGAGAAAATCGAGGCAGGTGCCTCCTTTGTCCAAATCTATACGGCCTTTGTCTATGAAGGCCCTGATCTCGTGGATCGCATTAAGGAGGATCTCTCGCAGCGGATCAGCGAGGCGGGCTTTGCCAATATCCGAGATGCTGTTGGCTCCAATTACAAACAATATCTGCCCAGCAACTAATTTTCCCAACCTCAATACTGCATATATCCAATAAATTAAATAATTTGTACACAATTTGTTTCTCTTATTGCTCCTGTCAAAAGCTGTATAAGATATTTTTAGAACAAATGAATAAGAGTTATTGAATATAATGCAATACTTACAACATACATTAAAACTACAATCGGTATTTAAATTAATTTATAATTAAATTTATTGTTTAATTAAATGTATTCATATTACAAAAGTTGTTTCAATTATTATACCCTTGCAGAGGGTATTATAATTTTGTCACGAAATGTGTAACGCATTGAAGGAAGCCTCACAGACCCCATAAAGTATATATATTCTTGATCAGGGCAACGAGCTGAGTCGATATAGCCATGTCCGTCTGTCCGTCTGTCCGTCTGTCTGTCCGTGTGTCCGTCTGTTTCTATGCAAACTAGTCTCTCAGTTTTGAAGCTATCTTGACGAAATTTGGTACAGATCCGTCTTTTTGCTGCACGCAGCACATATGTCGGAGCCGGCCGGATCGGATAACTATATCATATAGCTGCCATAGGAACGATCGGTCGGAAATAAACATTTAGTATGAAAAACTTTTTTGTTTCTCAAGATATCTTAACCAAATATACACATTGTGTGTTTGATTAAGTTTTAAACAGGCTGACCAAATTTGGTGTGAATCGGACTACTATATCATATAGCTGCCATAGGAACGATCGGTTCGAAAACACCATTTAGTATGAAAAACTTTTTTGTTTCCCAAAATATCTCAACCAAATATACACATTGTGTGTTTGATTTAGTTTTAAACAGGCTGACCAAATTTGGTGTAAATCGGACTACTATATCATATAGCTGCCATAGGAACGATCGGTTCGAAAACACCATTTAGTATGAAAAACTTTTTTGTTTCCCAAAATATCTCAACCAAATATACACATTGTGTGCTTGATTAAGTTTTAAACAGGCTGACCAAATTTGGTGTAAATCGGACTACTATATCATATAGCTGCCATAGGATCGATCGGTTCAAAATCAACAAATTTTGTAAAAAATCTGACGGCTTACACAGGGCACTGCAAGGGTATCCAAACTTTGGCGCGCCAAAGTTAGCTTGCGCTATATTTTTTAAATTGCGCGCCAACACACTGTAGTAAACTGTTCCACACTTAACAGTTACTCAAAAAGGCTCAGCATGTTATTGCGTTGTTATGGTTTAACACTATGCTGTTACTGATTTAACATTGCGCCCACTCAGCATGTTATTGCGCTGTTATCGTTGAGCACTGTATGTTGCCTCTCATTTAACATTTCGTTGTGCAGTTTGTGAATCGCAGTGTACTGTATACACAAGGGCAATTTATTATTATGTAAATTGAAGAATTTAGTAATGCTCTGGACAAATATAGTAAGTATTATTACAACATATACTAACAGTGCAATTGATAACGATAGCTGGCATAGAAATAGGCAGCTTTCAGTATATTTAGTATTTATATTTGGGATTTTGGCGAATTCACAGAGCAAACGCAATGCACGGTAACACTACCAAGTATTTTGTTGCACTCCTGCTTTTTTTAATGTTTTAGTCTATTTTTATGTAAAACAAAAGTACATAAACGCCAAGCGCATAAATGTGCACACAGCAGCTAAACAAATAATTGAGTCGAGTGCCTCAATTGCAACAACGTGCTGGATCACAAACGAGTGTGTGGAAAGAAAGAAGGTTCTTAAATCGTTCGTCTTTGCATTGTCTTTGCCCAATAATAATGTGCAATGATGACAAAAACAACAACGATTACAACGCATTTTCCATTTGCAGATTAACAATAAAACAGTACGCGATATATCACAAATACATCAACACCGCCATGGATGTGGAGGAGAACTATGAATCACAAAGCGCAACAGAGACTCCGCCACAGCAACAGTTACAGCAGGGACCGCAGCAGCAGCAACAGCAGTTGCCGCAGTTGCAGCTGCAGCCACACCAGCAACAGCAACAACTGCAGCAGGATCAACACCAACTGCAGCAACAATTGCAAGAGCTGCAAGATATGCAATGTGAAACATTGTTTGGCATCACCACAAACACGACAACAACCACAAATCCAATGATGGACACGAGCAACATTGCGATACCATTGCCAGCGCCGCCTGGGACGGGACTTGTTGTATCAACAACATCAGCCTCAACGCAAGCTCTACCATCACTTGCCCCCGCACAAGCAGCGCATATCAAAGGTCTTGGAGGTCTTGGTGTACCGGTGTCTCTGCCCACAAATGACTATGATATTGATTCACTGTTGCTGCAACAATTCAGTTGCATGGGCACCACAGACCATGAGGATCTCATCAGTCAGTTCCAGAGCCTCATGAACAATCAAATGAATCGCGAGTCGGCTCGTTTCTATCTAGAAATGAGTAATTGGTAAGAGCAGAGTAAATTTGTTAACCTTGAAGAGGGTACTCTTTCCATTGAAATGTGCAATACTTTAAACATAACCCCATTAAGTATATATATATGCTAGATCAGAACGCGAGCCCAGTCGTTATATGCATGTCCGTCTGCATCTATGTAAGCGAGTCTGTCTGTTTTCCAGCTATCTTGATTAATCTTGCTAAAGATCAGTTCTTTTGCTTAAGTCATCAAAAATTTGAATGTTTCTAGATCAATGTCAGAAAATCACATAGGTTGTATGTTTTATTTTGTCTTATATGTTCTAACCCAATTTGGTTATAATTGGACTACTATATCACATAGTTACCATAGGAACGATCAGTTGGAAACCAACCTTTAGCATGAAAAACTTTGTTGTTGTTGGAGATATCTCAACCAAAATCTGACAGCGTGTATTTGCTGTAATCTTAAATGCTGTGATCAAATTTGACTAAAATCAGAATACTATATCATATAGCTGTTATAGGACCGATCGCTTGAACATCAGCCTTTAGTATGAAAAACTTTGTTGTTTCTTGAGATATTTCAGCCAATCTTACGTAGTGTGCATTTGATATTTTCTTAAATATGCTGAACATATTTGGTTAACATCAGACTACTATATCATATAGTTTCCATAGGCACGATCGGTTGTAGATTAACCTTTAGTAAGAGAAACTATGTTATTTGGTATTATATTGAACATATTTAAGAAATGTACCTTTAATCGGACTACAATATCGTATAGCGATCAGTTGAAAATTGAATACAAGCCTTTGTAAGGGTATCAATGGAAGAACATTTCTTCTTTTATATGCACCAACTTTTCAATTATTTAACGCCATTGTTTCATTTTAGGAACTTGCAAACTGCCGTCGGTTGCTATTTAGACTTTTGTAGTCTGCAATCTTTGCCTTCAATGAAAATTGTTCAGGGCCAGCATGTGAATGCACAACAGCAGGCATTTCAACTGCAAAACGATGGCACTGAACGATGGCCCAATGGCTGTTATTTAACATCTCCGATACAGACGCAACGCATCAATGTGCCGTCCCTGCGTCCAGGTGAAACTTGTGATATATTGGCTGATCTAATGCCCACACAGCCGGCCATTATGTGGCGCCTCTGCACGCCCAACGGTTGGTACTTTGGCGGTGAGTGGGAAGCTCTATATGTGTCACTCAATGAAATCTAAAATAGATAACTTTGTTTTCCAGATGCGATTTGGATGATACCGCCCGGCACTCAGGCTAGCCAGGATGAGCTACAGCAACGTATGGTGCAGCTGATCACGTCGGAAGCAAAGCCAGAGGTTTATCCACAGATCAAAATAGTGATAACCGCGCATACGCAATGAGAAAGCGCTCACGTTTTATTTTAAAAAACGATTTCAATGTTTTACATTTAGCTGCGAATTGGCACAATTTTTAATTTCCAAAAATTTCTTACTGCGCGTATTTAAATTTCCAGTTTAATTCGAATTGAAGCCCAACAAATCTGAATATTTTGTTCTCTTTTTTTAAATTTTTTTTCTATAAGTTTTCAAATCGAAGCATTTGAATTCGATTAGCAATGAAATCATCAAAATTCTCCGTTTAGAATTCTACATTTTTTTAAGTGATGTGCGCGAAATGGTTCTATGTATAAGCGAAATGGTTTTTTTTTTTTCTTTTTGTCAAACCAATCCTGTAACAAATGTAGTTTTAAGTGTTTTATTGAGCGAAAGAAAGAGGAAAGAAGAAATTGTGTATTTCTTTTCATTGTGTCCTATTTGAAAATGGTTAAATTTTAGAGCTGACATCATCTTAAGTGATATATGATCATTGGAATGTGAATGAAGAAGTGGAAACTCTTGTGAAAATGCTCAGTGTTCTACGATTACGTGAAGCCCGCTGCCAAGGAATGTACCAATATATTTGGTTTTCCCAAGTATCATCATCTCAAATATATTCTCTGGGCATAAGGGAATGCTATAACTGCTGAAAGTACTCCCTAATAGAAAGTGTCAATTCGAAATGATGGTCTGCAAAGTATGTATGCCGTTTGAAATCCTTAAGTAGCATTACCTCATGCTCCTCAGTATGTTTAAGGAAGTTTGTACGCCTTGGAGCTCTTAGTAAACAACTTCCCTATCTGATGAAAGTGTTAACACCCAAGTGGTTACAGGTAAGCCAAAGAACCCCCCCACCCCTCTCCACAACCACCCTCATAATGCTAAAACCATAGCTATACGAGTCTAAGTTTTCGAAATCCACCCACACTTTTATTAAAAGCAACGCTATAAACCTCGCAGGTCCGGTTCAGTTTGGTTTTTTTGGATACGCATACTGGATCATGAACCGAACCTTAAAAATTCCGATCCCGACCCGAATCTTTCTACTTCTCATAGAATTTCTAATTTGTTATCGGATTAAGCCAAATTTTTCAGGGTAGAAAAAGAAATACTTCTATAATTACTTATATAATTTGAGCAATAACAATTATTTCGGGCTCCTGGCAAAATGTGTAACGCATTGAAGAAGGCCTGACAGTCCCCATATAGTATCTACATAAATGCAGGACGACGAGCTGAGTCTATATAGCCATGTCTGTCTGTCCGTTTTTCTGTCTGTATGTCTGTCCGTCTGTTTTGAAGCTATTTTGATGAAACCATGCACAGTTTTGACAAAGTTATGCAAGTTTGAAAATAGCTAGATTCCTAGTTAATAGAAATTCCTTAAATTGTATAGCTTTTTATACCATTGCAGAGGGTATTATAATTTTTTCACGAAGTTTTTAAAGCATTGAAGGAGGTCTCACAGACCCCATAAAGTATATACTATATCCTTGATCAGACCGACGAGCTGAGTCGATATAGCCATGTCCATCTGTCTGTCCGTCTGTCCGTCTGTTTCTATGCAAACTAGTCTCTAAGCTTTAAAGCTATCTTGATGAAACTTGGTAAAGGTCTGTCTGCTGCACGCAGTACATACGTCAGAACCGACCAAATTGGGTCACTATATCATATAGCTGCCATTGGAACGATCGGTTCGAAATCAACATCTAACAAGTTGTGTAAAAATCTGACGACTTATACAGGGTGCTGCAAGGGTACCAAAACTTTGGCGAGCCAGATCTACTAGCTTGCGCTATATATATGTTTTTTAATTTTGGTAAAAGCAAAGATAAAATGAAAATAAGATGAATTTGAGTGTTCGTGTGAGTGTGAGTATAATCATAGCCAATATGAATACTTGCATGCATTTTAATTTGATCACGTTATGCAATCAGATTACAAGTGCCGTTACTTATGTTGATTTCCCCCTCTCCTTGTTTTTTGCATAAAAATTATAATTGAGTCAAAAATGCAAAACACACACATATATGCCCTTGAGTGTGTTTGTGTGTGTGTGTATGTGTGTGTGTGAATTCGTGCGTCGTGCACGGAAATGAAATGCATTGAAACGGAAAAGAAATTATAATCCGTAGAGTCTTTCAGCAACAACAACAACAAGGACAAGGACAACAACAATGTTATTGCCTTTTGACTTGAATTACAAATGGCGCACATGCCTCATAGAACGGGAAGAGGAAGGAGAAGGGAAAGGAGCAGGGGCAAGGGCAGAAGGAGGCGTTGGGGGGCAGGAGGCGTGTCACTCGATGTCATAGACAATCAAATCAAAAGGCGTCAAAGCGTCATCCCCATATACATATATCACATAATGCATGCCATCTCATTTTCGCCCAAGGCTCAACAACAACAACAACAACAACGCCATTTCCATTTCCGTTTCCGCTTCTGACTCTTGGCTCCAATGAGAACAAGGCTGTCAAACGTTTCATGTAACAACGTTGTAAAATTGCATTTGCCTATTCTAAAAAACAACAACAAGAGCAACAACAATGATCAAAACAACGACAGCAACAACATGTTGTTGTTTAAAATTCAGATTATGATTTGATTTCCCAGCAGCAACAACAGTGAACAGTGAACAGTCAACAGTCAACAGTCAATCGCATCTTTGCTTCTACTCACTCCCTTTCTTCCTCTCTATTCCACTCCCTGTCAGCCCCTTCCTCACCCTTTACTCTACCTCAAGTTCGTTAGTTTGTTTGGGGGCCTTGTGTCGTCTACATGGCTCTAGCCTATTTGTTATTCATAGATTGGGAATTACAAGCAGCAATTGCCAATTGTCAACATCTTTTACACACGCATACACACGCCTCACACACACACACACACACACACGCGCACACACTCATGAATTGGGCACGTGTTGATGGCAACTTGTTACATGGCCAATAACTGTTGATTTGTTTGTTTGCAACGCCACGTCCTTATTAACATGAGATGAGTGGAAAATGGGAATGAGGCAGAGAAATGAGGAAGGAGCAAGGAAAGGGGTTGTGGGGCTGAAATAGAGAGAATCCATGCAAGAGAAAAGGCGTGTCTCATTCTAAATAAACAACATTTTTGATCCAACTTTAATCTGATTATAACTACGAGCTCATTTGCCTAGATTCTTTAAAAGATAAAGAAAATATTAGTGGTATAAAACAGGAATACTTGTGATAATACTGGGGAAATTTACCTGGTTATCTGTATATCAAACAGTTTGAATTGGGCACTTAAAAAGTAAGACTATATTTAATAGGATAATTTTTAATGTCAGTCTTCACTAATTTACTATCTCATTGCAAGAATATTATATGTTAAAGATTTATTTTGAATTTAAGCTCGTATTTTGTTGTTTTGTTATTTTCCATTTCTTTTACAGAAAATCTTTAGACAATTTAAAATTAGATTTTTGAGCTCATTTATACTTAATTTTATTTTCTGAGTTTATCTATGGAATTTAATATACAATATATATACTTTTTTAAGAGTGATTAAAATTAGTAGAGCTGTTTTTATTTTTATTCGCTAGGTATACATTCTTATTGCTTTTGGCCATATGTGAATGCGTGTGTGTGCGAATGTGTGTGTGTGTGGCATGAAGGCGATCTTTTGGATACTGTCCTAGACTGTCCAATGATTTTGGTGGGGCAGGCTGAAGTTGATGGGAGCTGCAACTGGAGCTGGGGGCACATTAAATGCATGAAACAATGGCAGACAGTTTGACGCTGTTGGGCAACGTTGGCAAGTTGCAGGCTGAATGTGGCATGCGGCATGTGGCATGTGGCATGAGGCATGAGGCATGCTTGTTGTTGGGCTGTCTGTCCATGTTCCATGTCCAGTTCGGTGGTCGATTTTTATGAGCGCCGTCGTTGACAGCTTAAAAGTCTCTTAGCATGAAAAATACTGTCGATGTGGAGACTTAAGTTGTTGGTGTTGCTGATGTTATTGTTGTAGTTGTAGCTGTTGTTGCTGTTGTTGCTGTTGCTGTTGTTGTTGCTGTTAAGCAAAAACTTTGACTTTTGATGTGTTTTGGCGATAAGATTTTGAGCGAGTGCTGCGATTTATGCCCCTGCCTTCTTCTGCCCCTTGCAACATGTGGCAAGTCGCACTTTTAACTTATCTGTTGCATGTGACAATCAACTCATTTTAGTGGGTGGCATGTGTGTGTCTGTGTACACTGATAGAAATTATCTGCTTTTCAGATCAAGAGTTTTTCTATTAAATACATTTGATTCTTTAAATATCGATTCAAAGAATTTGAAGTTCTGAATGTTTTTGAGTTTGTCTTTTCATTTTTCAAGTTAGTGTATTTCTTCTTAAGATGCTGATACTATTTTAGACACATTTTTAGAACAGTTGTCTTGAAGCTTGAGAACTGTTTGTTTTTTTAAGCTTGTTCCTAGATTTGTAGTCTTGTAAATCAAAAAACCCTTTTATCTTTTCATTAAGAGCTGTAAGTTTCAGAGCTCTTGTCTTGAATATTAGGATTTACTTGTTGTTTAAATTATTAATAGGGTTTAATCTTATTCTTTAACCTGTGCTCTTGAAAAGTTAAGAATTTGAATTGCTCTTTATTCAAAATTTGTGCTTAGTTTTTGAAAAAAAAAAGATTCGATATGTCTTCTCTATTTTAAAGTAGCTTTAGTGCTCCACCCTTTTGTTTAGTTTTTATCTTATTCTTAATCTTGGGACAAAATCGAAGTTTTCGACTCTTTCTTTTTTTGATCAGTGTATGTTTCTTTTGGCCATAATTAGCGCTGCTTGACGCGTTTTATGCGCATTTTAAGTGCAATTCTCGACTCACGACTTGACTTCAAGTTGTAAATTAATTTCACAAATTGTGCAGCGAATGCGGCGATTGCGGCGATTTAATGCGCCGATAAATATAAACTCGATTCAATTTCCAATTCGATTCGCTTTAACACACAAAACTTATCTATCTATCTATCTCGTATACTCGTCTGAGAGCGAGAGAGAGGTTGAATGTTGATTAACAGAATTCTGTTATTCTCCATTTGCATTTTGTTGTTGTTGGTGTTGTTTTAGTTTTTGTTTTTGTTTTTGTTGTTGCTGTTGTCGCCTTTTAGTCTTAACATGATTTTGTACTTTTATTTAATGCCATATTTAAATTGATTTAATTTGATTTCTATTTCGATTCACTTTTCTGACCCTGTACCCTAAATATACACAAGGGTCTTATGAGTTTGTTGATGGGAAAATGTGATTAATAGCAGGAACTCCTATATATATATTTCTGATCAGCAATAACTATCGGGTCGTATGTTTAAGATCTTAGAAACGATGAGAGCTAGCGACACTTGGTATGTAGGTTCCATTATTTTGTAAGCCGGTAAAGTTTGCTATAGAATTATAAAGGCCATAATCTTCAGTTTCGGCACATACGATAAACACTGCAGCGCTGATTTGTCCTGAAAATTTAATCATAACTGAATTATAAACCTCAAAGTTATGCCATATATAATTTAACTTGAAACTCTTAAAAATAAATTTTACAAAATTCGATTTTGAGTAATAGGTACAATACGGTAATTTTATAAGTATTGTTAAATTATGTATGAGAATTTTTCTATAGCTCTCTGCTTGAAGTCGCTTTCAAAATACTGTTCGATAGCTGCTTAGATATCTTCGATTGCTTTAAATAGGAAACAATTGTCTTAATTTAGGCGTTTACTTAATCGAAATCTTTACTAAATCTAGACTTGACTTTACTTTATTTAAGCATAACTTAGTTTTTGGTTTACTGCATAAGTACAGAGTCTATTACAGTCTGGTTTCCTCTACTGTGTCCTATGCTTTAAGTTTATTTTATATTTGTATATACAGAAAATATGTATACAGATATATATAGTTGAAAATTAGCATACAACTTGCTACATTTATCGCCTCTAGTTGTTGGGTCTGTTGTTGTTGTTGTTGTTGTTGTTGCTGTCATTGGTCACAGCCCATTTGGTTAATAGAGGTGAGAGGAGTGTCGATATCAAACAAAGAGTTCAAAACCGATGGAGATGAACAACTTTGTGTGTGCTTTGCTTTTGTTATTGTTATTGTTATTGATATTGTTATTGCTGTTAAGGTTTGTACGATTTTGTCTTCGCCTTTGTTGTTGAGAGCGGTTTTTGTTGGTTTTTTTTTTGTCATCGTGATATATAACTAGCGATAACACACAATCGAATCGCCCCCAACGCAAGCATAAATAATTTCTCTCCCCTCCCCGCTCGAAAAAAGCCAAGAAATATCTTTTTCTTTTCGATTTTCAACTCTAATTCGGAGTCAAGTCATATTTAGGGATTATTTAACATGCACATTATGGCAGCCATTTAGTCTATTAATTAAATATTTTTTGTATACATATATTCTTCTTTATTTTAACAAAGGAGCGAATACAATAAATATTGTGAAAATTTAATTTGTATTGTATTGTATTTGTATTTGTATTTACGTTTGAATTTGAAAATTTAAAAACGCTTTGATGACTTTGATCAGAAGTTACAAAATTGTTATATTTTTCAATAATAATTAAATAGCAATTTATATTTGCTAATCATAACATAGCTTCCATTTAAAATTGTTATTATAAGCATTAATAATAATTAAAAATTGTATATGAATTTTAAATATATTTAAATTTTCAAAAATATAATAATAATAGTTAGTAAATTAAATGATATGGCAAGAAATCTCAAAGTTACTTTCATATAATATTGAAGTTTTCTTAGTTATTTGCTTCTTTCACCTTTTTACAGAGTAATCATTAATAAAAATTGTAAAACTTAAGCATAATTTCTTATATTTTACTTCAACCTATAAACAGTCAAAATAAAATCAATTAACAAACTCAATACAGAAAGCAAGAAAATAAAAAAAAAACTAATTAAAAGAAACTATCAAAAATCGTTAAAAAATTTATAAATTTCGTTTGTTGCGTTTTTGATTTCTAACGAGGGTCAATAATGGGCAAACGTCAATATTATTTAATATAAATACAATAAGAGGTCTAGCAACAATAACAACAACAACAACAACAATAATATGAAATATAACAACAACAATCATAATAAGAATAACAACAACAAAATTGATGAAAAGAGCCGCAAATGCGGACGCGACATTGCGTGATGAACATTTCTCAATGGGTATCAGGAATGGAGACAGGGAGAGAGGGAAATGACGGGAAGGAGGAGGTTTCGAGAGCCTGGCCGAAAATGAAATGACATGACGTGTTGTTATTAAGCCGAAATCCAAATAACAACAACAACAGACAAAACAGGCAAACACAGAGATAGAGAGAAAGAGAGAGATAGCGCGCAATTTTTATGAATGAAATCACGTAGAGGGCGGTTTAGGGTTAAGCGAGGGATAGACGACAAGGGGCAGTTGCAGCTAGAGATGGATATAGATATGGAGATGGAGACTGCCACACCCCGACAACCTCGACAACGCACAGTGGATGCGTTATATGGAGATAGGGACCAAAAGTACCTCCAATAGAGGTTCCTCTTTCAAACTTGGAATAAAAGTAAACATATATGTAATGGGGTACTTTTGAAAAGTTGACAAGCTGTTGTTATTTTTTTTGATTAAAAAATTAATCCTTCAAAATAGTTAGAGCTGAATTTATTTTTAAGACTTAGTACTTAAATAGTTTCATCTGTTTACAATTTACATTTCAGTAAGTTTTGTATCAAATTAAATACAATTTAAATGCAGCCTGTCAACTAGTCACTTATACAAAATTTAGCGGGTTCCTTCAGATATTAGCAGTTCGTCAAAAATAATTTAAACAATAATTTCATTTGGCTAGCTAATTTAAAAACTCTTTTGTTTATATCCTGTGGATTAATAATAACTTCACTTCACAATTTTGCCTGGGACCCTTAGTTGTAAAGGAGTTATTAATCCTTATAGTTTAAACACATTTTTAAACCTACAAATATTGATATATTTCATAGTAAAAGAATAAGGGGGGCAACCACAGCTAAAAATAGATTTTATTTTTTCAAATATATTCGAAATAATAAAATACCACTGTGCGTCGTTGATGTTGATGTTGTTGTTGTTGTTGTTGTTGTTGTTGTTGTCGTCGGCGGCTTCAAGGCGATTAGCGAAAAGCGGTAAATGTTGTGTTAAACCTCAATTAAGAAGCTCGATGATCGAGCTGCGATCTGTGATCTGTGAGATGACCAAACAGATCGCCGCCAACAGGATGTTAACTTGGGCAATTTGAATTCGGTTTGACTGACGCCACACGCCAGGCCAAAAGTCTTGGAAATTTACGAGCTCAAAGACGCGTCGCGACAAGACGAGACGAGCCGAGACAAGACAAGATGAGTTGAGACCTGGAGCAAACCCACAGCTCGCGGCGTTGACAGAGATTTTAAATGATCTTTGGGTGAGGCAAACAACACACGCAACGGGGGGAGGATTGGGCATGGAGGGGGCGGGGGTATGTGGCAGGGGAGAGGCAACGGGAGCGACAAAGACGGCGCCTCGCAGGAGCAGGAGGTGCTGTCAATTCTCGCTCTCATCTTCACATCTCCTCAACTTCTCATCTCTCATCTGTTAAGTGCTTTTTAATTTGTTTGCGTTGAAGCATTTCCCCTTGACTTCTCCATTTCCTCTTCCTTTTTTCTGCTCCTTCTCCTCCTCTTTTTTGCCTCAGCTCTTCTCTCCTTTTATCGAGAGCATCTGATGAGTTGAGTGCAATTACGACACCTTCAAAGCCATTGACAGTGCCTCCCACCTTTCTCATTCTCCTTCTACCCCCTAAAGCCACTTTAGCGCATCCCGAGGGGGTTATCCCACCTCCTGACCCCCGCTTTTAACACCCCTGTTAACTATGAGGGTGGCACATTGAGCTGTAATGCTTTCGCCTGCACTGAGAAAAAAGAACAGTCTCTATAATCTACTAATGTCTAATATCCAAAAAAGTATAGAAATATTTGTCTCAAATATATTGATCTCAAAATAAGTTTTATAATGACCTAAATTTTAATTCTACAATGTAAAAATACAAATTTAAGATTTCTTAGTTAAATATTCATAAATTCCAATTCTTAATTTAAGAATGGAATTCTAACTAATAAACATATTTATTATAGATATGTTCATAAGTTAATTACACAAAAAATGTACAAAATTCTTCAGATGTTTAGAGTTTAAAGTTTGTTTGCCTTGAATATGTTGTTACTTGGTTCCTTAGGGCTCTAAACTCATTTATTAGATTGAAATCTTAATTGAAAAACCCCTTTTTTTTATCAGTGCATGGCATTTGAGTAAGTGCCAAGTGCCTAATTAAAATAACGTGGCCAACAGTGTGAAATTTACACACAGCTAACCAAGCATCCCTTTTTACCACCCATCCCTCAATCTAGTCTCTTTCCCCTCTTCCTGCTTATATTTTATTGCTGTTGTTAATGAGTCCAAGCAATCACTGACCACACACACACACACACAGTCACATACTCTCACACACACCCACAGACACTCGCACACACCCACACACACATCCACAACTCGTCGTATGTCACTTTTAATGTCTTTTTAAATAATTTGTGTACATTTTTCTTGCTGTTCTTTTGCTTTTCTAATTCAATTTTTAATGAGCTTCCATTGCCGACGACTTTCTTGTATTAATTTTGAGCTCGGGAGAGAGCACAAGTGCCGTTAGATGCTGCCTGTGAAAGCCAGCCACAAAATGGCGGCAGGTTAACGGCGAAAATCGTGCTTGAATTAAAAATAAGTCTATAAATTAAGTAAATTAATGTACATATTGTAAAGAATTCATTCAAACATTTATTTATTTGTTGAAAGTCTGCGAAAGACAGTCGAAAAAATATCAATCAAAAATTAAAATAACAATTATGGAAAAGGAATTTGAATTAACAACTACAAATAAATATCATTTAATTAAAAAATTAAATTATACCATGAATAATATGGGAATTAGTTTGTTTTCAAGAATTTGTGTGTGGGAAAGATAAGATATAAAACTAGACCTATTTCTTATGATGATAAATAAGATAAAGCACAAATATTTTTTTTACTACGTGACATTCTATTATTTTCTGACTTTTTCTAATCTTTTCTAGCTGACAATTTTCAACTTAGCCTCTTAAAGTTAAATATTGCACCACAACAAGGAGACATAACAGGATCGGAGTGCGTACAATTATAAAAATTCAAAAAACAGGTATGTAATGAAATATATGCATAGAAAATACACTGCATAGTAAATAACTCGAAATAGTAAAGACTCAAATTTTGGAATTTTATCAGAAAACAATTCGAAACAATTTAAAAAACGAGTTAATTTTTTAAAGGAACTAGCGGAAAACTAAAAATAAAGTAATCAATTATTCTCAGCCTTGATATAGTAATCAAAAAAATAGTTAATAAAAAAAATAGTTAAATCAATAATTATTCCAACAATATTATTTAATTCCGTTTTCCCGTCTAGTGTTTATATTATCTTTCTTATTGGTTACTTCAGCACTCATATTAATTCCATTCAATTTTACCTGAATAACAAAAATATCAAAGTTGCATACAGACATTGCTGAGCAAACATACATATAAACACAGTTTCAAAAATAATAATATCATTACTTTGATACTTCTTATTATTTTTTAAAAAACATTCAATTGGGTTTGTGATTCTTTCAAATAATAATTTTAAATATATTGATCATTATCCTTCCTTTGTAAATCATTTAACAGTACTTCTCTTGCCAACTGCAAGCTAAAATTGTACAGATTTATTGAAAAGGACCTTCTTAAACTCTTATATAAATAAATAGGTAAATAAATAAGGCTTTTTTCAATACATAGATGCCAAAACAGCAAAAATAATTACCATTAATGCAAATTTTTCTCAAATAAATATAAAATGAATTGATGAAATGATTGCGTCAAGATAAATCAGGATTTTTAAACATGTTTTTTCATTCGCAAAAGTGTCCTAGGTGTAATATATAAGGCTTCTTTCAATTAAATTACAACAATGCAATAAACTTGGGTGATAGGAAATATAAGTACTTAAGAAAGGGTTCTATTTAAATGGCAAAGAGTGTACATACAAATGTATGCACAGTTAAATATAATAAGATGTACAAGAAGAAGCAGCAACAAAACTAATTGCTGTCATTTGTAATGAAGCCATTTTTAAAAGTATGTAACTCCAAAAGTGTATGTGAGATTCTGAGTTCGCGTGTGTGTGTGTGACGAAGACACACAAACAAAGCAATTGCTGCAACTCCATCAGCAACAACAAGAAAGAGAACAACAACAGCAGCAGCAGCACCAGCATCCGCCCCAAGGTACAGCCCCAATAAAGGCCGCCTTCGATCCCCGCACCCCATATCAAAGTCATGGCAGGTTTACTCTAACCCGCTACATGTTACCCCCACCCCTTTCAGAGTTGCCAGAGTCATTCACTTGCACATTAGGCAGCAAATTGACATCGATACTAAACAACAACTACAAGCAAAAACTACCTAGAAATACAAAAGCAACTACACACAGTGAACAAGTGAGAGAGTGTTATGGCCACAGTTAGCATGAGCAAGCGAGAGAGCGCTATTGTGAGAGGGCATCATTTAACTGCTGCCAATTTACTGTTTAAATGCCAAACAAAAAGTGTTAACAAGCGCAAAAATAACAAAAGATACCAACAAACACACATGCAAACACAAGTGCAGACAAACACACGCATATACATTAAGGAGAGCCGTCCCCTTTAGCATTGCCTGTGTAAGAGCGAGAGCGCTAGCGTGCGTAAGCTGTCTCTCTATGAGAGCGCTTGCTTGTGCATGGCTGTGTGTGTGTAACCAGTTTAAGGAGGCGGAGCTTACAGATGATACTGAGACTGTTGTTGTTGTTGTTCTAGTTGTTGTTGCAGCATCCAGCGGAGTTGCTATAAAAAAGAAGTGTGTGTGTTTTAATTCACTTTATTTATATTTTAAATAAATATATTAAAAGAATTTAATTTATTATATATGTAGGTATATATTTTAAATAACTAAATAGAATATATGCCATGTAAAAATAACTATTTAAGAGTTATTTCTACTTTTTATGGCAAGCATAAAGTGTTTATAGCAAACCGTTATGTGCTCTCTTTTGTCGCGGCCATTGTGAAGAGGCGTTACAAAACTCACCACAAGTGAGAGAGAGAGTGAGTAAGTGAGTGAGAGTGCGAGAGAGAGCAGAAGAGCGCTGATTGAAACCTAATGAATGTCAATTGCTGCCAATTACGACCAATAAATGCAGGCAATAGAGATGACAACAACAATAACAACAAAGAGTGGAAGAGCAAAAGAAACTCACCACACAGCTGAGAGAGCGGGTGTGTGTGTGTGAGCGAGATGACGACAGGTGCGTATGCATTGGCACTCGTCAGGTAACAGTTGTTGTTGCTGTTGTCTGTTCTCCCCACTTGTGGTCCGTTAACAACAGCAGCAGCAGCAACAGAAGAAGAAGCAGCAGCAGCAACAGCAGCGTTCGCTTTTAAACGCCGTTTGTCTCAGTTTCGGTTGAAAGCCAAAGGCGAGCGGTTGTCTCACGGCTTTTGTTTGTCGAGCAAACAAACAACAGCAACAATAACGATAAACAACAGCAACAATAACGCTAAACCAAAAACGCGCGTGTTTCACAAATAAAAAAAGCACAAATTAGAGAAGATTAAAACAAACAGCAGCAGATTTTTCAAAATAATATTAAATTAAACCAACACAAACTGAAACAAAAATTGACATATACTCAATTATAATTAATAGTTATAAAATCGAAATATAAAACTCATAGTATAAATATAAATACTATAAATAAAAATCTGAATAAATAATTATTTGCGTATGATATGAAATAAACATATTTTTTTTGAGTTTTTTGATTTTTTGATATTGTGCCGACGGCAAAAGCTCAAAATACAGAGAGAGTGATTGAAAAGAGTGTTGAAAAGAGTGTATAAAAGCGTGTCTGAGACAAAGGGAGAGCGGAAGAGACAGAGAGTGAGTGAGAGAGAGACACACATGACCACAATGCCACCGGAAATGTCCACAACTACGGCTGCCGTTGGGGACACTCCGGGCACGCTTACGCCATCGCCAACAACAACATCATCGCAGGCGCCACGATCCCGTTTCATGATCACCGACATTTTGGCTGGCAGCGCTGCTGCTGCTGCCGCTGCTGCTGCGGCGGCTGCGGCAGCAATGGCTGCTGCTGCGGGTCGCAGTTCAGCAAGTCCGCCCGAAGATTGCCGTGATCCACAGCAGCAGCAGCAACACCAACAACACCAGCAGCAGCAACACCTTCAACAGCAGCAGCAGCAACAGTCGCAACAACAACAACAGGCTGCCCTGCAGCATTATCTTGCCCAACAGCAACAGCTCCTGCGCTTTGAGCGAGAGAGGGAGAGGAGAGGGAGAGGGAACGAGAACAATATCATCATGTGGCGCCACTGTTGGCGCACTTCCCACCCAGCCATTATGCCGTGTTGCAGCAACAGCAGCAACATCCTCATGCGCATCTTCATCGATTTGCCCGCCAAACGAATCGTGATGGATCACCACCCTTGGGCAAGGATGCTTGGAATACAGTAAGTAATAGTGTTGATTTAGAAACAGAGTTTGTTGTGTTGAATATGTTGGATAGAATAATGATATTCATATTGTAATATATAAGAGTTCTAGTTGAGTTTAGTTAAAAGATTATTTGATAGAAGTACAACAAGTAATAGTGCTGGTTAGGTCGAAAGGGAGTTAGGTTGAAATACAGATATTGGTTATTTAAGTAGGGAGGATCAAATTTGGAATACGGTGTCTGTCTTAAATATGTTGAAATTGAAATGCCTTAGCCTAGGTAACTCCCCTATTTAGATGTTAATAGTTGATAGCCATCTAATATGTTGGATTTCTCCCTTAACACTTTTGATTTCATTCACATTAGTTGGTTGATTAAAGTTACCTTTTAGTGAAATTTTTAAAATGCTTACATTTATTCTTCCTAGTTCCAATTTTTTTTTTAAATATATAGTAGCTTATGATAAAAGTTAGCTGTACTTTACTAATAATGCTTATAGCTCACTTGTTCATATCAAATATTAATATATACATATTTTTTGACTGAAAATAATACAAAAGAACTTTCCTAGTCCAGTTGGCGTGTTTCCAATTAGTCATTTTTTAAATGATAGTGAATCAATAGAATTTTTAGTATATAGTTATTAGATAGAGATGTTAAAAGCTTGTTGTTATAAGCGATACGCCTCCACGACTTTTGTACTAAATACAGCAATTAAAAAATACTAGCTTAGGGTAGCTCAGCTATGCCAGGCTATAACTAGGGTATCTAAGTGGTTCCAGGGAATACCTTAATTAATCTAGGGCAGAGATCAATTATCACAAGGTATACATAAGTTGATCTAGGTTATAGCCCATATCAGAGAAAAGCTAGGGTATACTATATTAGTTATCATTGTGTACTGCTCAAATATCATAGGGTATAACTCATTTATAATAGAGTAGAGCTTATTTATTTGAGAGTGCTCAGTTATAATAGGGTGCAGTTAACTAATTAGAGTGTATAACGTGCCTAACCTAACGGATAGTTTCCATATCTCGGGAATTCGCTCAGTTATTCCTAGGTTAGGGTACAATAAAATTATCATAGTTCAATTGATTCAGAGTATAATTCAGTTATCATTCTATCACCAGGGTGTTTTCTAGTTTATTATCTTTTTATTTATTCTATTACTTTAGGTATTTCAGAAAAATTTGGAATTAATTTATATATATTTTTAAACTATCAGAACATTTACAGGGTAAAACTAAGTAATTTATATTCATTATCATTTTTGTTATTTCAGAATATTATTGATAATTTAGCTTAATATTTACAGAGTGTAACTTAGTCGTTTTTAATTGTATTTTGTTTGCTGTTTTTATTTATTTTTATTTATATTTCTAATTCTAGTTAGACTGTTACTTTAGTTATTCCTCAATATATTTTCTTTATCTCAAAATTGACAGCTAGTTAGCTTAATATTAACAGGATAAAGCTTATTGTTAGTATTTTTATTTTTATATTGATATCTTTTCAATTTGATATAGATTACTGGAACATATTTCCTTTATTTCTCTATTCTCTATCACATTCCAATCTCTAATCCTTTCTTATGCTCTCTCCCATTTTAGCAAATACAACAGCAACAACAGCAACCATTGAATCCTCATACGCATCCTCAACATCCGCTTGCTCATCATCCACATCCACATCCGCATCCACATCATCATCAGTTGCAATTGGAACGTGAACGCATTGAGGCACTGCATCGTCATGGCGCCAATGTGCCTCTTGTTGCTGCCGCCGCTGCTGCTGCAGCTGCTGCCGCGGGGCATGATGAACGATCACGTTCCCCGCTGGTGTTGCATGCCCTGGGTAGTGGCAACAACAACAACAACAACAATAACAATAGTAATAATAATAATAACAACAACATTAGTGGGAGTACCAACAACAACAACAACAGCATCAGTAGCAACAACAACAACAGCAACAATGGAAATACAAGTGGCATGTTGCTTGGTGGCACGGGAAGCAGCATCAGCGGGGATCAAGCGAGCACCATTGACGACAGCGACAGCGATGATTGCGGTGAGTAAAAGCAATTATTCTCTAAAGAATTTGTCGTTTCTAAGTCTCTATTCTACTGCAAGTTCAGCTTAAAGCTTTTGATGCAGTTTTTTTCTAAAAAGAAGATTTTTAATAGAACTTTTGTGACTATGATTTTTTTAAAGATTGTAAAGAAATTTCCGGGGAGCTTTTAGTGTTATCATATATCGGATGTGATTAAGATAAAAGTTGTTGAACTGTAGATGTTTGTGTAATAAAAGTTAACTTTGAAGCTTTTGCTTACGCTTAAACTTCCCGTTGCACATTTGCTGCACACTTAACTGTTAACACACGCAGTTGTTGCAGTGTAATAAAATCTAAAAATATTACAATATTAACAACAACAACAAAAATAACGACAACAACTGTGCTGGCTTGTGGTTACAACAACAGCAACAACAAGAGCAACAAAAAGCGGCAACAAAATGAATATTGACTAGGAAAATGGGCATGTGAATGTTGCCACTGCCACTGCAGCAGTTGCCGCTGCGCTTAGCTGAGCAACAACAGCAACAACAGCAGCAACAACAACAACAACAGGTTGTATGGCGGCAACAAAATTTAACGAATAAAATTTTAATTATTTATTTAAGCACATTTACGAGTGTGTGCACAAATTAACCGTAGATGGAGACGTGGTCCAGTTGCCTAGAGACTTTGAGAGACTTTTAAGAGACTCGCTACCCTTGACAGCACGCCCAAGTGTTAAGAGTAGCACTCTCCCCTCCTCTACCCACCTCTTAGTCACTGTGTTTCGCCCCCTCTGGTCACACCTTTCCCCCTTTTTGTCGACTTCAACTTGACAGCATTTTGCATGCAACAATTTAATTGATTTTAATGTTTTTTTATTTGGTTTTATTGTTATTATTGCTGTTGTTGTTGTTGTTATTATTATTTGTTGCTGTTGATTTTTATTATTATTATTTATTTACTAAGCGCTTTTAAACGTTATGCAAATTATGACAAATTACTATTAAATAGTCGTAAATGTGCGTTGGAAATTGATTTCGAGCTGAGGGAGATGTATTAAATGTAGAGATAAACAAAGACGGAGAAGGAGAAGAGAATGAAATGAGAAGAGAGGAAAGAGAGGAAAGATTGTGTTTATCTGCATGTGACAATTTTGAAAGACTGGTTAGATAAGCAAGTATACAAACAGAAAGTCTACACGACAATAATAAACTCTGCTTGAAATTACGAATTTCTCTTCTTTTCTTTACAATTTAAGACATATTATTATAAACAATTGCAATAAAAAGTGAGTTCTGTTCTACAAATAAATGATAATAGCAATAATATTTATTACAAACTAATTAGAATGCAAAGATGACAGGCTTAATTATCTTATTACAATAAGTGAATAAAGAAATTTATCTATTTATTGTATACTTGATCGTCATATAAAATTATATTAGCAGTTTATCTACAGTAAATGACTTTAATGACACTTTAATTGGTCCTTCATTAAAAATTACAGGGTGCAAATCTGTCGACTACAATTTTGTCAACCACTTTTCAAGCATATTTACATTTCTGCTCTGCATAGAATTAAAGAATTAACATATAAGCCGATTTAAACTCAAGAAAATAATCCTATATATCAAAGAGCTTAAAACAAATTTCACAAACTGATTAAAACTAATCAGTTAGTTCAATAGATTAGCTCGAAGTCATCTTTAGCTATAGAGAATGTTTTAAATATATAAATCTCTCAATTAGTTAGACACCTCCACGTGCTGAAAGAAAGTTTCAACATCAGTCATAAATCAAAACTTTCTGTCTGATTAATTCTCGATAAAAAAATAAGCTCAACTTATTATCGATTCGTTGCGATTAATTTGAGCATTTCTCAATAACTTTTGTGAAACAAATTTTGGTTCTTTTTTTTTTTGTATTATTTAACAATTTCACGCGCATTTTTAATTTCGTTAGCGACTTGTGCCAAAAGTCAATTAAAATTAATCAAAGTAGTATGAGAGCGTGATGGAGGGAGATGAAAAGAGGAAGAAAGAAAGATAGATAGAGAGAGAGAGAGAGAGAGGGAAAATGCGCCCTGCGTTGCTGTCAATTCAAGAAATATTTGTTTTGATTTGAGACACAAGCCAAATGAAAGAAATTTATAAAACCATAAATGTTGTTTGGGCCGCAGCCCACACACACATGGACACACACATATGAACACACACACACACATACACATATTTGCTTGGACCTTAATCAGTTGGGTGTCGATTCTTTTTCACAGTTTGAGGCAAGTTTTTAGCCCACGCTGCGCGCTTCGCTTTCTGGTCACCCCTTCCTTCAAAACAACAACAACAGCAAGCACAACAACAATAACAACAACAACAACAGTTTATTTAAGCTTTATTTTATTATTTTTTAATAATTTTGTTTGTGCCGCAAAACGTTGCTTTTAACGGCTTAATCGAAACCCAAACAGCAAGAACAACATGAATAGGTAGAAGGAATGCAGTGTGGTTGTTGTTGTTGTTGTTGTTCTGTTTGTTGTTGTTGCTCATAATTCAAAATTTCGGTTGACACTCGCCCGTCACTTGAGACGCGTGCGAGCGACAGTTGTTGTCCTTCCTCTTCCTCTTTCTCTTTGGTTCTCTCTATACTCTTCATCAGTTTTTAAAAGGATCATTTCAATTTTTTGCCATCGTTGCCGTCGCGTTTGAAATTGAGCCAAAAAGGCTTGAGATTCGAGCCGCTACTCGGCTGATTCTCCAGTCTACACTTTAGAGTCTCTCCTCTCTACAGTCTTCAGTGTTCACTCTGCAGTCTTCAGTCTCCAATTGCCAACTTGCAGCTTAGCCTCGCTGTCAAATGAACTGTGAGCTGATCCGCCAAGACAAGCAGACACTTGCATCACACTTCTCTCCCTCTCTCTCTTTCTCTCTCACTCCTTCCCTCTCTTTTTTTCTCTCTGCGCTTTTTGTCGTATGCTTTGAACAGTTTTCGTCACTAATTGAAATTGATATTTTGTTGCGTTGCGTTTCACGTTCTTTAAACTTCAACTTGAACTTTTCGTTGGCTTCCAAAAGCGAAGCGTGTGGCCTCAAACAACAACAACAGTAACAACAACAACAATAAAATTTAGAACTGCATGTAGCAAGTGCAAACACACACACACACACTCATACATAACTTTGCTTTTGCTTCACAGTCACAGCCAGTCAGCAAGTTTGTTGCCTAAGTCTTTTGTTTTTTCGCTTTAATTTTTAATTCGAAATTTTTATTTCTTTTTTCTGTTTTGATAAAATGAAAACAATCCTAGACAATGCATTGTTATATATGATAATGCCAGCGCACACACACAATCGTGTTACCGTTATGCAAGCATTTACATGTTGCTGTTGTTGTTGTGGTTGCTGTTGTTGCGATTGTTGCTGCTGCTGCTTACTGCATTTAAGCGTGCACATTATCAAAATGCTGATAAACGTTTAACAACAACAACAACAGCATCAACAAATGCTTAACGTAGCGTTGTTGTTAGTGTTGTTTGTATCTGTTGTTGTTGTTGTTACTGCATATGTTGTAGTTGTTGCTACTTTAATTAAAATGCAAAAAGGCCAATTGCAAATGTGTTGCTGCCATGCGCAATTAAATGCAGACGAAAGCAAGCAGCAACCAACAAGCAGCAACAACAACAACGAACAAAAACAACGAAGAGCAACACTAACTTGGCCAACACAGTCAGACAGGTAGAAGGAAGTTGTTGCTGTTGTTGTTGTCTGCACACTTAAGCATGTTTAATACAGTTTAGCCACAAGCACTTAATTACTAATGCAAAAGCTGGCCCAGGAATGCTTAGGGGAGGGGTGGGCAGCGAGGGGCGCTTGAGGAGTTATGCGAGAGAGGGTTACAGATATTGCGGAAATGTTTTGCTAGCTGACTTTTTGACTAGGCTCAAAGCAACAACAACACTAACAACAACAACAACAGCAGCTGCCAGCTGACTGGTTTTTTTGTTGCGCCCCGAAAACAGTTAACACGGATGAGCACAGAGAGGGAAAGAAGTGCAGGAGGTGGGAAAATGCAGTGAGCGCAAAATAAAATAAAACTAAAAACAAATAAAAAAATAGACAGCAATAGAAAAGCAAAGGGAGAAAGGCACGAAGGAAGGCAAAATCAGACTGAAGAAATAGAGTTATACAGAGAAATGGACAAGGGAGTGAGAGGAAGAGAGAGAGGGAGTAAGGAAGTATAGAAAAATAGAGGGAAACAGCGAAATAGAGAGAAAGAGAGACTAAGTGCAGTGCTTCCCCATAATTTATTCAAAATGGTATGCTAAAAAGGGGGCCGGACAATTGTTAAAGCAGTTCAGCAGAAAATTTCAATTAATTAAATACACTGATTAACACAGTATTTAAAATTAGGAAATGATTTTCAAAATTGTGAAAACTGAACTAGAAATTAAGAGAGAAGTTTAAAGTACAATAAGATAAAATGTCCGTAGAAGTTTAGCTTATAAAAAGTGGATCTTATTTGATAGAAAATAGAAACCTCGTCTTATTTTATCTTTAGATAACTATTCAGACTATTATGAATAATAATCTCTGATAACTTGATTCTTAAATAAATGCTTATCAAGAATTATTAATATCGCTTATAGAATTGCTCACTAACAAAAAGACAGCTTTAATAACATAACTCAGCAATCAATTGAATAATTTAAGTATATTTTAAATTTGGTATTGCAATAATAAATGCAAAAATAACTAAATACATTTATCTCATCGGTTATTCAAAAGCTCTTAAAACCACAATTTAGTAATTTATTATCGATTATTGATTTATCAAAAAAAGTTGCATGCTTTTAACGTCAATGAGGCCAATGTCAAATGAATTTAGCGACTATAATTTAACGAGTTAAACACTCACAATCAGACAAAAGTCGAATCAATCAATGAATGTATTCAAATACGTTGTGAATACTAGAATCACAATGTTCACTTCAAAAATAGATTCAATATGTGATTTGTTGAGCTTCGTTTCCCGCTTGAGAACTGAGGAGTTGTTGTACTGATTGTTGTTGTAATTTGTGCTCATAAAGTGTTTAATTGCAAATTAGCAATGGCATGCCACAAAGTTGCAAAAGCAAAAGCAAAAGCTTTGTTCTCCTCTTGTTGCATGTGTTGCAGCAATAAAATTAAACAGCGCGCAAATCTGATCAGCAAAGCACAGAGTAAGAGAGTGTGATGGAGTGGGGGAGGGATGTAGAGGCAGGAAGAGATTAGAAGGAAATGAGAACGGGAGAGAGAAAGAGGAAACAATTACGAAAATAATTGTTATAAATCTAAACAAATACTAGTTAAATGTAACTAAAATATAATTATAGGAAAAAAAATAAACAAAATTAATAATCAAGCAAATTAAGCTCAAAACAGATAGATAACTAAATAGGAATGAAAATTAATCAGTCTAAAAATAGATGGATAGATAAAAAATAAATTAAATAATAAATTTAAAGATAAATAATAAATCATAATTATCTAAAAAATTAAGTAAAATAAGTAAGGTACAAAAATAGCACAATTTATAGTCCTTAAAGTTTGAGTAAGCTAAAAAGGATACTAAATAAAAATAAAATTACATAAATTCAAATATTTTTTAAAACACAAACTAAGAAAATATAAATAAGCACAAAAATTTAATATTAGTTTAGCATTAATAATAATAATAGCTTCAACTCATACAGATTAATTTTCAAAATAATTTTAAACTTCTATTTATTTTCTTTTCACATGGAATTAACAAATTTAAATATGGGTCTATCAATAACTGAAGCATAGTCACTAGCGCCTTGATTTATAAGTCTTATAGGACTAGGAATTAAATCATAATAAATAAATAATCTATTAGTAAAGAAATCCATAATTAAATAAAACATTTCTTTGTACATTCATTCTTATTACAGGTGGCAAGGATGATGATGGTGAGGATAGTATGAAGAATGGCAACAGCGGCGCCAATGGCGACTCCCATTTGGGACTGAGTTTGAGTAAAAAGCAGCGAAAAGCACGAACCGCATTCACAGATCATCAACTGCAGACTCTTGAGAAATCCTTTGAGAGGCAAAAGTATCTGAGTGTTCAGGATCGCATGGAGTTGGCCAATAAGTTGGAGTTGAGTGATTGCCAGGTGAAGACTTGGTATCAGAATCGCAGGTTAGTTACCAACACGCTTAAGGCGGTTTTCTTTGAAATCGATTTAATTGTTAAAGAGGGGAGGGATGACTGAGACAGAGAGCGAGAGTGAGAGAGAGAGAGAGAGGAGGGGTGAAGAAGAGTGTGTTTGCTAATCAGCGCCTTTTATGGAACCGCCCATTTCTTCGCGCACTTTTCCAATAAAAATCACTTTAATGGCTCTCCCCGTTTCCCCAAACTCTCCCCATTCACCCCGTCTGTACCCACACCACTCCACACCCCCTGTTAGGACCCTCCTAGACTATGTCTATAACCGGTTGGGAATCAAGTTGGCGCTGTTTATGCGTTTTGTTTTTATGCTGATTGCTTAATTTGCTGCATTTTGCGCAAAAGTCGTAAAATGCCTTTTGCTGTTTATTAAATGAGTTGTTTACTTTTTGTTGTATTCGCCACATCAAGCGGCAAGTTTGTTGCCTAAGTCATTCGTTTTCAATCCCCCATCTCTCGTTTCACTCAGATCGTTTCTTATTCTGTTACTTCTCTCGACAGCAGCCGCATTTTTTATAATTCGATTTCTAATAACATTTGGTTGCCGTCTCAGTCTCAGCCTCAGTCTCTGCCTCTGTCGCAGTCGCAGTCGCTGCCTCTGCTGGCGTTGCTGCTGCTGTTTAAAAATAGCTGCCAAAGCCGCTGCCTTATTACGTTTAATAGCATTTTATTTTCTTTTTTAATTATTGCCCAATGACTTGTCACATTTTGTCGGGCATTAACAGCGCCAGCGCCAGTTCAAAAAGAGAAACAGACAGACAGAGACAGAGAGAGAGAGACAGAGCGCGAGAGAGAGAGAAAAAGAGAGAAAGACAGAGAGAGAGAGAGAGAGAGAGAGAAGTCGGCATCTTCGTCTAAGACCTCTCGCAGTGCAAGCCAAAAACTCAACCGGATATTAACAACAGTTTTTGCAATTTCAATTTCAACGACTACTGAATACACTAAAATTGCAAACGCTAAAGAAAGTAGAAGAATAAAAAATAGAGAGATAGTAAAAGATTTAAAAAGTTATTGAAATTTAGTTATTTATGTAGATAAAAATAAAAAAAGCAAACAATTTTCTCAGTTTACTTCTGAAATTCATAAGAAGATAAAGCATCTTCAGAGATGAAGGAATTAAACATATTCTCTTTACAAGAACAGCCTTATTTTTTGTTAATAATACAATATTATTTATAATTTACATTATAATTACTATAGTTTACTTTAGTATAATACAATTTATAACGCAAGCCGGTTAAATAAGAATTTTCTTTCACAAGCCACATTCTCAGTTAATAATCTAGACTTCATTGTTGTTTGTTTTTGCAAATTAAGCTAGATCTTTCTTGTTTTTCTGTATTCTTTTCTCACTCGTCAACTGCCCAACAAAGTCCTTAATCCCAGCTGGGAAAGAGCATTCAAATTGTAGTTTTTGGTTAAACATTTTCACAGCTGCGCGCGATGAATGCGCAGAAATGAAAATTGAAGTGCCGAGTCTCATTTTCCAATTTAGGGATCGATCGCTTTGTGGCTGGCGCCTAGAAGCGATTAAAGGATTTGCCAAAAAAAAGATCTTTCTCTCTATCTCTCTCTGTACTCAAATCTCCCTTACTTCCTTTCTCCCTTTCTCTTTGGAGATCTTTTTAAATTGCAGGCGTGCCGTTGCCAATTAGTCCTCATACTAAGCTGCCGTCTGCCTTTTTCTATCTCTCTCTACTCTTTTCTCCCTCCCTCTCTCTCACTCTTACTCCCTCACTTCTCTCCCTCTATGTACCTCTCATCTATTAGACGTGGGCGTGCGTTTAGAGTGCAAGATAAATGACAAAACAATTAAGTGCGAAATATAAACAGCAATAATAGTTCGTCCTCATTCTCATCTCTTAACCTCATCCTCATCCTTACTCTATTCATCCTTGTCCTGGCTGTGCAACTCAGCAGGCGTCCAGGACACGCGCAGTCAGCGGCATGATGCGGCACTCTGTGGCATGATTAATGTGGTTGCCACACAGTTGTGCCTATGCCTGCCCCTTTGCATAGTTTTTCCTTTTCTTTTTTTACATTTTCCATTTTCCTTACTTTTTAGCATTCGTTGCGCTTTCACACACACAACTAATGAACTACAAAATAATAAATGAGCAGAGAAAAAATCCTATATAATAGATTAAATAGGAAATTCTTAATATTTATATATTAGGGTATGTGACTAGTTCTTTATAGCATTCTCTCTCTCCACTTGAAATATGTATTCTATTTACTGCATTTTAATGCCTTATTTAACTAATAGAAATGTTTACAGTCAAGAGATCCTGACAGTGAAATACCCTGTGCTTCTAGTGTAAATGTAATTGTATAATTTGCATTTACAAATGTACAGATTCTTGCCTGTACAAAATTTCCAACTTCTTTGTAATTGAGTTTAAATAAGACTGAAGTAACATAAATTTAAAATATGATTTAAAAATATTATTTCAAATTTGTAATTTACTCAAACTTAAAACACTTTGACTAGGGCATTAATTTATAAGTGATTTCTTGTTGCAAATTCTTGTTAATTTTCTTTCGCTCTCAGTTTTTAAAGATATTCTTGTAGCACTTTAAAAGTATTCTAAAGTTATTAAATAATTTGAATTATTTATTAAATCTCGCTCGAAATCTTTTTTGCTTTTTGCAGAACCAAGTGGAAGCGTCAAACAGCTGTTGGATTGGAGCTGCTTGCGGAAGCTGGCAACTATGCGGCTTTTCAGCGGCTTTATGGCGGTGCCACGCCCTATTTGAGCGCCTGGCCCTATGCGGCAGCAGCGGCTGCCCAGTCGCCTCATGGGGCACCACCGTCGGCAATTGATATCTATTATCGTCAGGCGGCAGCAGCTGCCGCATTGCAGAAACCATCGCTGCCTGCCACATACATGTATCCAAGTCGAATGCCACCAGGCATGGCCTTGCCAGGTATGCCACCTCCGCCCGGTGCCACGCCCATGTTGAGCGGTTACTATGCCCCACCGATGGCGCCACGTGAACGTTCTCCTGCCACAAGTCAGAGTGCAAATAGTGAAGCGGATTACGAGAGGAGCAGCAGCAGTCGACAGAGATTACAGACACCAAGTCCTCCTCTGAATCCTGGAAGTCCGCCTCCAAGAAGAGAACTTGCCACAGAGGAGGCGCCTCTCACTTCCAAGACACCCCCCACAGGGGCAGAGGCGACGGAGAGGGGAGAGTTGACAGCGTTGCCTGCGGTGGAAGTGGATGAAGATGAGGACGATGAGGAGCTGGCACTCGATGTTTAAAGGAGTCAAGCAAGATGGTGGCCAGGCATTGAGCTGGATCTCAGAAGGGCGATACCAATGAGGATAGGGAAGGGGAGGGACAGGGAGGCGGACAGCAAGTGGAAAAGGTAACTGGATTTTAGAAACTGGGAAGGAAAAACCTTGCAACTGAAAGAGGAGAGAGCTCAACTGGAAGTTTAAACTCTTCTGAAGCAGATCAGCATGGAAAGTGAAAGTGTGGATAGTTCTATGATTCATGGAGATTCCCAACAACATTCCAGTTCTTCCAGCTGCCGTTCAACAAAATTCTTGATTGGAAATGTACTGGAATGAAATGAAGTGGAATGGAAAGAGCGTAGAAAGTAAAAGTGATAGTTCAATGATTCATGGAGTTTCCCAGCAACATTCTGAAAACTGAAAACGGACTGGAAGTGAGAGTGAATATAGTATGAGATTCCCAGTAATATTCTCTTCGATTTGGAAATGAACTGAATGTGGATATTTATTCAGCTTCCCAGCAGCAATTCACGAATAATAATGTATCTGTTACTGGAAGAAGAAAACACATAAACATTCCAATTCTTCCAGTTGCACATCATCCAAATCCACGTAAATGTCTCGCATCAAACAAATATAAATATATATAATTATAATTATAATAATAATAATAATAATAATAATTAATATTAATACAACAATTTTTTTTGTCTAAATAATAATATATTTAACTAAACTATTTAAAACGTAGCTTAAATACAAATTTTTGTAAATTTTTGTAAATGTTTTGTACATATGAAAAAAAAGGAACAGAATTTTTTTTTACTTTTTTTTGAATTTTTTTTTGTGCCTAGTCTTAAGATGTCTATTGTGTGTAGAAATAAATAAAAGAAAAAATACAAAAACAAGAGAATAAGAAAAAGAGCAATTGAAAATGTGGAAAGTGGTGCTGGTGGTGGTGCCTTAAAGTGGCAAGAGTGGTGCTCACTCAGTTGTGGCTTGAGCTTGAGCTTAATGCAAGCTGACACACACGAGTCCTGCACCATCAATGGGACTCTGAAGATTTCAATGTGGAAGCACTTGAAAAACTGTTGCATTTTTTTTTGGAAGCTGGTCCTGGTCCTGATCCTGGGAAGCGAGCAACGTGCCTCTAAACGGCATCACTTACAAAAAAAATTGTTAACATTCTCAGCACTTGACTTGTGGACTCTCAACTCCTTGACTCAGGACTCTTAACTTTGCGACTCTCAATTCTCAGCTCTCAACTTTCGACTCTCAACTCTCAACTCTTGACTCTCGACTCTTGCGTTTCTCAAGTTGAAAGACGGCGCTGGCCTTTTTTTATTTGATTTCTCCTGGTGTCGAGTGGCTGTGGCAACGAAACGTTTCTAATTGAGTTGCAACCCTCAAGTGGAAAGCGGTAAGAGGCAGAGGGAGGAGGAATTTATTCCTTGTCCTGTTTGTTTTGCCTCTTGCTATTTTCGCTACTTTTTCTCTCTCCTCTCACTCTCTCTTAATTTATGGGGTTGCGCCTAAGCGAATGCAATTTGTGCTGCCTCTCAACTCCCCGTCCCCGTAACCGTCTCATTTCCTCTACTGAGGGGGGGATCAATTCGCAATCAACTCAAAACGACTGCGTGAAGTGCCTAACGCAAGTTCACATTCAAATATAATATCCAAATCCAAGTCAAAGTCCAAAGTTAAAGTCCAGAGTCCTTGTCAAAGTGTGAAGGGTTCGATTTTGTGCGTAGACCGTGGGTTGACTTCGATTTTGGCTTTTTTTTTTTGTGGATTCTGAAATCTGGAACCCTCTGGTTTCATAACGCCTCTGTAACAAATTGATTATTTGTTGCGGTTTTTTCTTGCCAACGATTTGCATTTTTATGAGTGCCACTTATAAATTTATGAGTACCGCACGACCGTGCGAAACTTTTATTTTCATTTTTGTGACTCCCATTACAATTCGTTTGCTATACGATTGAATGTGAATTTGGAATAGAATTTGAATATGTAAGAATTTACTGATCACTTCAATTTCTAGTCCTTAGTTTAGTTGCTTTTGTTTTCTCACAAATTTGTGTACTTTGTATAAAATTGTGACTTGATATAATATCTTTATATCAAATCTTTTTACAAACTCAAAACAAAATGTTCATAAACATATCCCTTAAATGTAGTAGTAATTTCTGGGTGAATAACCTTATTAACTTTATTAACCAGGGAATGAAACCGTAACCGGAACCGGAACCGTTAACCGAAATTAACCGTTTCAAATGAAATACCGTAACCGTAACCGGAACCGAAATAAATTATTTTTCAAGAACCGAAAACCGAAACGTTCGTACCGGTACGGTTTCGGTACATTTTAAAAAATTTGTCTGTTATTTTTCGTACGAACATGGTTTTGCACTGTAAAAAAATTTCTCGAATTATATGTCAGACTTAACATGCTAAAATGCATGCATCTGTACGTTTATATATACACAAATATTTGTTGATAAAATTCGATTTTCTTTACTTTTAAATTTTTTAAAAATTACTTTACTGTACCGGTATGGACCGATACGAGAACCGGAACCGAAAGGACAACACCGAAATAGAACCTTTTACCGAAATGCTCGTTTCGGTACGTACCGGAACCGGAACCGTAACCGAAATTCGTTTCGGTTTCATTCCCTGTTATTAACTTCTATAATAATGTTATTTAGTTTCTTTGATACCCTGTACTTATTTGTTAGAAACTAGAAACTCTATGCAATAGATTTATGTGCCGAAATTATGGAAATCTAGCCTGATGCTTAAACTGAACTCAGCTTTGTTCAGTTTTGTCTAGATTCGGTAGTCCTCATACAGTCCGTAAAATCCACCGGATTTTGACATTACCATAATGAGGGCAATCTTGGACTTGGCCCAGTTTTTTTCTGTTCGCCTTTTTTTATTCCTCCTTTCTTTTTTTTGCATCTTTTCTATTGAATTTCTGGTCGCTTCCTTTGAGCCATTGTTGGCATCTTATGCCTCAGCCTCGGGGTCTAATGCCGACTTCTTTGTCCGTTCAAGCTGACAAAATGCTTTCACGCCGGAAGCAAATGCAATGCGTTCAACGTCGTGTCGTCTCAGCTTTTTATACCCTGCTTTTTCCCCTGGCTAATTGACAACTTTTGTTGTTGTCGTTGTCGGTTGTCGTTCGTCGTTTGTCGTTTGTCGTTTTTTATGATGCTTTTGTGAGGCGAATTTGTCACAGGACATGCATATAGAGCATCCATTTAAAGGGGAGGTAGGGCTAAGGGTTTAGGGTTAATGGGGGGGGGGTGGAAGAGGGGTAGTTGCTTTCATTACACAGGCAATTTGTTGCACACAATGCCACAAAATGTGGCAAGCAGCCGTTGAACGTTGCCATTGGACATTGCCATTTCCGTTATCAATAAATTTGTGCGCTTAAATGCGTGTTTATCAAATTAGATGACAACCGACAGAAGATACACAAACACACACAGACAAACACACATCCTCAAAATTCCTCCATCAATGGCCGGAAGATGGCAACTCCTTCTTTTAACTTTGGGCGGAAATTCGGGAAATTTATGTGTCTTACACTCAACCAAACAAAATTGAATAGATGGAATACGAATCTGTTATGCATCTTTTTGTTCAAGTCAGTTTGAGATCAAATCTTAAACAAGATTGAAATTATGTTTTAGTTAAAGCTTAAAGGAAGGAGAATATTTGGTACAGTTTCCAATCTTTATCCATTTTCCTACAGTCTAAAAACAGACAACACACTTGTCCAAAAAACAAAATTTATTTTTTCATCAGAATTATCTTTTTTAATAATGTTTCTTATTGAGTCAGCTAGTAGTCTTTTTTTTTTGAAATTAAAAAAGCTACTAACAATTGGTGCAAGTAAAATATTAATTTTTAAATTTGTTTGTTTTTGTTTCTTGGAGACTTAAAATAAATTTAGATATTTTGAAAAAGGATTGTTGAGCAAAACTAAAATAAGCTTTTTCAAAAATCAATTTGAAAATATTTTTAAATATGTAACTTTAAATAAATAAAACTAATTTTTTTTTTTATAACGAAATAACTTCAAAAATCATTCATAACTTAGCTGAAAATAGTTATAAATTAATTAGGTTAATGTTTTGTACAACATGAGCTCTTTATTTATATCTGCAGCTTAAGTGTTTAAACAATTTATTTATGAATATCATTTGATTTGTTTGTTGACTTTTTCTCAAAGTGCAATTGTAGTTCAAGGGTTATATTGAGGTTGCTGCAAGGTTAAAGCTAAATCAATATTGAGTCACAGTTATCCTCGCATTATTACATTCCTCCTCCCTCCCCCTTCCCATCATCTGAAACCCCTTTTTGCCAGCTCCTGGTTCAGGTTGAACTTGTGCTGCTTGGCGGCTGCCTTTAAATTATTGTAAATGGCTTTGTGGCGCCACAAGTTGCAGAAATCGATTTGTCGGTGGCCCTCGTCGCCAGTTAAACGCTGCAAATTACTCAGACGCTGACTGCGGCTGCAACAACAGCAACAACTGCAACAACAGCAACAACAGCAACAATTGCAACGGCGGCTACTGGTTTTGAACCTGCGGCCCAATTTGCATGCGTTCGCTGAGCTACAGATATTGTATCTGGCAGATACATTTACACTGATAGAAGCACGGGTCTAAAAATCAGAAAGATTTTCAAATTAATATGTTTGTAGTCACTTAACTTTTTCAAAATAAGAAGTTTAAGAAGATAAAGTTCAAGACAAGGGTTTTGCTTTAGAGAATTTGTCAAATTTTTCTCACAAAGAACTTAGAACTTTTGATCTTCAAAATGAGCGAAGAACACAAATTTCTTATTGGATTGTTTCAAATTCTTTCTGCTTTATTACACCCCTTTTTTCTCAGAGTGTACATTTTGTGATATTTTCAGGCATCATCTTGGATTGGAGCTTCGATTTGCAATTCGCTCCGCAATTGCATTTGCGGTTTACCAATTTTCAATCAATTCTAACTGTGCTGTGGCCAATCATCAGTGCAAGCAAATGTGGCATGTTGCATGTGGCATGCCGCATGTGGAGGAGTCGTTGCCCAGGCACACGCCAATGTCAAAAAGGTTCTCACAGTAAGCCGATATCTATCATATTTTTGTCAGGGTAAGATGGGAAGGGGGACAGGGGGTGGGGATGGGTATGGGTATGGGTATGAGGAGGCGCCACGGCCAAGTGCCGTTAGTCAAGTAGTCGAAATTTGTTGCAAGTCAAGCCTTTTGTTTGTGCGGCACGTGGCAAGCACGACGACACGACGACAGGCGACAAAAGGCAACTGAAGTGTGACTAAATGTTGCCGTAGGCGCAGCAGAGTTGCCCTTTCAGGGTTGCCCCGTGTTGCACAAACTCTGTTAAAGACCGCAAGCTGTGCGAGGAGCCGGCGGCACATTAAACTTATGCCCGAAAAAAAAAACGAAAAAAAGAAAATCCAAACAAAAGCCAAAGCCAAATGCCCAGAATGCAAACAGTTGCACATGGGATCCAATTACTTACTACACCATGTTGCAACTACAACAGCCCCGAGTGTCGACTCCGACTACGACTCGGACAACGACTTTGAGTTGAGCCAATTTTCAATTGTGCCACGGCCAAAAAGGCAACAGCAGGCGATTCGATGCAAAGCGATGCGTCGTTGAGGCAGCAACTCAACTGGCACGCAGTCTCTTTGACACGCCATGTCCTTGCCACACACACACACACACATGAACTGACTTGGTGGGGGGATGATTGCCGAGGGTTGCAACAACAATTGATTAACATAGAAATATACTTGTGTATAAATGCAAATTGATTAACAATGATTTGGATCTTGTTCGTTATTCAATTTAATTCTATTTCATTTATAAAAAAATATTATTTAAAATGAAAAACAAAACTTCTAACTTTTCAACTAACAGTTAAATAAAGTTTGTATAAATCTTTATTATTTATTCATCGTCAACTAATAGCAGTCTTATATTTAAAATTAACAATTTAACTAACTTTATTTTATAATTAAGGATTCCCGAGGGTTGCAATAACAAATGAAGGATCAACATTCGGTATAAATACATATGAAAGAATAGCAAATTAGTTAACCATGATTTAGATCTAGTTCTTTTTATAATTTAATTTAATTTTATTTGTTTATATCAATTAATGCTCTCTTTCACTTTTGTGTCTTTAGCTCTCTCTCAGGCCGTCATCGTACATCGAGACATCAAGTGGGAATCGATTCTTTTGGTCGCTGATGAATTCAATGGGCAGGACATCCAAGGACACATTTTTCTTCAAGTCTTTCCACTGTTTTCTTTGAGAAATCGGACACATTACATCAGCGCATCAGCTTCTACTTTATCATAACTTCTAAATTAAATTCTAAATTCTAATGTATATTTCCCATTTGTATATTATTATATTGTATTATTATTTATATTGTGTCTATCGATCGACATCAAAAAATTTAAGATCCTGCAGGATATGGCCAAGCTAAGAGCAAAAAACTAATAAAATGTGTTATCCTTTGAAGAAAATTAGCTCTAGCACGGCCATATCCTTGCGCATTTTGACAGGACATGTCTTGCTAGAATCGCAAGGACGAAATCTATCGATTGGCATCAAAAAATTATGGGGTCATCTAAGAATCCAACACTTGTAAAATTTCAGTCTCAAGTCGCTGAGAAACAGGACGAAAACAGAAAATCCGTGTTATCTCGGAAACTACAAGGACGATTTGGATGTCCTTTGGCCAGATGATAGTCCTGGATGAGAAAATTTTTTTGACACAGGACTCGTCAGGATACGCCAGGATATAGCCGAGATATGGCCAATTTTCTCTTTACAAAAAAGTCCTTGTAACTTGGCTGTTTGAAGGACTTTCGTCCTTTTTGTTACTGATTCTGATTGAGTACAACAAGGACTATCTGTGGGCCAAAGGACATCATGATAGTCCTTCAAATGGCGGAGATACGGCGTAATTTTTGCGTTTTTACCAATTTTGACCAATTTTTCCATACTTACCCCTTGGGACATTTTTGGGAAATTTTTTTTACAGATCCTGGAAATCCTTGAATGCCAATCGATAGTCCTGCCAACGGTGATTACAAAAAGGTATATCCTTTTGAGATCCTGCTGGATATGGCCGAGCTAGAGCTTAAACAAATCTAAAATATGATGTCCTTTAACGTTTTTTTGCTCTTACTCCGCCATATCCTGCAGGATTTTGACAGGACATGTTTCGTTCGATGCGCAAGGACGAAATCTATCGATCGGCATCAACAAATTTTAGATCCTGCAGGATATGCTCAAGCTATGAGCAAAAAACTAATAAAATGCGTTATCCTTTGAAGAAAATTAGCTCTAGCTCGGCCATATCCTTGCGCATTTTGACAGGACATGTCTTGCTAGAATCGCAAGGACGAAATCTATCGATTGGCATCAAAAAATTATGGGGTCATCTAAGAATCCAACACTTGTAAAATTTCAGTCTCAAGTCGCTGAGAAACAGGACGAAAACAGAAAATCCGTGCTATCTCGGAAACAACAAGGACGATTTGGATGTCCTTTGGCCAGCTGCTTGAAATAGTAATTTAAGCTATTGTGTCTTAATTTTAATGCCTTTTTTCTCCTGATATATATGCCAATTAAAAACTAAATTAAAAATGGATTTCTTTGTCAATTACATACGAATAATATTAATATAAGTATCTATGCTGAAATATAAAATAAGAGCCTTGTTTAGCTGCTTCAATAGATTAATGTTACAAAAGTTTATAACAATAAACATTTATTTTACAGTTACAGCTATTATTATTAATTAGAGTATATTTTTAAGTTGTAGCAGCTTTGATTGCGCATCGTCAAGCAGATTCTGATACTCCTTGAGAAGTACTGCAAGAAAAAGAAATTTCTTTAATAAAATTTTAATTTATAAATATATATGTATATACAAGTTATTATAATTTAAACATATATTATACTAACAAATACGTTCATTCTTCCATTGAGCCAAGACGGATTGGCGGGAGTGCATCTATTTGGAGATCAGAGGACGCTTGTTCTCCAATTGTAAATAAACAGCCTGAAAAGAAACATTTACATGTGTATAATAAATTTTATAAAATCTTTACTTTGCTCATTCTTTTATTTAATTGGGAAAAAAGCGCAAGCAACGAGATATCCAGGGAAATTTTCAACATGACCAAGATCATAAAGGGGGTCATAATTTGTTGATGCCGATCGACGGAGCTCGTCTTTACGAATCGAACGAGACATGTCCTGAAAAAAAGCGCAAGGATATGGCCAAGTTAGAGTTTGTTCTCTTTAAAGGACAGTACATTTTAGCTATATTTCAGCTCATTAATCGGCCATGCCCTGCAGGACTTCTAAAGAACAGTTGGCAGGACTATCGATTGGCATTTAAAAATCTCTAGGATCTTATCAAAAAACTTGGTCCACATTTTTAAAGTGGTAGGTCTGCAAAAATTGCTCAAAAAATACAAGGAACCTGAGGCTCAAGGTCCTTAAGAACTGTATTGATATCCTATTGAACACAGCCTACCAAATCAGAAAATAAATAAATTCGTAACATATGGAGTATCTTGTATATTGCACCACATACTTATGTGACAGCCCTCGCTCTGGTCACAACAACATGCTCGCAAATTTGAATAGAGTCAGCTACGTTCTTGGCTCGTGCTGTTGTTGTTTCGTCCTTTCTCTCTCTCTCTCTTTTTTTTTTTTTTTTTTTTTGATGTTGAGTATGTAAAATGTAATTCCTTTGGCCTTAATTCCTTTTGTGTTTGCCAGTTCGTTTGCTCCTTTTTGGTCCTTTCGCTAATTTGACAGTTGTCAGCCACAGCATGAGAGTACATATAACGTCAGTTGGCCAATGCCCAATCTATTTCCATTTCCTTTTACATTTTCATTTTCATTTCGATGTCGATTTGTATTTTCATTTTCAATTCCATTTCCATTCATCAAAATTGGCTTTGGGTGCGAGTGTCCTGCCTTGGCTCATAATAATTTGTCATCAATTAGCTGAGGGTGTTGATGTGCGCGGTAAACCAAGTGGAAGGAGCCCTGCAAGGGGGGTGTCTGGAGAGGGGGATGTGATAGAAGCAGGGGCAAGGACACCCCGTTGTCGTGTAGCATACGCTATGTGATCAGATCACCAGAAACCCGCCCCAGGATGTGAAAATGGATGGACTCTTCGTCTAATGCCCATTTTTAGCTTCAAGTGCCGTCTGTCACTATTGTTGTAGTCCTTGTTGTTGTTGTTGTAGTCCTTGTTGTCCTTGTTGTTGTTGTCATTGTTGCAAATTACTTTTGATTATTATTTTGATGTACATTTCATTTGCCATGTGGAATTCCCAATTGCTCAAACTGGGTGCTGATTTGGGTGCTTAGCTTGTGGTGCAAAGTGGTGCGGTGTGTGGTGCAATGTCCCTTTCCTCCCCACCTCCCCTCACACTATCACCCGCTGAGAAATGCTGAAACTTTGTAAACGTCTCGAATTACCAACTAAAAGTGCGGCAATTGTTGCATGCACTTGAATCCTTATACAGATTTGATTACATGCCCTTGATAAAATTGATTTTTTTTAAGTTTATTTTTTAAGTATTTTAATGTAGCTAAATGAGTAGATAGAGAAAAAGAGAGGGAGAGATTAAGAGAGAGGGACAGACTGAGAAATAATTGGATGACCTACAAGCGCTTAAATGCTAAACTCTGATTTTCTTTTCTCCTTTTTTTAAAAAGTTCTTCACTTCTTTGAGTTCTTCTCTGCCTCACTTCTTCAGCCATTTCTTCTTCTTGCTGTGCGCAATCAAATCGGAGCAAAAGTAGTTAAAATATCAAACAAATCAATAATCATAATGCGTTTGCCAAAAAAAGAAAAATACAAAAATAACAATATGAACAAAAGGCTTAAAGAAGGTAACATTGAGATCACAATATAAATTAGATAAAAACCAGCACAAAAGATAATCGACAAGAAATATATTTTAGCGGGCGCATTAACAAATTCCATAAAAATGCATAAAAAATTGAACAAATAAACCTCAAATAAAGACGAACCATAAATACACTATAAAGGAAATTATTAGATTAGATAAGATTCGATTATTATCAATGCTAGTTTTAATTATTTATAGATAAAAATATTAGCTTACTATAAAAGTGTTGATTTTTATAACAATTCAAAACTCCATTTGCTGTTGATAATAATTTCTAATTATATGGTATCCATATACGATATCAATAAATATATGGAAAACATTTGACAGTTCACAATTCATGTTTATGAGATAATTAATAACAATGTTTATCTAAACTGTGATTAAGCCAAATATATTTTATCTCAAATGTGTCCTCTCTATGAACATAATCTTAACACTGATCTACTTAAAATAACTACATTAAGAGAATCAAAATACTGAACTTTATTGAAAAGACAAAGCTGGCAAAAATAGATGGACACTCTAAAAGACAAAAGAGTCGAAATACATATATTTATTTATATGGTATACACAATATAAAGTCGTGTATTGAAATTGAAATTGGTAAATAAATAATTTAGCACTTATCTTTAAGCAAAATGTTAACTTAATTAGATAATTACTTAAATGTCATTTTAAACAAAACAACAAATGCGCTAACTGACAAACTCTGTCGTCAAATTTGTTGGCTTAAATACGAATCCGAATGGGTGTGTGTGTGTGTGTTTTAGTGAATGAAATGTAAGTCAAAAGAATCTATATATATAAACAGATATATATCTGTGTTTGTTTGTCAACTGAAATCGAAACGAATTAAATCGAATTCATGTTGAAAACAAAACGTGGAGGGCACCAAAATTTAATGAATGCACAATCTTTTACAAACACACTCACTCACACACTTACACACTCACAGGGACATTGTGAGTATGTTGTGAATTGACTTAAATTATTTATTAGCGAATAAAATTAAAAACTTAACGCTATAAAAGTGTTAAAACCACTTAGCAAGCCATTTGCCAGACTCACCTACAGTCACAGCTAAAGCTACGCAGCCAAAAGATACAGATATACAGATACAGATACACAGCAAAAGATACATAGATACACAGATACATTCAGTCAGAGTCGACGTCGTAGTCAGAGTGCGAATATCGTGCTCTTTGTTTTTTGTATTGAAAAAAGGGAAATAGAATCGACTGAACATGGCATTTATATTAATCTATAAATATATATACAACATTTATTTATCTTTTCATAAATTTAAATTATAATTAATTAAAATTCACCTGCTCTTTTGGTTATTTGCCTTTTGGCCACATTTCAACAGCCAAAAAATGTTCAACGTTTGTCGTGAGCTTTGATTTTGTCATTTATTGTTTCGCTTGCCACTTTGATACACTACCAAAAGGTATTTCAATTTTGTCATCAAATGTGTTGTCAAATATAATATTTATACCATAGAACTTTATGTATATTTTCCTGATCAACTGTCTGATATGATTGTATAGATTGAATTTAAGTTTTACGTTTACTTAATTCATTTGTTGTACAGAAATACTAAATATATAGAACTGGAATAATCTGTTAGAGTATTTAAAATTCGGCTTTTTATAATAATCTAGTTTTCCTTGTCTTTTTTACCCTCTATTTTTTTTCTATGTCTAAACACAACGATTAACATAAAAAAGCAGTTAACAATTTGTACAACATTTATCTAGTTTTTCATTTTAGACCCCTCTCTACAAATATCTCTTTCTCACTCTCTCTCTCTCTCTTTATACTTCCCTCTCTGTCTTTACCCCCCCTAGTCGACCACTGTCTCTGTCTCTGATTTAATAAGTGTGCCTACAATGTGGCATTCATATTGCCATCGATTTTAAGTGGTCTTTTGTATGGCAACCAAATCGAGACTGACATAAGTATAGATAAATAGATAAACAGATAAACGTACAGACAGACAGACAGATAGATGGATAGATGGACAGTTGGACGAATATAGTGTTGTATAGTATATGAATAAGTGTTGCGATATTTGCAACATTTACATATGGCAAAATTAGACTAATAAAATATCCATTGAAACTAAATAAATAATATTTTGGCATGTGGGTTTTTCATTAATGACATTGTGAAGTGAAGAATGTTGTTCAAAGAAGGAAAGCAATTAGTTTAAACTTTAAATCTAGAAATTTGAAGATCTACAAAAATAAAAATACAGGAGACTTCACTTTTTAGATTGTAACACAATATTAATCTAATTGAATTAAATTCAACTATTTAATTTTCTTGTAATTCAAACATTTTTCAATTTGTTGCAACGATAATAAAATAAAATATTGTAACGCCAAATAAGGATTCATTGAAACAAAAAATTTAAGCGATTTGTTATTTACAACATAGACTTGAATATTTTTACTAATATGTATCATATTTAAATATAAAAAGCAATGGAATTTAAGTTGAACATTTAATCATAACGTTCATTTTAAAAGTATTTGTATAGTTATGTCGATTTAATAACAAATTAATGTATAATAAAAGTAATTTTTAAATACTATGCTTATTATACTTATCACAATATTTACATGTTGTTATTTAAGAGACCATTTGTACTTTTTAAATACACAATCTAGAGAGTGAACTTGATTCTCTATGATTGAAAGACATTTTCTAGAATATAAAATCTTTTGAATGAGCTCGAACTACATTGAAGTATATGTATATACGAGTATATTTAACTGGTGTGAGTGTGTTATATGTATGATTGTGTTTATGTGGCAAGTTTCCGGCTTTTTGGATGTCGTTGCATTCCCCAGTTTGATTTGGAGCGCTTTTAACAGCACATAAATCAAATAGTTGCCCCACAGATTGATGCATTAGCCACGGCCAACAAATGTGGTCTCTATCTTCATATGTATGAGTGTGTTTGTGTGTGTGTGTGTGGAGTCTTGTGGATGGAGGCAGCTGGAGGCACGTTGACAACGTGCAACTTTATGACGCCCCAACTTTGGGGCGCGATAAGCCCACGCGCCGTGCGTCCGTGCGACGTGCAACGTGCGTCAAGCTCTGGCCATGAGATGGCACATCAATTAGCACACCTACCTAAAGACTGTGGCAAGGAAGCGAGAAGAGAGAGAGAGAGAGCGAGTGTAGAGAAGAAAGAGTGAGAAGACAGGGAGAGAGCTGGAGATTCCTGAGAGGAACTGGTCATTCATTAAAGCGCCTTGCGACTATCAGCTGCGATGCTGTGATGAATATATTTTAGCAAAGACAACAACCAGAGACCAGAGTGAGTGAGACAGAGCGTGGCGGGGGGATGTGGCAAGAAGGAAAGGAGGGAGGGGGGATGGGGGTTGCAACAAGAGCAAAGCTTATCGCACAAGATGTATTCAAAGTGCATAATGTAAAAAGTTGTACGCGAGTGCTCCAGATATTCCAGATACTCCACAAGATGCCAACAACAATCGAAGCGAGTGTTGCTGCTGTTGTTGTCTGTTGTTGTTGTTGCTGTTGTTGTTGCTGTGGTGTTATCTCAAGTGCTGCGATGCTTATCGTCAAGTTGTAAACGTGAGCTAAAAATACAATTCTCGCTATCTATCTCTCTTTGTCTCTCTCGCTCTCTCTATCTCTTTCGAACACTTTTTTTGGCCCCGCCATAAAAGTTGCATCAATTAGCCAGGCTCAAACAACAGGGCAACAACAGAGTTCAGCTCTTCTTTTCTTGGACTTTTTTTTGTGAGACCCTGTACTTATAGAGCACAAAGGGTCTATAAAGTATAAATCAGGCAGTTGCCGAAAAAAAAAATACATACTATAAGTGAAAGTCATCTGTACAAACACCTAAATTTAAGGTACTATAAGAGCTAGATGCACTAAATTTCGTACATCGGTTCTCCTATATTTAATACTTCTATTATATTCGTTTTTTGGATTTCTGCTGGATATTTTTAAAATACAAATTACAATTTCAAATGTAAATATTTTTGTATCTTAGTATAATTCTAGTTAGTCTGGATCTGTCATGAAATTTTCATTAGGATCGCATAATAAATTCGAATGTTATTCAAATGACAATTTCGCTGGGTTAAGTACAGAGTCTTTTACAGTCAGGTTCTCTCGACTGTTGTCTTTGCTATTAGTTTTTATTTTTTTTGGGCCCCTTTTGTTGTTGTTGCTGCCACTAAACTATAACGATAACGAGAAACAATGTTAAACTTAAACATCAACACCTTTTAAGAGCTGTGCCCAGACTGAATGTCGACTTTGACTTCGAAGCCACAAAATCCCAAACTCAAAAACTCAAGACACAAGACTCGAGACTCAAACTCAAACTCAATCCCATTTCCAATTGCCTTCAATGGCCCATTTCGCTCTTGTGATATATTAAAATGGATCCAGGTTCCAGGTTCCTCTCCACAGTTCCTCCAGGTTTGAGATTCAGATTCAGATTCAGTTTCGGGTTCGGTTTCGGGTTTTTATATGTATATTTTTTTTTTCTACAGTCTACAGTCTTCGCCTTCGGTCTTCGTTCTTCGTTGTTCGTTCTACGGGCCTCGTTTGCGTTCTCGTTTTTTATGGCACAGTTTAGGAGATAACAAATTTTTGTTACAAGCAAATTAAAAGGTTTTTCTTGACGTTTAATGCAATGGCTTTTAAACTGGCAACGAGCCCCATCTTCCATCTCTCTTTCGCTCTCTCTCCCTCTCTCTCTTGTTCTACCTCTTGTGGCTAAAAGAATTCACTTTTATCGATTGTTTTTGCTTGCATCGTTTAGTCGATAATTTTGGTAATAAATTTTAAAATAAACAGCGCACGGTTTTTGGGCTCGTTTTAGTTTTTTTCTTTCGGATTTTTTTCTGTTTTGATTTGGTTCTGAAAACCCTTTAGAGAGAGAGAGGGACAGAGAGATCTGTTGAGACCGCAGTCTGTTGCTGCGCGTGGCATTTAATGTGGCAAATGCGGCATTGACTTTACCTTTACCTCTACCTCTACCTCTACCTTTTACCTTTGGTATTGGCTTTAGTTCTGGTTTTGGATTCGATTTGAATCGTTGAATCGTTGGCGGAGAAGACGCCGCCTCAAGAAATTCCACGGCCGCACATAAATTCAGAACATCAGATTAAGAAAGTGTTAATGTCGCAGCAATTTCCTTTTATCTCAACATAATTGAGCGATAGAATTTGAATTTAGCTAAAAGCCAAACATAAATTTAACACCCAAAACACAAAACACACTTCAACAAAGGCAATGCCGATACCGATGCCCTGAACTTAACTTCAACTTGAACTCGATACTGTAGTTTTAACTGAACTTCAACTCCAAGACCAAGTTGAAATTGTATCTGAATCTGAAGCTAAATCTGAATCTGAAGTTGAGGCCGCTGCGTCTCCTCCAGCTGAGGACTAGCCTCCATTCTCTATTCTCTGCCCCATCCCCTTGCTAAGTGATCATTCGTGCGGGTTTTTCAATAGACCCAAAACATAAGAAAAAAGATTTCATTGTCACAACACTGACCAAGTGATTTCTGAGATCGCCGTCTCATAAATTTGTCACATTGCCCGTGTGTGTGAGTCTTCTCTGTTTTTTTTTTTATTCTTCTCTTATTTTTTTTTTTTTTGTCTGCGGTTCGCTTTGAGCTTTGAGTTTTGAGCTGCGCCTGCGCACATTTTAAATCAAAATTATTAGAGTTCTCTTTGCGCTGGTGGCATGCGGCATGTGGCATGTGGCATGCGACTTGGGACATTCTTTACAAACTGCTTGCAATGTGTCATTTGTATTTGAGGCACTTTGGACAGAGTATCCTGCAGTCGAGCACATTCAATAAGAATCTACTTAGCTATTTAATTGTGTTCTGCAATTATCTATTTCATTTATTAATGAATTTCTGTATTAATTACTTTTATAGTTTACCACAGCTATATATTTCACTTATTTTATTATTATTTGTAGTTGTCTGTTCATTAATTTTTCATCGATCTAGATCTCGTTTTGATTAAAAGTTAATAGCCTTAAAAAAATTGCACGTTTTTATCTACTTTACTTCTTTTCATTTAATTTTCCTTTTTCAAATTGAACTCATTATATTTTTTTGTACTTGCATTTTTAAACTCATTCAATTATATTATGCAATCTCTAATTATTTATCACATTCTCACTATTTATTAATATGTCATTAGAATCTAACTGTGCTCATTATTTTACTCTTACGTTATTGATTTTAATAATATTTCATTAAAATTTTAAACATGTGCTTTACAGTTAACTTTCTTGCACTATTATTATTATTTTTTTTAATATTATCTGTATGCGTTAATATAAATAAGTCATTGAAAATTTCATGAATATCAAAATAAATTCATTCTAGTTTTTTCATTACACTTCTTTTGTTTATTTTATACCTTTTCTGTATTTTGTATTAATAATTCATTGGATTTTCCATTGATTCTTATGCTGGACGCTAAGCCTTGAAAGCGTATCGCATATTCGGTGCTTTATCATGACCTATTCATTATTTTTTGATGGCATAAATAATGTTCACTGTTTAGGAAGATGATATATGGCAATGTTTAGTTTACGATCTGCCTGCGTGTAATTTGAGTATCTTAGCTGCTTTTTAAAAGTGTTAGTGATTGTGTGTGATTGTGTGTGCCGCGTTTATCAAGTGAAAGTCAGAAATGATGTATACTGTATGAATTTAGTATTAGTATTAGTATGTATATATAGGGTATTGATAACCATAAGCTGCGTCATCTCGAGTAACCCTTTTGCGAGTCGAGAGCGGAAGTGTCGAGCACGCACACGACGAGATGCGAAGTCTTTTTATAAGGCCCAATTTCCAGTAATACTCTATCGTGTCAGCTCTTGAACTCTTTCCAGCTCTCATCTATGGGGCGACGCTTAATGATTAATGAATGGAATCAATTAAGTTTCATTAATGAACAATTTTCGGTAGCTTGGGCACGAAAATGAGTTGAAGACAGGCAGCTGAGTGTGCTCTGCCTCTCTCTCTCTCTCTCTTTCTCTTTCTCTACCCCATCTCTCTCTTTCCCTATGTATATAATTTGCTATACCTTATACCCTATACTATTTGCTGCCCTGCCCTTAGGCTGTGACTCTGCCCATCGTTCGTCTCACCTCAAGTGTCAATAATTTGGATTTGGATTTGCTTTTTTGATTTTTGATTTTTTTTTCCATTTGTTATTTCATTTTTGGCTACTGTGCTGCAGCTTCGACCCCGTCGACTTCATTGAAGACTCTCAACTGCCCCGGGGGCATCATTGAGTAGTTGAACAGTTGAATGAACTTCTCGCTAGTTAACTCATTCTCTACCCTCTCTTTCTCCTTTTAGACCTACGGCTAATATGCAAAATCATCGCGCTTTTCAAGTGAAAGCCAAACAACAAAAGGCCGCTAAATAATATTTATAACAAAATCAAAATATATATTAAAATGCTCTCATGCCACCAGTGTGGTCCAATTCAGCAGTCAACCTGATCAGTTACCCTGTAAACTAGGGCTACTAAAGGGAGTTTTGAGTCCATAAGATTTCCTTTTATGTGCTTCTCCAACATAATTAAATAGTAAACAATGAAGTTCTTATAGAAAGAGTCGGGCATATTTCTAGTTCGATTTGCTGTCTTAATATTTTAAAATTTTTATGAAATTTGATTGATAAATACAAAGCATTTAAAAATTATTATATAACTAAGATCTAAGCTGATCATTTTAAAGAATTTATCATAGTTTATTCCACACCAAAATATCAGTTGATACAGTTAGAGTTAGAATGTTGACCAGAGAAAACAAAAGAATGATAATTCAAACAATTCTTCAATCTCCTGTAAGCGAAGAAGACTTCAAGTGACTTTTTTCGAGGGTAATTTTCAGTTGAGCAATTCAAACCATTCTTAGTGTAGTTTTTTTTTGCAATTCACATTCAATCGCATTCACATTCACACTCATACTCATACTCGGTTCATGTGAACGCACTTGGCTGTCGTCTTTGGTCTTTGGGCTCTTTGGTAATTTAATAACAATTAAAGGCATTCGGTGCATGGCTTTTGAAGCCAATCTCCGTGTTACGCATTAATGAGCACTTAACTTGGTCAAAAAGGCTTTGCCTTGCCCCGTTCCACATACCGTGTACAGCACGTTGATGGGGCATGCCCCTTCTACATATCCCCTTCTAGGGTATACAGTTACATTTACGCATCTCAACGCATTGATTACATTTTGAACGTTTGCCAATTTGCATTTAATACGAGTACTCAAAGCACTCACTTCACACTCATACTCACAATCACACTCAGACACAGGGGATTCAAACTCTGCCATTCACTTGGCCAGTTGGCCACTTGGCTAGCTGATAACTTGGCTTAAATTGCTTAAAACTATTCAATCGTTAAGCGTGCGAAAGTCATTGATAGCCTCTCCCCCTCCCCCTCTCACCACTATATACTATCCACAAAAGGCGTCTTGTGTGTAGGCGTGGCACTCTTGAGGACACTCGAAACTCAAATCGAAATAAATGAAACATAAAAACAAAAAAAATATAGCGCAAACTAACTTTGGCGCGCCAAAGTTTGGATACCCTTGCAGTGCCTCGTGTGAGCCGTCAGATTTTTTACAAAATGTGTTATACATACTAAATGTTGGTTTCGAACCGATCGCTCCTATGGCAGCTATATGATATAGTAGTCCGATTTACATCAAATTTGGTAGGGATGTATAAAACTATACCAAACACACAATCTGTGAGTTTGGTTGAGATATCTTAAGAAACAAAAAAGTTTTTCATACTAAATGTTGATTCCGAACCGATCGTTCCTATTGCAGCTATATGATATAGTTATCCGATCCGGCCGGTTCCGACATATGTACTGCGTGCAGTAAAAAGACGGACCTGTACCAAGTTTCATCAAGATAGCTTCAAAACTGAGAGACTAGTTTGCATAGAAACAGACGGACACACGGACAGACGGACAGACAGACGGACATGGCTATATCGACTCAGCTCATCGCCCTGATCAAGAATATATATACTTTATGGGGTCTGACACGCCTCCTTCAATGCGTTACAAACTTCGTGACAAAATTATAATACCCTCTGCAAGGGTATAAAAACACGACCTCGACCCACGCAATGTGATTGATGATCATTTGTCACACCGATGGCCATCAATTTGGTTAAAGGATGCGGCGATTGCCTCATCCTCAGGGGAAGCAGATCGAGACGGGAGAGGGAAAAGGGGAAGGAGAGAAGGATGAAAAGAGGGGATAAATTGAGTATATGAAGCTATTGAAAAAGGTATATATAGTATGTAAACATATATTTATTATGTATTGGTATAAGAAATAAATATGTTTAGGTATTGGCAAGCACTAATTTTATACGTACAGTGGCATAAAGTGCTTATAAAAGTAGTCAAATTTTAAGTGCAAAGAAAACTAAAGAAAATAAGCTGAAGAAAATAAATAAATAGTTAATACTAAGTACCTAAAATTGATAAAGTCACAAGTGTCAACAGACTTCAAATCAGCATAACTTTGTCAAAATCTGACCGATTTTTATGCGGAATGTCTCATTGTTTGATCTAAGAACGGTTTCTACATTTCAGAATTGTTCGTTTTAAAAGTATCTAGTTTTTCTCACCCATTGTATAAGTTGGCATTTGGTTAGACGAACGGACACGGACACGGTCCAGTCCGGTCAAGTGTGCATGATTGATGAATTATTTTGTTTTGCGGTGAATCAAAACGACACCATTTTTTTTTCTTTCTTCATCATCTCGTTCACATTTTGATGACATATTTGTGGTGCCAAGCCCCGTTTCCCCCCCCCCTCCTTCAATACCATATCGGAGTCTACCTCCGCCCCCGCTTCATCTTGTTACCATCTCCATTACCAACTTCACCTAGAGAGTAAATTGATACAAGGTAAATGCAATGCGAAGCGACGCGACACGTTGACGATGACGATGACGATGATGATGATGATGTGGCTAACAGTCTGTCAATCGGTTCTCGGTTCGAGGCTGAAGGCTTCTCTAATTGTTGAAACGCTTGAAAAAGGTTTGGTCAGCTCTCGGTCTCGGTATCATTAAAAAGGATATCAATAGGGCGATAACACGGCCACAACGACAACAATTTGTGAGTGAGCCGCAGTTGATTGAATTGTTTTGTCGCCGTCTTTGGCTTTGTTTTTATACCCTGTAACCATGGAAATTACTACAAATGGTATACTAAACGGTGGGCTCATATTTTAAGAGTGTTGTATAGAGACTTTCAAATCAAGTTGATCCAACAGCATTTTAATACAAAAATTCAAAGAACTCCTGAACTAGTAGAACAAGATGTATTCTTTATTCTTATTAATTATATCATAAAGTTATCAAAGATTAGAAAACCGATTTTTTTTCTGTTTTTAGAGATCATTCATATTGTTTTTTATAAACTAAAGATGATCTAGTTTCTTCTCTAGAAATTTATGAAACTCAAGCATTAGATAAGCCAGAGATACTCTCGATTCTAAGTATATAATATTCTTAGCTGACTTGGATTCTTCTCTTTAAAACTCCTTTTCTTTTCTCTTTTTATAAAATTATTATTATTTTCAAAACTTTGAACTTTCAGAATAATCCTTGCTTAAAATAGGGTAACTCTTAGGCGAGCAATTACTTCAAGAACTTTACTTGCTATGTATTGTCGCTTGTCGTTTTCCAGCTGTCCGAGGAATCAAATTGAATTGTACAACAACGCAGCAAGTAGAAGGGGTAAGCATATGGGGCAAGGTAATGACAGGGGAGGGGGAAGCAGAAGGGGATGGGGCAAGGGAAGGACACAGCAACAGCCACTCAATAGAGAAAAAGTAATTAAGATAAATAAGCGACGATAAAAATAAATAAATATAATTGTTTTTTTTTTCTCTGTTTCGCTCTCAATCAGTCTCCCTCTCTCACTCGTGCTACCTCTATCTCTCTCTCTTTTCTTCTCGGGTTGAGCAGTTGACAATCGATTGGCCTGGGCCTGCCTAATGGTATGTGATTAATGAAGTGATGGAACTGTCGTGGGAGCGTCTGGACGGGGTAATACTTATAAGTAATACAAAATAAAAGGGGTATACAAGTACAGGTGTCACTTTGACTGGGTTTCAATGCCATTTGCCCATGTAATTCGCAACTAGTTAAAGCCCAATTTGCCCTAATGTTGCCTCAAAATAATCACATCAACTGGCCACATCATTTGCCATACCATTAACAGCTTCACAATTACTTTCGAGCTGGCCATAACAATGCCATACTTTATGGCCACTTAAAAGGTCCCCACAATGGACTATGGTCAATGGCATTTACGTGCTTAGTCCGTAATTGCAGCTAGATGCATTTTTAATGCTTCAAACTATACCAAAAATGAGCCGAAAATACTTTAATGTCCAAGTACTCTGTACTTATTATGATGTATACACATTGATAATGACACCAGTTTGACTTGTAACTTGTCCAAGATTAAGATTCATTACATACTCTGACAAAAGAGAAAATTGCCTAGATTAGTCTGTCAATTGTCAGTTAAATAAGCCTTGAAACAGTTTTAATTTCTTAAAATATTATTCAGCTTCTCGATTTGAAGTTTTGAAATATTTATGAAATATGTATAAAGTCTTACATCTGAGATTTGCAATGCTTATTTAAAGACACTTATTCGTGCATAATTGTAGCTAATACTAGGGGAACTTTGAACTAGATATTTATTAGAACAAAAAAGCACTTTTGCCCCGTTTTCTAAACTGAAAAAAGCGAGTGAAGTAACTCGTTTCCGTTCAGCGACGCCATTTTGCACTTAAAAGCGATTGTTGTTGCAATAGTTGTAGTTGTTATTGTTGCTGTTGTTGTCGTTGAGCCAGATGATTTTTAATAAAGCCAACTAAAATGTAATTAAAGCTAATTTATGCGTTAATGAAGAAATTTTCAACAACAGCAGCAAAAATTAACAAATAAACACGAGAAACCGCAGAGCAAATGAAATGAAATGAAATAAAATGAATATAACGAGCAAACTATATAAGTATGTAAGTATGGATAGGTGACATTATGATGTAGGCTCTATGTTAAAGAGGGCGAGAGAGAGGGGGAACTGTGTGTAGGGGGGCAGGGAGACCTGTGCATTCATTAGCATTTTTTTTCTTCTATTTTTTTTGGGTGACAAAAGTTTCCGGTTCGCCACGGCTATGAACTAATGGTCGACCCGACCACATAAAAATCACATAACAAAAGACATTTTAATTGAAATTTAAGTTAATTAGTGTGGGTTTCTGTCCCTCTCTCTCACTCTCTCTCTCTCTCTCTCACTGCCTGTCTCTATATCCTCTCACTCTTTTCTGCTTTTGGGTGAAATTTACGCTCTGAAACTTTGAATACCCTTAGAGAAGTGCGCTGTGGTTTCTGTAATTGACGCATAACAAATTATAACGAACTGGACATTGGAGAGACAGAGGGAGAGTGAGAAAGATAGATATAGACATGAAAGGTCTTCATATATATCTATATACGTCTATCTAACGGGTCATTGTAATACCTCTTGCTAATGAGACAACATTTTGATCATGTTCATTATTATTGTTATGAAAGTTATGATTTAAAACCGCAAGAAGACAATTTATGTATCCACTCCGAGACTCCCTACTCTATTATATATACATATACATATAGTATATATATCTCGATCTTTCCGGTGTCGAGTGCGTTTTGTGTTCTGTTTTTCAATGGCATAAATTGTCATTAGATAAAGTTTATGACTCAATTATCGTTACTCTATCAACTCTCTATCACTCTTGGCTCACTCACTTTATTATTTGCCTTTGTCTTTGTTTCTGTCTCTGGGGCGTGGCAATTTATTGCTCTTGCTATCGTTGTCCATCCATCCATCCATCTATCCATCCATCCATTCATTCATCTCCTCAATCTCTGCACCTCACTGTGTAGGTGTTTTTGGAAAGTTGAATTTTGACTGGTCAGCTTCAAGCTTCGAGTTTTGAGTCTTGTTTTCGGTTTTGGGGGTGTGATTTTGATTTTAATTAAAATTAATATCTAAATAATGCGCTTATGTAAAAACTCTGCTTCTCAGTTAATAGCATATTACTTATTTTGTTATGTGCGGTTTTCTATCATAGTTTTAATTAATTATTTTCGTGAATGGACCAACAAATTTTCCCTTGAGTTCGTTTTTTTATACCAGAAACTCTTGGTGTTGACTTTAAAATTTAGTAACACTTTAAGGACCGCTTTTTAGACCCTGTACTAAGAAAAAATACAAATAGTCTATGAAGTTAGTTAATACTTTAAGTAAATGGGATCTAATAGATATTTTCTAATATGACTTTAATTTCGGTATATTTTATATCAATAAATAGCTTAAATAGTTAATTGAGAATTTATACAGATTTTTAAGAATGTGCCTTAGCTAAAAGAGATAAAGAATAATGTTCTAAGAAAAATTCAATTAAAAAATGTAGTTAAAAAAATTGTTGGCTATTTTCGGAATGAATTGCAAATTAAAAATTATTGTGTGAGGAAAATAAATCGATACAAACGTACAACACATTCAAATTGGCATAAAATGAAAAGTTTTAAGAACTTTTACAACTCAACAGATTTATTTTGGTAGAGAATAGTTTTATTTCCTTTTGTTAAACAATTAATTGCAACAATTCAATACAAATTTCCCAGCTTTTGGTTGTAATAAAACCTTTCTTACAATATCGCAAGAGATCTAGAACCTTTTTTCCTTTTTATATCGGTGTGTTAATTATAACCAACTTAAAAACTGTCAACTGTCTTTGGATTTTACAAAAATAAATTTTAGTTAATACATTTTGAAGTTAAAGCAACCTCATTTTATATTTTCCCTATAATAATTATAATTATAAATTGTAGATTTTTCCCCTTGCCAGATATGTTTATTATCGATATGTCGATAGTAGCAAAGACTTATTTAACTGTTGGACAAGATTGCATTTCTCCCTTTTTAAGTCCCACTTCTGAGACAAATTAGTTGTACCTCTGAGTTCTAATTCCGTGCCCACTTTGCAGCACATGTGCTTGCACCAATGTTGCTCATTTGTTAAAATTTGTTAAAAGCATCAGAAAGCAGAACGGAAAATGAAAATGAAAATGAAAAGTGTGCAGACAAAATGCGAAATGACAAATGATGAAAATTTGCGATGAAATGTGCACAGCAAGTGAGCGAATGTTCGGCATTAACATATTTTAAGAGGCAAACGGCATTTGCATAATTTTGTGATATGCTCCCGCACCACCTAAAAACCACCCAAAAGCCACCCATAAAACCACCCTGCAGAGCTGGGCATTTTGGGTTTTCCTTTGCTTGTTTTCCCAATTTTCTTTTTTTTTGTTTTTCTCTGGTATTTTTTTTTGGTTGTCCTGTTTGTTGACAGCTTTTTGTAGGTTCCATTAAAAAGTTCAGAAAACGCTGCAAAATGGCGCGCACTTATGGCAAATTAAACTTTTCCAACATGACTCCCCCTCTTTCTCTCTCTCTCTCTGTCTTTTTCTCACAGCATCTCAGAGTGAAGGTGAGAGAGAGAAAGAGAGAGAGAGAGAGCCTGTCTCTCCATTATGTAACAAATTACTTTGGCAAAGTGCTCGTGTATTCGCTTTTTAAATATGCAAAAAGAGCGCAATTTGCATAAATTTGCCCCGGCATTAAAACAATTTTAACTCGCAACACCAACGCGCAACAACAACAACAACAGCAACAAATTGTTTGCTGAAAAATAAACCCTGCCCCACATCCCCCTACTCCTTTGTATGTTGTAGCCCAACAACAACTGTTGCCTGTTGCTGGTAGTACATGGTTTTTTGGGTGGTTGTTGTCCTGGTTGGGTTGTCATCGGTGCCAAATTAACAAATTTACGCCAACATCTCTAGCTCGAAAAGCACTCCCCCTCAACATCCCCCTCCCGCTAGGTGGAATTGTGCGGGATGTTTTGGGGGGTGGAGTGAAGTGCGCGTTCACATTTGACATGTTTTGCGGTGGTTGTACTACGTATGTACATTCATCCACCTGCCTCTTAATGTGCTTTCCTTTTTCCACGCTTCCCTTTTTAGACAGAGCACCACCCAGCAGGACCAACCCCACCACCCACCACCCATCACCTACTACCCACCATTCACTTTACACCCGCCTGCCCTTTGCGTTTGTCGTTGAGCAAATTAAATATTCCGGCACCATTAGTGTTAAAAGTGTTCACATTAAAAACATTTTGCATTTTTTTTGTCCCAGCTCTCTCTCAGCTTTCTTTGGCGCCACTTTCGTCCGTGAAATGCACAGCAACAACAGCAACAAAAACAACGTACAACAAAATGTTGCCTGCAACAGTCGCAACTTTGTTTTTAAGCACGGTCAAGTTTTCTTTTTTGTTTTTGTTTCTTTTTTTTGTGTAAAGAAAATTCTGCTTTGTTCACAGGACACACAACACAACAACTTTGTCATTAGTCAACACTGGAGTGGGTTGAGTGGTGGAGTTGTGTGTGTTGTGTGTGTTGTGTGTGGTGGGGCAGGTGCTTGCTGGCTTTTTAAAAGTTAAATCAAGTGGCAGACAAATAAGGCAACGAGTAGTTAGGCATTAGCCAAATTGAAACAACTGAGGGTTAATTAGGGGACTTCTAATAATGCATTTCTTTATAGAAAGCAACTATCGATAACTTAAGTCGATCTATGGTATAGCATCTATACAGAGATAAAAGGGAGAAAGATTTAAAATTATTTGTTGAGTAAAAGCAAATGTAAAAGCTCCTAAATTTCCTTTTATTAAAAGTAAATTGTTCCTTAGTGAAGTCACTTTCTGATTTTAGTAATCGGTAGTCAACAGTATTAAAGATATATTCAATAGTCCTTGACGGTTATTTCAAAGGTATTATTTAAATAGACTATAAGCTTTAATATGTTTAGAGGTAATTGATTTATCAATACTATCGATACATTTGGCTGTGTGTAATTTTATTATGCATTGAAGCAGCTATTAAGAACGTAAAGAAAAGTAGTAAGAGTTTAAATATCGTTACTATCGAGAGTATTTAAGTGGATTAGTTGACTGTTAATTGATTGATAAGCAGCGTTAATTAGAAACTAACACATATCGTAGTACTATCGATAGTAATTTCGATAACATGTTTGACTTTGTCAGGCTAAAACTATAAAGTAGCGTTAAATCGACAGACGGTTGCAAATTAGAATCGAGATCAGTATGTAATTGGAGACAACACTTGCTAATGATCAGCGGACACTCCTCTTCCTCCTTCCTCTCCTCATTTTCCTCACTGTCCTCCTACTCCTGCTGTTGCCTCTCTTTGAGTGCGCTTCTGCTTTCGAAATTTGATCGAATGTTAATATGAAAATAAATGAACGTTAATTATACGCTTAAACTTCCTTAATTTTCTGTGTGAGAGTGTGAGAACGAGACTGCACTTGACGATGCTGCTATTGCTGCAATTTGCCCTTTGACCTCTGACAAATCATGTCTAGCCTTTTGATGTTATCGCACTCTCATTAACGAGGCCTAGTGGAGGCGGTTGAGGCGTGGCCAGGCGACGCCAGTCTTACCAATTGTTGACAGCTGGTAGCACTTGAGTTTTCGCTCTCTAACAAGGCCAAAAGAGACGAGTTTGTTGTTGTTAACAGTTGCGTTTTCCTTTTCCCATTTACTTGTTTTTGTTTTTCCTGTTTTTTTGTGTGTTGAGTTTTGTATTTTGTATTTTGCGCAGACTTCAGGTTGACAGCTGCCTCTTCTGTGTCCTGCCACGCACTTAGCCAGGCCAACACACACACACACACACAAATACACACACTCACTTATTTTTCACACCTTTCAAGCTGCCTTTCAATGTAGGTGTGAAGCGGTCTCTGTTTGGACTCTGTCCCTCTGGTCGCATCGTCTTATCTAAATTGCTTTTCGAGTATCAATATTTTAGCTCAAGTGTAAATTATAACGCCCTGTCTGCTTTGGCAGCATGCAGCATGCGGCATGCAGCGTGCAGCATGTTGCACATACCGCAGTATGCAGTTTATTTAGTGCTAGGCCATAGATAAATCTAAAAGCCTTGGCCTCAACCGCATTGCCAACAATTAACTGAGCCATTTTTCAATGGCATAAATTACGCACGACAACATGTTGCTGCTGTTGTTGTTATTGTTGTTATAGTTGTTGTTGTGCTTGTTGCTGTTGCTGTTGTTGCTGCTGCTGCTGTTGTATATTCATAATTCTATTTCCGGCACATTAACTCAACCCCAAAAAGCAGTCCGAGAAACCCCAAAAAATACCGACAAAACCAAATGAAATTCCCATGATCATGACCATGATATACTACAGAGGGGTCAATCAGTTGTTGTTCCCCCCCCCCTTTTTTCTGATCCCCCGCTTCCCACTACACCCCTACCTCCTTTGTGCAGCTACAAGATTTGTCGCTGACACGCGATCCGTGTGCTCAACGGGATGTGCTTCATTAATTGGCGTCCAACTCAAAAATACAAAAAAAAAAAAAACAAAAAGACAGAAAACGACAGAAAAATTATATTTCTTTTGGCAGCATCCGAAAGCCAAAAATGAATGAAGAATAAAGAAAAATACAATCAGGTAAAAGTTGTTAATAAAACGAAAACTAAACTAAATGAAATACAACACAGAAAATAACTGAAATGAAGCTAAAACAGAGTCAAACTGAGCGCATTATAATCAGATTATGAGCACTAATGATCCTTTAATGATCGGCGTTTAGGTCTCTCCGACCCAAAAAAAAAAAACAAGAAGAACGAGAAAAAAACCGAAAGATTCGTTTTAAATTGAAAGCCAGTCGAAGAGTTAAGATTCCCCGACTATTGTTTATTATAGTTTAGTCTGTAAAATGAAATCAAATCGAATACGTATCGAATTTGAATCCAAGCGCATCAATTCAATATCAATTTAGAAGCGTAACGCATTTCCTCTACATTAAATGTTGCTTTGGGGGCAAGTTCAACTAGGAGAATGGCCAAAATCAAATTGACCCCACAAGTCTAATTGAAATTGACACAGTTCCTCTTGGGATGATTGAACTAAGCCACAAATATTGCTTCTATGCTTTGAGAGTATTTTCTTATAATTAGATTGACTGTACTTGTATAACATAATAATTTTTAAAATATTATAGTTTAACAAATGATTACAAATTGGAAGTAGCATTTAAGGATCTGTTAAAAACAGTTGCATTTAGCAAAGGAGTTTTCTAAAGCTGTTAAATATCTAGTGGAATTTATTATACTTTTTATTTGCTCTCTATGAATTGTTGTCTAAGTATTTTCAATTAATTTTATATAATTTTAATGATTATTATCTTTTTAGAAATTCTTTCAATATAATAAAATACTCTTTTAATACTATTGTATCAATCGTAGCGCATTTGAGTGTTCATTTAATCCATTCTCAAAACCCTTTTTCATTCATTCTTTGATCTCGAGCCTCACAGTTTTCATGTTTCATCAATGAAAAGAGCGCACGCTGTGGGGCGCCTCAAACCTGCGGCATGCAACGGCGTTGCAGCTACTGTGCGTTGTTGTTGTTGTTTGGCTAATTATTTACAGATATGCAGTAAAACGAAGACTTGGGCCAAATGAGATCGCTCTCTGGCCAAGAACTCAAGACTTGAACTCAAAGTCCATTTCCGGTAAACGCTTTTAGTTGATTTCAGTTTCAGCTCAGTTGAGTTTCTTTTTTAGCTGTCGCGCAGGCGCGTTAATGAACTTTTAAGCGTTGCTACTGTGTGGCCAAGAGGACAAAAGGAAACTGGCTTGGCCAAAATAGAGCGGGGCTAACAGGGACAGGTGTAATTTAATTATGAGCAGAGAGACGGGGCACGGAGACGGGGAAACAGAGAATTTTACTCTGTGGCCGCGTCCAATTTTAATGACACATAAAATTGGTCACTTATGTTCGTCGCAATGAAAACAAAACTGGCCAGGACATGACACAACAGGACACACAGGACACTTGGTATCATTTGTTGTGTGTGCATGTGTGTGTGTGTGTTAGTGTTGCACATGTTGTTGTGCATGAAGCATTTTTCTGTGGCGTCATTGTCCTGACGCGGCACTCGAACTAGATAAACAGAGCAAACGTGTCCGAGTCCGAGTCCTAGTCCTGGTCGAGGTCCTTAAAAGCCGCTTAGCGTTAAGGGTAATGTGAACCTGTTACCAGTCCCAGTCCCTTTTCTATTCTCTCTCTCACTCTCCCTCTCTCTCTCTCTGTCTATTTTCTTTTCTGTTTGTGTTTTTCAGGTGTTCCTCTAGCCTCGAGTCCTGTCCGTCCTGTCGTCCTATAGTCCTATCGTCCTGTTATCCTGTCCGTCTCTCCTTTTTTTGTGGCTACAGGCGACAGGCGTTAAAATCATGTATCGCTGACTCGTTTAATTACAGTTACACGTAACAGCGCGCTTGTTGTCCGTTCGTCCGACCCTCGAGGGGTCACTCAACGCTTTGTTTGGTTTTGGGTTTCATTTGGTTTTCTTTTTTTTCTCTCGTTTTTTCGGCTCTCGATATACCTTTATTTTCTAGTCCAAAGTGAATTGTTGACCAACATATTTCCGTTTCCAATTATTAAGTGTAGTGTTTAACTAACTGTTATAGGCAGCTGATTGGCATGAAGCCTCATGAAAGCCTATAATCCAACCCTCTAACCTCGAGCGATTCCTATGAAATTAATTGGAGTGTTGGAGGAACTTGTTATAAAAGTATTAGCTTGATCGCTTTGAAAGTTTCCCAATTATTTCCCATATTTTTCCATAATATAACCTTTTAAACACGTTTGTTAACTATGAAATTAAGTAGTATGCTGGAGAAATATGTTGAAGAAGGTCGGCTAATTTCTTTATTTCTGTCTATACCTGATCTTATATCATAATAGAATCCTATAACTACGTGCGATTTTTATAAAATTCAATAGATTGATAGAAATCTATTACAGAAGAAACTTCAGCAATGTTTCAGCTTTATCACTTTAGGAATCACTTTGCTATCCTGGTTATACTCGAGTATATTTCACATTACAACTCTAACAAAGCCGATTTATAAAATAAAATAGAATAAAAGGTATATATTTCATACCGATTATAGTTATCTTCCAATATTTTAACATACTCATAACACAACCTTTTAAGAATAAGTTACTTATAAATAAAAGAAAGCTATGGAGAACAATGTAAAAAAGAGTATCCCAACTTTCAGTTTTATAACTACAGAAGTTATACCCAACTTAGCCCTCCAATCACGTCAGATGAAATTACTCAAAATAAAAGACAATTATGTCATAAGGCTTTGAGTTATAACTGACTTTAATTACTCAAGAATTTCTTTGTGTATTTCACAAATAAATAAATTAAAAATAAATGGGAAAACAATTAAAATAAATATTTTGCTGTATGTGGAGTCTCTTTCTCTCTTTTGATTTGCACAAATGGCGATTATAAAAATGGGAATGAAAATGAAATTATTAAAGCATTAAAGTATAAAAATTAATTAAAATATAATCAACATTACGTGTGCGGCATGGCGTGACAGCAAATTATATTTAATAATAGCGCCATAATATTTATTTGCCTTCCTCCCCCTCCTCTCCAGTCATTTCTTTCCTATTCCCAACACCAAGAACTGCAACTGGGTGAAAAATCAACAAACAATTTGGCAACAAACAACGGTAACAACAATTGCCAAGGCTGCAACAACCAATTGGATAGGCGCTCAGTTTGTTGCATGTTGCCCATGCAGCCCAAAAAGCAAAACAAATAATAAACTGAAAAATTAAAAGAAAAAATACAAAAATTAAAATGAAAATGGAAAAAAAGAATTAATTGCACTTAAATTGTCACTGCCGCAGCAACATTGTTGTTGTCGTTGTTGTTTGTTTATCGTGTTATCGACTCTGGCCATTTCATTAGTTGCCGTTGTTGTTGTTGTTGTTGCCGTGTTATTATTGCTGACGTTTTAAACGCAACTAATTAATGGTAATGGGTCACTTTGCATGGCCATCGCATGGACATCACTTGTTTGTTGATTTTGTAAGCAATTTTAGTTTTATTATTTTCGTTTTATTTTTTATTATTATTTTTCATCGTATGTTTTAGCTATCGATTTTTTGCTGATGTCGTTTTATTATTGTTCATACAATACATGACACATTTGTTAGCCAACAACAAAGTTGCCCACAACTGACTGGCAATCAGTTGTGTCTATCAATTGTTTAGCCGTTTCGAAAAATTCCCTCATTTATTGTTGTAAAAATTCCGTTCTTAAATCACACGCCCTTTTACTGTCAACAATATTTTCGTATACCGTAATAATATTTTCCATCTTTCAGTTTTCCTACTTAGTCCGAGATGATACTTAATAATTGAATTTATACGGATTTAATTTCTTTTAATGAGTTTGAAGTTAACACTGATATTTATAAATATCTATTTTATCACATTCTATATTTCAATTCATTATTTCAATTCTTTTCTATTTAAAATTCTAATTTTGTTAGATACAACTAAATTAATTTCTTCTTTAAATTTTTCATTAAAAATGTTTAGGTATTTTATTGTGTTTTTAGCTCCATATTAACATTATAGTTTCAAATTTCAAATCATTTTTTTTATAGCACATACACATATAAGAAACTGTTAATTTCTACTTTGTTGCTAAATTAAAGGCACAATTTTATTCCATTTTCAATATTTAAAACAAACTTCGCCACAATAATAAGAACAAAAACAACCAGGACAACAACAATTACAAAAAGAAGAGAATAGCTACACTGATCAGTGTCTTATATTAAAAATGTTCATTTCAAATATATTGTTCCTCAAATAAAAAATTTTGAGACCAAAAAAAATAAAACTAAGAATATTAATTATTAAAACAAATTAAAATTCGCAGTGTAAGTAAAAATATCATACAGTTTGAAATAAATAACTTAAAATGTTAAGAAGTTGAATCCTATTTTTAGAATTATTGTCTTGAATACTTCTTCCAGAAATGCTTAGTTGTTTTAATATTTTTCTAAGATTTGTGGTCTTCAAAATATAAGAATTTTTAATGTTTTTAAAATGACATTAATAGCATCTATAATTTATTCTACTAAGGCTTCATCTCTATTTTTAAAAAGATTTGGGTTCCGACGCTATTAAGTTGAAAGACCAATATCTTAAAATAAAACTCACTTATTTTTATCAGTGTAGAGATACTTGGTCACATCTTAAGGCTGTGTCTCATGCTTAATCCTTGCCACGTACTCTCATCTAATTGTATAAAAGCGTTTCCGTTACGTACGCCATTTTCACACACACACACACACAAACACACCCACATACACCTACACAACATGCCGAAACACATAGAAGAGCAAGAAAATTGCTAAATCCTCTCACAGACTGAGAGCTAGAAAGAGATGGACTACAGACTAAGTAAGTCGTTCGTGTCTGTATCAGTGTGTGTGTGTGTATGTGTGTACAAAACTTCAAGTCAAAGTATCTAAACGCACAGTTTTTCTGTATCCAAAACTGCATTAAATGCCATAAAATAACTTTTAAAATGCTTTTTACTTAACATCCTGCAAGCGTAACAGCAAAGCAGCGACGCCAACGTCGGCGTCGACGTCAACGTTGACGTTAGACGAGGTGTCAAAATTGTAATGGCAAGCAGAAAAACCGCCCAACCACCCACTGAGAGGCGAATTCCTTTGCACACCCACGCAGAGCGAAACAGACAGACAGAGAAAGAGAGAGAGAGAGGGAGCAAGAGAGGTGTCTGCATGTGTTTGCTGAGGAAGTGGGCAAAGAGAGAGCGAGAGCGTACGTCATAAAGATTAATTAACAATTTGCTGTAAAAAGGCAGTTGTTGTTTTTGTTTTTGTTGCTTACGTTATTTTTCTACTTCTGCTGTTTGTTGTTGTTGCTTTTTTCGTTTACTCTGGGTTTTTGTTATTGCCCTTTTTTTTGGCAGTCGTCAACGTTGTTGTCGTCGTTGCTTATTGGTGCGAAAGTTCAGCTGGCGATTGATGCGTGCGCCAGAGCGAGACGGCTGGTCTGTCAACAGACCGAAGAGACCGTAAGCGAGAGAGTGTTGAAGCATGTGTGAGTGAGCAAGGCAGCGCTGCTTTCGGCTTTCAGCTTTGGCTGGACCAAAATTATCGACAGCGGAAGTTAACACACTTTAAATCAATTAGAAAATAAAAGGCGGAGTTTAAACGAGGCAGCTTAGCAGACAAAGAAGACGTTGCCTTGGCCAAAAACCACCACCACCCAAGGGTCTTGTATTTGTAGCAGCAGCAGAGGCATCGACTGAAGCAGCGACTGATGCAGAGGCAGAAGCAGAGACTGAGATAGAGGCAGCAGCAGCTGCCGATGCCGGGTTAAGTGACATGCGTGCGCAGAGTTCTTGTTGTTGTTGTTCTTGTTGCTTTTCAATTTGCCTGCCAACTGGTTTCCCCTTTCCACCCCCTACAAATTACTCAGACCATTCGACTGTGGTGAGTTTCTCTGTTTCTTTGTTGTTGTGTCTGTGATTTTTATGGCATGTCTCTTCATCTCCCTTCTCTTTCACCTTTTGCTGACTGGCAGCGGTTATAATTTGTATTTGTTAACAAATAAATAACTCTTTATGAGGTAAAGGCTAGTGCCGAAAGCATACACAAACCCCCACTGGCAGCGATTATTAATTTTATTTGCTAAATAACAAATAAAGTCTAGTGTCGAATGCATTTTCAGTTCCTGAATACAAATTAACTTACGAAAGATATTGAATTTTCGTGATCGTGTACTTACTCTTCAAAAAACGCAGGCATATGTCAGCGTCAGCGTCTTTTCTTCTTTCTTGGGCCGTCGCAACTTAAAATTGTTTTGATGAATAACTTTCAGTTCATATTCGTACTGTACATCATTTCTGCAAAAAAAAAAAACAAGGAATTAGTTTTAAATTTGCTCTTGTATTTCGACATTGTAGCTTGTAACTTTTAAAAATGAGATCACAATTTTGAGACTATTTAAATCTGGTTAATATATAAAAGAACCTATATACATACCAAATTTGCCGTCCCTAGCTCTAATATTCTCTACTTCGTCACTAGCGTGAACTGCCTTCTACAGTAATTTGAGCGAACCTGCTCTGATCTTCAGCTGAACCTCTACGGAGAGAGCCAAATGTGAACAGATGGAGAAAGAGAGAGGAGGGGAAATGAAGCTGGACAGTAGCCAAGTGGATCCCATTCCTAGGTCATCGGCGTGACAAAACTGTGGGTCAACAAAAACAATGAGATTGCAGTTTGTTTGTCCGTTGGCATCAATGAATGAACGACTGAATAACTGAATGAATGAAATCAACGCATGACTGAATGAAAAGGCAAAGTTACAAATTTTTGTAATGCTTCTCAATCAAAAGTGCTCTCATTGAATGCCACAAAATGTCACATGGGAATCCCACGCAGACACTACAAACAACACATGGCTATACTTCTATTATGAAAGAGCAGACAATTTTGGGCTACAGTAATGCCTACTTAACTGGTTTTACGCACGGAAGAGGTGTTGTTATTTTTTTTTGAATTGAAATATACTATAACATTTTGGACTTGTGTCACGGAACAAAGTTTTGATTCGAGAAAGAATGTGACTTTGGATTGTGCGAAAGTACTTTATAGTTATTCTAATTTTCTGCAGTTAAATAATTATAAATAAAGTTTATATATATTTATATGTTTATTATAATATTTTTAATTTATTAAATTTTAAGTTATAATTTGAAAAAGAAAGAAAAAATGTTTTAAAAGGAAATTTAAAGTACTTTAAAGAGTGTTAAGATATCTTATAAGGGATAAATTGGATTATAATGATATTCAAATAGCATTTGTTTTACACTCAACTTGAAGTACAACCCCGTATCGTTCAATTCCAATTTCAACTTCCTTTCCATTTCCCTTCTGTCCATACTCTCCCCTCTGTTCCCTTTCTCATTGCAATCTGCACATTTTGACAAATTTCTTTTGACATTTGACTGGCGACACGGGCAATGTCAATTCAAATGGGCCGCCAGACAAAAGGGCGTGGCATTATTAACGCTTTGCTGATTTTGCTGATTAAGCGTCAAAACTTTTGCGGTCAGAAGAAGCCGAAGCCGATGCCGAAGCTGAAGCTGAAGTTGAAGCTAAAGATGGAATAAAAGAGGTAGAGGGAGTTAAGGAGAAGAACAACAAAAGTCGCCGCAATGTCTCGAAAACTTCTGACGCAATTCGTTATATTTGGATACAAAATTTGCAACTGTGGCAACATCTGCCACGCCCATTAAATGTGGGCGACACTAAAATGCGTAAAAATGCGCAACGATTTTAATTTTGGAGATTTTTTCCTATACATTTTTTCTCAATTCAACTATTTTGTTGGGCCATGTTTTTTGGTTTAATTTCTTACGTTTTTTAGGTTTTTTTTTCCTTTTTTTTTGGTTGTCATCGTCGTCGTCTCAATAGAGTCAAATGTTGTCGTTGTTGCTATAATATTATTATGGCTTTTTAAAGTATTAAACTAAGTAGCATTTGTTGTCTGTCTCTATATTTGTCTCGCTGTCTGTTTGTCAATTTATTTCCACTCTCGCCTTACATTTTCTGCGTCTTTTTGGTTAATTGGCTAAAAATTTTCTACCAAATTACTTTAATTATGACAGTTACACAGTCCGCTTTATAAGTAGATGGACATACATAGATATATATAGACATTTATATAGATACTATATATAGTTGCTGGTTATTTAGCTGTGCTTATTGTCTGGTCACTCTTCTTGGCTTTGTCATGCTCCATTCTTCTTAACTATTACCCATTCCCCTTCCCCTTCCCAATTCCATTCCCGTTTCATGGGTTGTCAACATTTAAGATGCTCTTAATATTGTTGTTACAAAATGTGTTAAATAATTATAGATATGTATACTATATGTATATTTGTTATTTGTTGTAGACATAATCTAGAGAAATATTGTAAGAAATAGGGGAGGAATAGGGAAAGTAGAAAATATGAAGAGAAATATATATAATCTATAGATATATTGTTTGAAATTTATGAGGAATAGGAAAAATTATAGAGAACTCGAAAAAGAATGTAAAAATTAATTAAGATAATAATGGTATGCAAAAAAAATTAAAACATCGAAAACGTATCGAAGTATGAAGAGAAATCGAAAGGCAAATACAAAAATGAAAAGGAAAATGAATAAAAGATATAGGATAAAAAGAGGAATTTATTATATTTAAGTAATTTTTTTTATGATTAAATATCATTTTTATATTTAAAAATAGCTAGGGAAATGGAAAAACTTAATTGTCGTATAAACATATATTATTTTAGTAAGCGCAATTAAATTTAATCAGTATCGCATTATCTTACACACTTAGCAAGGGCAAGATAATTAATTAATTACTTAAATGTTTTTGTTTCTAAGACACATAAAAGTCTCTTTCCTTTCATGAGTGTTGAGTCTTCAAAAAACTGATTGTGAGCTTAGGCAACTCGTGTAAACGGCATAAAATATATGTATGTACTTATATAGATTTTCAGTAAATCCGCTATCGAGGAGGCATTATTGCATAAGGCTGGGGCATAGCTTTAATTGCTCGACTGGGCATGTTGCATGCCACACGAATGGGGCTAAATTGGTGGTTAAGGAAGGGGGTAAGGGGAAGCGGTTTTTATGTGTGTTTTGTGGCCAAAATTGAAGCGTACTTCCGTGTTGCGAGCGAAATTGAAACGTTTTTGCAGTCAGTGTGGCACGGGAGCAACGTTTACAAATTACGCATACGCCGCTTTGTACCGGCAACAGTTGCCACTCAAAAAATAAAAAAAAATAGTGTAAAAAAGTGCAAAAAATATTAAAAGCCAGCTGAAAAAATACAAACTGCAAAGTCGAACGCATTGCAAATGCTGTTGGCCATGCTTGGCCGAGCACAAAACATTAATAAATACCTGCGGTTTAATTCGAAATAATTTGTTTAAACATTTCCTTTTGTTTTAACGCTGCCCGTTTGCCAATTAAACATTGCGTCGCAGCTCCACAACATTCTCAGACTCCTTCCCTCTCTCTTTCTCTCGCTCTCTCTCTCTTTGTCTGTCTATCTATAATTAAAATAGCTACAGATACAGATACATTTGTATCTTTGTGTGTGTGTCTGGTTATGTGTTCAGTGGGAAGCTGTGTAGCATTGTTCAGTTGGATTGCAATACATAAATTGCAAAATGCATTCACTAAAAACATCAACAACAACAGCAACAACATCACGATGAAGTGATACACATCGCCAAATCGAATTGCTAATTGGTGGAGAAATAGCGACAGAGAACGAAAGAGATTGATAAAGAGGAAGGGGGAAGGAAAGAGACACGTGATCGCTTCAAGGCCAGGAAAACAGTTAGTTTTAGTAAGCTTTAAGTTAAACAAAAGCTCGCCCAGTAATAAATACCGTTAGAAAGGCTTATACATTGAGGCTGATCACCTTTATTTGGTCGAAAATGTTAAAGCTTTTAGCTTAATTCAAAGCTCATTTATACAGCTACACAACGCCATACTCAAATAATTGATGTATATTATATATTGGAATATCTACTTGAAATATTTTAATTAAATAAGTAATTTAGTAGTTAGCTTTAATCTAAAGCATTCTCGTTGACTTAAGTCAAAGCTGAAGCTCCATACTCACTTAAGACAAAGCTCTAAGAAGTAAACTATTTAAGAAGTAAACTATATGTCCCTTTCTTATTAGACTACCCTTTCTATTATACTTAATCCAAAGCTTTCGTTTACAGTACACTCACACATTTTTTCACATTTAATTGAATATTCAACACTAGATCAGTTAATTCTAGTACCCCTACTACTAATTTTAATTGTTTATACTAAAATGTATTTAGTTTTCACGTAACTCGCGTAATCAGATTCCACATTGACTTGATCTAAAGCTCTCGCATACACACACACACACACACACACACACACACACACACACACACCGCGAGAGTCACACATTTAGGCTAATCTATTGCGTTGAGTCAACTCTGGCTGCAACTTCGTTGCATTTAATGTCATTTAGAGTGAAATAATGTTAATCGCATGTCCAATTTAATGACTTTTAGCACACCGCTCACAGCTCGAAACAATTTGCATGCATTTGGCTTGAGATCAGCAAATCAAATAAACAACAACAATAAGCAAACAATCATTAAAATACGAATTCAAAAATACTCTTTCTATAGATAGGAAAATATGAAAAGTAAAGTGTTTCACTCTTAAAACAAATGTACCACAGGAAATGTAGACAGATCTTTTTCACTACTTGAGAATTTTATGAGAATATCCGAGTATTTTTAAAACTGTAACCGAACTAAGATTTTCAACTGAGTATTCAAGAAGTTACATCTGTACACTACATACTAAATGAACAAATTGTCATACCCTCAATTAGAGTGTAGCAAAAAAAAACTTTAATTAAATTGCCGCGCGCATTGAAATTGAATTGAAAATCGGTTTTGTTGCGCTTTTTTATGTCATGATTACGACGAAGTGCTGCAAAGAATGGCGAGAGAGGGGAAGAGCGGATAGTGTAGAGTGGAGAGGACTGTAGTGACAGAGGAGAAGGCGAGAGTCGGTTGGCAATTTGGCCAAGCTGGCAACAAGATCTGTTTTGACTTTGGCCAAATAAGCATTAAATCTCACAGTTTTGGGGCAACGCCAAGCGAATCAATGTATGATCACAAAAGCGAAAACGTAAATGAAACCGACCCCAAAAAAAAGAAAGAAAAGAAAACCGTCGCAGAAACCGAAACCAAATCTTGAAAAAATATCAAAGGCAGATGGAGACACAGTTGGAATTGAAGTCGAAGCTGAAGTTGAAGCGGGATTTTGAAGCTAAAGTTGAGGTTGGAATTGATGTTGGAAAGGGAGTTTGGAATTGGAGTTTGTTGCGCTTTGATGTTCAAAGTTGTTGTTGTTGCTGTTGTTGTAGTTGCGGCGGGTTCTGATTTGAATTTTTATGCATTTTGACAAGGCTCCAGGTTCGAGTCAACAGTTTGAAGCGGCGTGTGGCCAATGTTGTCGTTGTTGTCGTTGTTGTTGTTGCTGTTGTTGCGGTTGTTACTGCTGTTGTTGTTTTGCCAGTTTAAAGAACGTTTCATTTGTCTCAATCAGCAATCAAAATGAATGTTTTTTACTTTACTTTTATTTGAATTTGTCTTTGAGCTGGCGCGCTTTGATCTTTGGCTTAACATGGTTTTTCAATTTTCGAGTATAACTTTTTATCACTCTATTTATTTGATTTTGTTTCTGTCTCTTTTCCTCTCTCAATATCTAGCTCAATTTGCTCTGATTTAGACTTGATTGAACTCTATAATTAAGTTGCCATTTGCCATTTGTCGTTTGTCTCAACAATCTCAGCTTAAAAGCGAAATTATCTTTAACTAAACAACTACACTTCTCTTTTTTTAAAGCTCTTTAACAATCTCTTTAGCAGTTTTGTTAGAGATGAGAGCTGTACAAGCACTACAATTAATCGATAATTTTCTATAACTTCAATACCGTCAGCTTTACTTTAAATGCGAGTCGTCAAAATTACCGTTAACAATGTTTTCCTAATGTTACTTGACACAATTAAAAATTAAATATATACTAAATAACTAAAAATATTTAACTTAAAAGCTATTATTTCTATTTTATATTCTGCAATTTGATTCCTAGTGCTTAAGCTTATTATTTATGGCACAAGTTACTATTATAGATTTTAAAAAAAAAAATAGTAGTAGGCCTCACATTTTTCAATTAAAAAATAATTAAATTTAACTTCAGAATATGAAATATTTGTAGTTTATCAAGCCATTTCATTGATTTTAACTTATCGCTAAGTGAATCGATCGATTTAAATATCTTTCCTTTATCTGTCTTAATATCTACCAATATCAATAACCATTTTTTTTAATGCTGTCCTTCTCAATAATTAAATACCTATTTGCAGTTAACACTTTGTGCATTTGTGCAATTTGCAATTCCCACGAACTGAAAACGCGTCCACTTCGCCAATCCAATCAAAATCAAAAGCGAGTGTCACATTTAACTTGAGGCTCAAACATTCAAGATGACAAAAAGCCAACAAGTTCGCTTTGCACTTAAGAAATCTGATAAAGCAAAAATATAAAAAATGAAAAGAAAAGTAAAGAATTAAAGGGAGCAGCATTTCATCCGCTTCCCTCACTTCTCACTCTTTTTTCATCTCTTCTCCCTTCCTCTCTATCTCTCACTCTCGATTCGTCCTTCTCGTTGCACTCGTCACGTGAGTTTTAGCGCAAAACGCTTTGAACGATTGAATGCATCTCCGATCTGAAGTTGCAGGCATCAAGCAGCAAGAGCTAGAGATGGACAAATACTTCAATAGTTTTTTAAATTTAATCACGTGACTATGTTTGACCTATCTAGATATTAAGAAATTTAGCAAACAGCCGACGCCCATTATACAAATTTAAAAAAAATTGGTATAATGAGAGAATATATGTAGTTCTAGATATAATTTATCTCATTTTTTTTAGTTATTTGCTTTTTATATTGATATTTTTAAAATACTTAGCATATAAAAAAAACTCAAGAAAATAAATACAGATATGTAAAAATTGCGCAAATAAAAAACTAGCAGTCTTACTTAATTTATTTTATTTTACAAACACATCTCTTTTAAATTGCTTGTGTGTTATTTTGTCTTTACTATAAAAATGGTATAATTATTTGCTTAAATATAAGAAATAATGTTTAAGCTATTTGTACTACGAAAAATTTAGAAATAATGCAACTTCATTTAAAAACAAAATACTTTAATAAAATAGTTTTGCTTAAGGCCAAATAAACTTATTCAACAAGTAGCTAGAGCTTTTACTTATGCTTTATTATTTTAAATTGCAATCAAATTTACAGCTAAAATTTATTTATTTAAATTATTATTTACATCAGCAGGCGATTTAAGGTTGTCATTAACTTAGACACAACATGAAGTTATATTAATTACAACCTTAGATCACTTATGGATTTATATATTAATTAGTTAATTTATATGTCCAGCTTCATATACACATAAATAAATAATAAGCACAATAAATAAATTAATGATAAAGAAAGCTAAATAACTAATAATAACTATAATAACTAATATTATTATCCTAAAAAAGTCGTGTTCTCTATATGTCACGACACACGCCCAACTCTAAAGCAAAAGGTAGAAGAGTCAAGCGCGTTAAGTCGCCGACTGCCAACTGACAGAGGCAGAGACACTGAGAGAGGGAGAAAGAGAGAGAGTGGGAAAGAGAGGTGCGTTGGAAGAGGCATGTTGCAAGATGTGCGCTGGATCCTCCTCATCTGCGACCACTCAAAAGAAGTGTCACACACAATCCGCTTGCATTTTGGCATTTGTCAACTTTCATGCGCTGCGTTGCGCATGCGCAACAACAACAACAACAACAACAATAACAACAGCAGCAGCAACAACAACAAGAATTAGCTGCAACACAGAGAGTGGAAAAACAGTGGCGGCATCGACTGTATAAGCCGCTTGTGGCTGCCTCTTGCAGCGGGCGCTGTTCACTTTTTTGTGTCCTTTATCTAAAATGCTTTTTGCGTAAATTGCGTATTGAGTTTAAATTAAATTTGCCAAGATTAAGATAAGGAATTGCAGTTTGAACTCGCAACGGCAGCAGCAGCAGCAGCAGCAGCAGCAGCAGCAGCAAGATGTGGCAGCAACAGTTGCTGTTGCTGTTGTTGTTGCCACGGGATTTGAGCTGCATTTGCTGCGCATTGGCGCGTAACCAAAAAGGTGTCTTAAACGTTTTCTTCCAACAGTGGCAAGGATCGGGGGCAAGGTGGCAAGGTGGCACAGCTTAGTTGCAGCAGCAGCACAGACACAGAGAGAGAATGAGAGAGAGAGAGAGAGAGAGAGAGAGATCGGGAGAGAAAGAGACAGCAACTGCGACGGTGACAGCGCGAATTCGCTTAGAAAAGATCGATGGGAATGTTGCATGCATGTTAAATGAGTGTGAATAAGTTGAGAGTGAATGGAGTGAGTGGAGTGAGTGCGGCAAGTGAATTAGCTTAACAGCTTGTCAGTCTAATAAGGACAACTAATAACGGCACTTTTCGCATCAATTGTGAATCATTTGTGAATACGATAAAATATTTCAAAGTATTTCAAGTTCTTACTCTCTAACATCTTAAGCAGCAGTTGAGTGTATTCAAAAATTTATTTAGTTTGGATAACAAACAAATCGAATTTTGTTTATTATTTATATAATTTATAAGTTATTCTCAACCATTTATTTATAACAATAAACATTTTTCCAATTTTCTGACTTATTTGACTTTAAAAACTTGCGAGACCTGCAAAATTTTAATCTCCAACACAGTGTACTCATAATAATAATATTTATCACTTACATCTCTTTTTTATTCACAAATTGACTTCAGTTATAATTGCAAATTAATTGCTTTAAAAATTGTATAATAGCTATAAATATTTATTTATCTCTATGCTCTCGTGATTTTCTATGCTCATGAGCATCTTCATAGAGTCAATACGCTACAAAATATTAATTGGGTTTCAATTTTTCTGTATTTCGCATTAATTTATTACTGTTTTCTTTGAATACATTCATGCTTAAACTTTTAAAATAGCTCACACAATTATACCATACATTATTATTAATTAAGATAACATTCAATCAGATTTACATTAGTATTTTTATTTATATTTATTCCTGCCTAAACTTTAACAATAGCTTACACTTGGCAGCATTTACTCTCACTCAAAAATAATTCGGATAAAATATATTATGTACTTATTCACGCATTTATTCATGGGTGCATTCAGAGTTATCAACCTGCCACAACGGCTACTGCAAGTACGCAAACAAATGCGCTTGCCTCAAACTTCTTTCTACCCACACTCGTAGATATTCAGACTCAAACTCACGCTTATTCACACACACATACACACACACCACAGACACTCACCTTCTAATTACTGTGACCCTATTGCGAGGTTCCACTGTGGCTACTTGAGTTTTGTGCGCATTCATTGGATACATTTCTTAAGCGGCGCAACGCACTTCCTTTCTGGCATTTAGTGGGGCAAGTTGTGCCTTGTTTATTTACCTCTCTTTGTCTGTGAGTGTGAATGAGTGTGAGTATCTGTGTGTGTGTGTGACTGTGTGTGTGTGCAACGCTAACGTGTCAAATGTCTCAAAACACTAATCCCCTAAGCAGCTTAAAGATCGCGATGCGTTGTGAGTCTTAAGGCAAATAGGAGGGTGATCGACATCGAGAGATCGAGACGAAGATCGCGGTGAAGATCGAGCTCTAGATCTGTACAGACTGTAGACGAGGGCCAGGTATAAGTATTGGGTATAGGTACATATACCCAATAGGTAGCATTTGATAGAACAGGAGAAACTTCTGTTGCCTGACTGTCTGCTTGACCGTGGCAAAGATCGAATAATCGTTCGAATGATCGTCACTTTGGCAGTTCAACAATTTCTTACACACATTTCATTCATCAGTTTGTATGTGTTGGCTTTTCTTCTTTATTATTACGTTTTTTTTTTCTTCTACACTTTTTTTTTTGCTTTCTCCTAACTGTTTTACACGACGGCTCGTTGATCTCTTTATTGATATCACTTTTGATTTTCTGTCGTTCGATTTGATAAGTTGTCAGAAATCATAACAGGCCATAAGTAAAGCCGAGGCAAGTAAGTAGCCCCCGGATTGCGATTTAAGAAGTTGAAATTGAAAAAAAAACCAAATAAAAAAAAATGTACAAAAAAAAAACAGTTTGGTAATTGAAAAATGATTTCTAATATGCACGAAATTAATCACATTTTGGATTTGTTCGCCTCACCTCACCTCGTCTTGCCTCACGGCATTGATCGCCACTTTGAGCGACAGCAACAACACAGTAGCCAGAGGCGGAGAAGGGGAGTGGGTAGGGGAATGGTAGGAGGGAGGGGCGACTCAAAGTCCGAGTGTCGAGTGCTTTTTTGCAGCCACTGTACGTCTGTTTGTCCGTCTGTCGCTGTAGCTGGAAAATTAACTCGCTCATTGGTGTCTGTCAATTGAAATGTCAGAAACGATTTATAATTTCTGTTTCTTTGCCTGCTGCCAACAAGTTTATTAAGATGGGGCTGTTGACCAAGTTAACGAAGGCAGGGGGTGGTGGTTTCTATAAGGGGGCGATGAGGTGTTAGGTGAGGGGAGGGAGGGGGTTAGCAACGCAACTTTATCGAAAACATAATGCTGATAATTGCAAAGGAGAAAAAAGCGTCAACTTGATTTCGCATTTATGATTTATTTACACTATGCCTGCCAATACACTGAGAAAAATCAATTATATAAATATTGAATTAATAAGAAAAAACTCAACTCGACGCAGAGATATCCTGTAACTACTAGGAGGGTTCTGCTAAGTAAAAAAACGTAATAAAATTAATGTTAAGAAAAAGATGTTTCATTCTGTACTCAATTAATAGACTATTGTAATGCAATTTTTAGAATATGTAATGTGTTGCAGTTTATTATTAGTTTGTGGATTTTTTAAAAAAAGAGTGCAGAATATATTAAGGAAATCATTATCTGAACTCTTCAAATACCCTACACCTTGTACATTTGCAAGTAAAAATCCTTTTTACAAAAATAAATAAAAATAAATAAGTTTGGCAATTTAAAGTACAGTGTAAAGAGAGAGGAAGAGAGAGAACAGAGGGATAGACAGAGAGAATGAGACAAGAGGAGAGACAAAGATCATTAAGCAAAAGTCGGGACTGTTGTCAGGTTTGACACTTTAGCATACAAACGACATATGAAATGGCTTAACGAATATTGACAGCACGCCTAAAAGTGACCATTTGAAGAGCAGAAGACGCAGTCAGAGTCAGAGTCACAGTCACAGATACATTTTGCAGATGCAGATACAGATGCAAATTGCAGATACAGATACTGGTATGGATACGGATTCGGATTTAACTTTGGATTGCGGATGCACGCAGCATACATGGCGTATTACAATCAGGCAGCTTAAGTGTTGTCCCGATGGAGTTTGAGAGTTGGATAATGATGGAAAAAAGAGAGGGAAGGGGAGGGGATTGGAATGAGGCGCAAAATGTGTTACGGTGTTAATGCCAGTGCTCAATTATGGACAGCGATAAAATCGATTGGTTCATTTAAATTGAATGCCTTTTGATAAACGCGACGCAAAGTATGCAATGCTTTTCGATTCGATATAAGCGATGAGAAGAAAGAGAAGGTGAGAGAAGAAAAATGGAGAGAGAAGAGGATATTTTAGAATATATAGAAAGAAAGATAACGTGAAAGAGAAAGTGTTTGCAAATGCCATTAGTAGCAGCCAGTAAAACGTTTCTGCTGTTTCTGCATTCTCCAGAGAGTGAGAAACATGGAGAGAGAGAGACTGAGTAACACTCTAAACATACTACAAATAATTGGTAAGAAATATAAACAAAGGAAGGAAGCGCTCAATACACAAGTTAGATAAGTGCTGTGCATCTGTTTGCGGGATTGATTACATCAGAGGCAGCAGGTACAGTTGAGAGCGCATTAACTACATGGTTTATGGCAACCACAGCAACAGTAACAGCAACAACAACAACAACAACAACAGTGCGGACAACAACAATAAGAGTAAGTGATTCGTAATTATGAGTTGTGGTGCAAAAAAGTATCTCATAGATGCGCAGCTCTGACTCGTAAGTAAACTGGTGTAAAATGTTATGCAAACAATTTACAAACAATTGTGTGGCAGTGTAAGAGAGGGCGGACAACAGCAACAACAACAACAGCAGCAACAATAACAACAACAATAGTAATGTTGCATTTACATATGTGCATTGTTGCCGCCGTTCGCATCAGCGATTGATGCAAAAGCCACAAGCTGCAAAATTAACAGCAAATTAAGCGTTTTCCTTTGGGGGCCACCGGTCGAAGCTTAATTAGTTACAATAGATTAAATTTCAAATGAAATTTATAACCGCAGCAGCAGCAGCAGCAACAACAACAACAATAAGTTAGAATGCTATAGTCGGATGTGCCCGACTGTGAGATACTCTTAATCCGTAATTTAAACAGATCTTTCAGTGAATTGCAACAAACGGTTAGAAAAAGTAAGATATATTTTTGACTAAAAATTATTTAATAAATTAAATATTTAACCTTAAAAAAAATGAAATGCAGAAAACTTTTTGTGGACTTATATTTACAATTTAACATTCATTAAGTTTTTTGAATAATAAAAAAATTCAAATATTTACAAAACGTATAAATAAAATACAGAAAAATTGCCTGGGTTTTTATTTTAAAATCAAGATACATTTAATTATTTAAATAATTAGAATAGCTAAAATAAGAGTTTTAGACAATGGCCGAATCGACCTGAAATTTCAAGGCACTTTTTAACTTTTCAGGGTAGCAGATACTTTCTGCTGCCTGTTACGCACAAAGTCATTATGCTATGCTACTTTTGTACCTTTTAAGGTACAGGGTTTATAAAATATAGCAAGGCCGTCTTTCTTCGGGTAAACTTGCAACGTACTCGCAAAGTATGACTATGACTAATTAAGAGCGCTTGCATTCACACTCACACTAACATTCACAAATACAGAACCCAGAGGGAACCACTCTCATGGTCCGCTCATTAGCGGTGCATACAGTTTTGCACCGCTGCAAACTGAGAGAGAGTCAAATCATGAACCTGACCATGGCCCTGTGTTGCTAAAATAGGTAGCTATAAAAACATTTTTATTTTCAATATTTTAAAAATGCTAAAAAAAAATAATTTTAAATTGGCAAACAACAAAATACAAAATACAACTTTAAATATATTAACAAAAGGAACCAAATAATTTAACTTGTAGACTTTTCGCACATTTTCTAGCTTTTACAATTGTAAAAGTGCCAAATTTAGCAATAAAATAACTAAAATGGCAGCACTACCATGAACCTGGGTCGTAGTCAAGATTCAGGGGTCCAAGCTAAGCTTGGACTTGGAATTGGACTCGAGTTGCAAGTGGTGCGGACTGAATTAAATTGCGGTGGCGTCAGTTCATTACAGGTGGTTGACTTTTATGTCGTTCCCTGTTCCCGCTTCTTCCCCTTGGGCTCCGAATGAATGCTCCTCTCTTCTAGAGAACTGAAGCTCGACGTCGTGTCGCGTCACGTCGCAGTTGCGTTGCGTTGGCTTGTTAAATGTCTTGACTCAGTTTTTCCTTTTTGTTTTTTTCATTTATATTTTTTTTGTTTTTTGCCTGCTTTGTTTTTTGTGAAAAATTTACGAAGCGTTAACGAAGCATTAAAGCGCGCATTTAACAAATTTACTTAAAACTGCATAAATTTTCAGTCTACAGCGGAAGTTGCCAGCGTCGCGTCGCGTCGCGTCGTCGTCTCAGCCGGCGTCGCAGCTGCGCATGCGCAGCAGAAAAGGCAACAGAAAAAGCAGCAATCTACATATAAGGAGGAAAAGCAGCATGTAGTCAACTCGGTGAGCCGCCCCATCGTCATTTTCACGTCGCGCTTATTATATTTTCATCGGTTTGCCTCAGGTGCTAACATTGCCAACATGCCAGTAACAACTTTGCAGATCATTTTGTCGTTTAATCGAGAGCAATTTATTAATCTAACGGTCTATTAGCACAGCAATCAATTTGATATTAATAAGGAAACTGCAATTGATAGCACTGCCAGATCTATTAGGATTACTCTTTGAATTGCTTTGAAAATTATTAAAATAATGATAACAATATTGATTACATTGCTATGGCCAATGGTAATGTTAATATTAATATTAATTTTAATGTTATTTCTAATGCTACTGCTATTGCCAATGCTAATTTTAATATTTATATTAATGCGAATGCTTTTTCTAATGCTAATGCTGATGAATATACTAAGGCTTTTATCAATATTAATGAAAATGGTTTTAACAATTTTTAATAGTAATAAAAACTAGTTAAAACTAGACAGTTGTGTACATTTGAGCCATTATTGAGTTTAATCTACAAATATTCAATTATTAGTCATTATTTATTCTTATAAATTAATCACTTTTAGTCTCTGAAAACTATACAATAACCGCAATAATAATATTATTATTCCTATTCTACAAATTTGCACTGATTTATTAAAATCTACCTAACCCTTAAACAGTTACAGGGTATACAGAAACAACTTCAAAGCATGTTCTTAAAGGAGAACATAGCAAAAGACATTAATATTGATCACTTATGATCCCAGATTAAGAATAAACCAGACATACCCTTGTCATTTTGGTATTTGCAGGGTATAGTATGGTAAATAAGTCAGGTTCATTTAAGTAGCTACTTGAATTATTCACAGATCTTAAAAGATATTCATAATTATGGTCAGAGATCTATGATTACGAGTTGAACCATCTATTTAGTTAGCTGCTTATCAAAGTACAAATGTTAATATGCATACTTAATAAGTGTGTGAGTGTGTGTCAGTGTGTGCGGGTGTGTGTCTTTATAATTTGGCTATGTGATTAATTGTCTTAAAGATAGATCTCCGACGTTGAAGATGAAGGAGGGGCCAAAGTTCGCTGAGGCGGAAAAAATGAGTAGCGAGCAAATAATAAGAAATAAAATTCAAAATGCGCTTCAAAGAAACTACAACGGTTCGTTAGACGTTAAATGCTGTTGCTAAAACCAAAAACCAAAAACAAAAAACACAACTAATTTATAGGGTCGAGAGCTAAAGAAAAGATGAACAAGTGTTCTACTGAAGAACCAAAGAACCGAAGAGCCGAAAACCCGAGAAACCAGAAAATCCTCCCGCCCCACAGATGCTCATTACATTAACTGAAGCGCGTCTATTATTAGCACATTATTCAAATGTTGAGTGGTTGCCCTGGTCAGTGGTTGAGTGGTTCAGTTCAGTTCAGTTCAGCTCAGCTCAGTTGTGTTCAGTGGTTCGGTATCAGAAAACTACGAGTAGGTGAAAAGTGGAATGTGTTTTTGTGAATGATTTATTGTAATTTGGTTTAAGAGTTATGTTCACACCAACCCCGTCTTGAGCATTCTTGCATTTAATCTAATCTTAACCTTGTTGTTCTTTTTCTCTATTTTAATTTTTTTGGAGAGAAACAACTCTCCATTGGGGGTGGATCGTTTTTGGGTCTTTGGGCTTCGTCTTTCCACTGTCCATATGCAAATTAATGACAAATTAAGGTGTGTGTTTTGCAGCGGCCTCCGTGGCGCGTTAATGAGCCATTTTCGGCTCAAGACCGAATAGAAGAGGGAGATGAAGGTGGAAGAGTGGCCAGGAGATGGAGAGAGAGAGAGAGAGGGAGAAGGAGGTACCTCTTATCTAGCAGCCAACTCAAATTGGGTGTGAGAATAAATTTCTCAGTTTTATGAGTCGCTCGCCTCGGCGTTAATAATGGGCACTCAATTGGGTTTTAAAGCCTCCGAAGAAAGACTCGGACTCTAGACTGTAGACTGTTGAAGAAAAACCCTGGTTTCTATGGTTCTTTTTGGCCGTTAGATTTTTTATTCAAGATTAATTGTTAATTTTTTATTGCTGGTCTCATTTTCGTCTCGTCTCGTCTCGTCTGTGGCTGTGGCCCGAAAGAAATTAAGTTGAGTTTAAGTAGTTTTTATTTTCGGCCTTTTGAGGCAAACGAACGGAAATGTTATCGCCCAGTAAAGTACCATAATTTGTAGTCATAAATCTTTTAATCTAAACACCAAATAAAATACTATTTCGGCATAATAAACCTGTAGAAACGTTCAGATGCGATAGAAAGCCAACGATTATACTGAACTACACACCCAAAAAACTATCGAATATAATTTGATCAACAGAATGGATAAATATAGAGACTTGAACGCAGATTCGATCAACGTTTTTTAATTGAAATTGCGTGGGCGATCGTTAAGATCAAAATAAATGGAAAGTCCGATTAAAACCGATTTACTGTTAACTCTATGGGAAGGGTTTTTTTTTTACTCTACAATCTGTACTAAATTCAACAAATTAGCAAAGGAATAGGTTGATTCAGGCAGAGTTCGTTAAGATCAGCCGATATTGTGTTGTCTACATTAGATTTGTTTTTTTTCTAGAGATCTTAAGTATAGGTGGGAAATAAAAGGAGTTTCGAATAGAAGATTTAGATTCTTTATATGCATTTTATACTTTATATGAATATTAAAGAATGAAGAATATACAAATGGAATGTTAGATGAAATATGAATCAAATGAAGTCCATCATATATTACATATTAATTATTTTAAATACTATTATAATGTGGAGATGAAAGGAAATTCAGGTAGATATTAAAAATAGTAATTTAAATTCTATTTTTTAGGTAGTAGTTAACCTATGTAAGGAGTCCTTTTCGCAGGATGCTATTGTATTGAAAAGTCAAGAATTGTATGAAATAATGAGTTAACTGATAGTTTATTTTATATGTTCATGCTGGAATCATTAAAATGAATGAAAATACAGTTACTCTTAGCAGTTAAAGGAATAATTGACTCTTCAAAACGGTTCCAGTTGAAAGTGGAGAGTTTAGAAGTGAAGAGTTATATAGAATCACGCATATATGTATATGTCTACATATGTATATGAAATCGCATGCCAATTGAAGCCGGCATAAAGCCAACAAGCCATCAAATTAAATTCAAGAAAAAACGGCGCGATTATTAAAAAAGTTTTTAATTGTTGTATGTCGTGCAGAGATTGTTCCACAATAACAACAACAGCAACAACAACAACAACAACAACAATAGCAAGAGCAGCAACAACAACACGCAAAGTTCGGGACTTGCCTTGAACGGTCCGAACATTTTTGTGTTAAATGCGATTAATTGCGATATTATATTCTTATGTAATCGTAAACGTAATCATAGTATGTAGTAAAAAACGCTACACAAAACGTAATGAAAGCCACCCAGGCCCAAAGAACACTATGCATACGGGACAGAGGAGAAGGAAGAGGAAAGAGTTTGCAATGGGAATATCTAAGTAAAAGGGAAGTGCGGTGCAGTGAAGCTCGCCTTTAACGAGTGCATCAGCGACTACATGAAGAGCTGCAAATGTGTTCCAAGAGCTTTGTTCGTAAGGAGATAAAGAAAGAGAGGGAGTGAGAGAGGGAGGGAGAAAGACAGTGAGAGAAAGATAGTGAGAAGCGAAAAGAGATTTAGATACGACCTTAACTATTGCGTTTTCTGCTTAAATAAAAAGTTAGACAATTTTTACTTTAAATAAAAGATAAAGAAATAAATTCCTTACTTCTGTTAACAAATAGCCCTAAAACTGTTTTTGTTTTTATTTTTTTAATGCTAAAAAAATTTAGTTAGTTATAAAGAAGGATTTATTTTTGAAATAAAGTTTGTTTAAATAAAATAATAATAAAATAGTAATTTAAAAATATGACCAAACCTCATTGATTTTACATATTAGACATTTATTTATTATTTACATTATTTATTGATCACCAAACAAATTTAAATTAAAACAAGGATTATAAACTAACATTTCAATAAATACAAACTTTAAAATATACAAAGCTTTTAAACTGAGGTTTACAAAACTAATTTAATTCGATCTAAAATTATTATAAAAGTATTACAACTTTGTTTGTATATAAAGACTAATTGCATTACAAATAAATCATTCCAATTGAATAATTGGTTATAAAATATTTATAAAATTTATGCCAGTTTTAATTGATATTAATATATGATTTCCATAATTTATTTGTAACACATTCCCGTTAGATTTTACAACATTTGCAGAGCAATCACGATTCGCTTTTGGCCAACTCGAGCACAAAATTGTACTTCCTTCTCACATTTTGTTGCTGTTGCTGTTGTTTGCATTTTTATTTTCTAATTTAATTTTAAGCTGCGCTCTTTGGGACTTTCAATAAAACTTTGCTGCCGTGTTGTTGCCTCAGTTGTTGATGTTGTTGTTGTTGTTGTTGCACATGCAACTCTGCTTTATGACTCATGACAACATGCAACATGACGTTTCGTTTGGTTTCGTTTTGTGGCCCAAGTTGCACTAACTAACTGACTAACTGACTGACTAACTAACTGACTAAGTAAACTTCTCTTCTCTCTCTCTCACTCTTTTTCCCTCTCTGCCTTTCTTTGTCTATTTTCTAAGTATGCGATAGTTTAAACTCTGCATTTATTTAATGGCCTTCTAATGAAACACAGAAGCGAGTCTGATGATCTCTTCCGCTAGCTTCTCTCTCTCTATCTTTCTCTCTTTCTCTGTCTGTCTGAGTGTGGAGCTGAGGTTCGTTGACTCTTTGCTCTGTTCGCTGTTATAATTGCCACTAAAAATGTCAGGTGCTAAACGCTATCAGCCAAGTAGAACCAGCTACAACATAACGACAAAATTATAATGACAATAAAAACAAATTTACAGATTTCCATTTAAAATGCACGAGACACACACAACAAACACACGACACACACACACACACACACACACACATAGACACATAGACAGTTAGACAATATAGTAAAATTAAGTGTAGGTACCAAAAATTAGTATCGCGTTTTTCTATCTCTAAAACAGAATGTGAACAAAACAAAAGAGATAGACGCATTTTTTGTATGTTTTTTGTATTTATTTTTTATGGGCTCTATAGCCACAGGGGCGGTGTGAGGTGCCACAGACCCCATTTGATACACACCACTAACCACAGCAACACCACAACTGCCACTAGCACCACTTCCATAGACCGGAAGCGATGCTTATCGGTCCAGGTTCAGTCCCTGTCCCAGTCCCAGTCCCATTCCCAGTTCCATACCCAGTTCCATTCCCAGTCCAGTTTGCGACGGGACAGGTCCAAAGTGCTGTATAAAAATGCAAGCCATTTGGGGATTTGGCAAAAAAACTTGCTCAAAACTTGACGTCAGCTGGTAATACACTCATTTACAGGGTATCAATGCTGTTGTATGTACCTCTATCTAGCTGTAGAAACGGCCAACCAACTCATCTTATCTAATCTGATATATCATTGTATTCAACATTTATAATTTAGCTTAGTATTCAATGTGATCCTAGCTGAAAGTCTCTTGTTATGCCAATTCAGTTGAAGTTTTCTTTGTCTCTTTTTAGATAAATAGAGAGCTGCTAAAGTTTAGGTTTGATAAGTTTTTTTTTCTTCTTTCTTCTTTGGGCACTGATCACTCGACTTAGCTTTAAAAATTTAAATTGAAATTGAATACGATACTTCTGCGCTTATAACTAGAGGAACTGCCTAATTGACTGTTTTTTAGTTTGATAAAAAGCTGCCAACTACATGTCAAAATTCTCTTGACGCATGTAAGAATTTTCTAAGAATCTATCAGGAGATTTTACTTTATATTATAAAATCCTTTATTTAAGCTTTCCATAATACAATATATTATTTTATAATTCCAATGACAAAGAAGATTATGAACTGAAACTGTCAGGCCGATTTTTTCAATGTCCATATAAGTTTTATTTGATAGATATCTTTGAAATAGACATTACTTTCCATACATTTTACGTCAGTTTATCATTCTGATAGTTAAAATATTCCTTTAATATCATTAGAATAATTTTATTTAATTAGCTGCTAGATGGAATGTTTTCTTATCATTCATACAACTGTTTGGCGTTTATTTATTTATAGAGCGCATTTCGAGTGCGGTGTGAATGAAATTAGTTTGGACTATCGTGTAGTTTCAGTTTATGTTGTTGTTGTTGGCCTGTTAAACAATGCGATTAAAATATTTAAATTTGTTTTTGGCGAGTGCGAGAAAATTTCTCGAACTGCGCCTGCGCGCCTGATAAATGAGACAGTTCCCATTTACATATAGAACGAATGCTGAGAGAGGGGACAAAAGACAAACACACACACACAAACACACACAGAGACCATTTCGGGTGGGTAGAGAGAAAGAGGGTATTCATGAAAAGGAAGGGTAGATAACATAAATGTTGCGCTTCGACGCTCGTTTAATTGTTCCTGTCGCGCGAATTGCGGTTCCTTATTTCCACTTCCACTTCCAATTCCATTTAAATTTCCACAAACTTGCCAGAGACTCTTGAGCTCAGTTTGCGTGTCATGCGCCAAGCGACGCCTCGCAATTGCAGTTGCAGTCGATGTCGCAGTCGACGCCAACGTCGCAGTCGCCGTTGACGTTGACGTCGGCATCGAGCAATTATTTAAATCACTAAACAAAACTTAACCAACTGTTAAAATATAAACTAAAATGCATTTAACTGTTTTGGCTGTTTTGTCAACAAAGTGCTGTCATCATCATCATCATCATCATTGTAATTTTCATTGTCATTATCATCATCATGATCATTATCATCGTTGTGATCATCATGTACACCTTCCTGTTGTCGTTGTCGTGTTGTTGAGTCTGTCAGCACTTTTGACGCAATTACCTCGACACACACAATACACACACACATACTCACACACTCTCCCACACACACACACACACACACGTACTCATAATTGTCGTAATGATATTTTGAGTATCATTTCTTGAGTCGCTTTGCGATTATCCAATTTGCCAGTTGACGTTCATATATGAAAAATCCCTGTCTATATCTAAATATTATCTATCTATCTACATACTGTAATATTTCTAATTTCATAGATCTGGGAATTGGTAAGGCAATGAGATTTATTGGTTTTTATTTTTGAAAATTGCAAGTAGTAAAGATAAAAAATTATGTTCAAAGATTAAACAGACTTCAAACTTGCATAACTTTGTAAAATCTAACCAGATTTTCCTGTCATTTTAGTCACGACTTCATCTATTAGTTGATTCTATATTTAAAAAGGGTTTTATTTTCACAACTCGATTAATCTTGCTCTGTTGGAATTTAATATATAACTTTCTCAAAACTCAACCGGCCTTAGCGCAGAATACCAATTTGATCATGACTTTATCTATAAATTAATTCTACATTTAAAAATATTTCGTTAAATTTCTAAAGTCTTGAGTTTTCAATTTTAATCTACTGATTGTGCCTAAATTACTAAGTATGAAACAACACTTGGTCATAATTTTGGATCTTCGAAAATTTTCCTACTTGTTTCGTATAATTGAAAAGGATTTTTTTCTCTTGAATACATCGAGGGAGTTGCTGAAAAGCTCATGATTTATCTAGTGATTATAAATCTCTTTTGCCGCATTTCCTTAACGATAGCCCCATTAAGAGCTCTTATGAATGGCCCTCAACAATTTTCGGTCACTTTTCATTTGCTCAATGATTGCTAAGAGCAAAGAGTTAAAAAAGAGAGGGACAAGAGAAGGAGAAGGAGAAGAGGCGCTCTTTAATAAACTAGCCTATAAATAATTGAACAAAAGCAGCAACAATTTCACGTAATTATTCTGGTACAACTTTTGTATAGTTTCCACACTCTCACTCACACTGTCTCTGTGTTTCTCTCTCTATCTCTCTTTCTCTTTTCCTCTCTCTCCCTCCATTGGTTACTATCTCTGTCTTTGTTTCCTTGAGATTTTTGGATTTTGTCTGTGGCGGCGTTTAATGCGTTTTAAATGGTTTCAAAATTTGATATAATTATAATTATAATTATGCTACTTTGAGTTGGCGTCGCATTGTTCGAGTTGGGTTTAGATGCCAAAAAGCGATAAAAGTTTAGACGCAATAATAGACAAAACAACAACAACAACAACATGTATAACAACAACAAGCAACAACTACCAACAAAAAAATAAAATAGGCAACAAAAAACAGTTTTAATGAGACACCCGAGACGCAATTATTTAACAGTGCGAGAGAGAGACAGAGAACGACTATGTGAGAGAGATAGCAAATAGCCGCACATAAATTAACGCTAATGCAACAATTGTCAAATGTTGTTGCCTCAATTAATTGCCAACAAATGGCGCGCGTGTAAAATCAGAAACTTTTAATAAGCAGCGAGAATTGATAGAAAAATTAGAGAAATGGACAATGGGACAAAAAGAAACGAACACCGCAAAAAACATCATTTAGAAAATCAAGTTTAACATGGATTGATTTAAAATTGCTTTTAAGTTTAAATTTAGTTTGTTAAATTGTTAAATTAATATTACATTCAACATTTAGAAATGCAAACAAAATAGTTGCTGATGACAAAATAAATAGCCCTACTTAGTCTCAGAAAATTTGAGATCGGCAAACTTTTAGCACCGTTTAGATTTAGATAATTGTTATCCCGGAAGTCCTGGATATCTTTTCTGGTAGAATTGAAAAATTCAAATGTGCAGTTCAAAAGTGACAATTGTTTACTGAGAAACGCAGTAGTTGCAAACACTTCCAGTTGAGCGCTCAATTAGCCAAGTCAATTGCCAACAATTGTTGCCACAGTTTATGCGTTTTTTATGCTAATGCCAAGGACAACAGAGAGAGAGGGAGAGAGGGAGAGGGAAGCATGTCCTGTGCATCATTAACGCCATCAACCAGCTCTCTAATTGTTCTCACGAGCTAAATAAAAAACTAAAGATCATAAAATGAAATAAAAAATGAAATCAAATGATAAATTATCATGCGGTCGACGTCGCTCAGTCAGCCAATGTCAAATGTAAATGATTATTATTATAATTGTCTACCCCATCCCATCGCCCCTCTCACTTACTCTCCCTATCACCCTCTCCCTCTCTCACTGTCACTTTGTCTCCGTCGTCGGTCGTCTGTCGCTTTCGCCTGTCGCTGTCTGTTTGACTTAACCAAGCGTGAAATTTATTTAAATTCATTTTTAAGTGTGCGCAAGTTGAGAAAATAAAAAATAAAAATATGAATACAAAAAAATAAAAACTATACATATCTATATACAAAATATATGTATGTATTCATAAGACAACAACAATACTATACACATATTAATAATAAGTGGCAGCAACCACTGCCATAGATGTGCACACATACATTCACATTCAAGAATTCAAATTATTTAAATGCAAATGGTTGTAATTTAACAAATTTATTTGATTTATGCAACGGTCCCACAGTTTAACGGAAAAAACCCCCTCATTTAGGGTTGTGATGGGCTGCACTTGACCTAAAGCCGAGTCAAACAGGCTGGAAGTTAACTTTAGTTGACAATGAGTCACATAAAGGGAGGATTATAGTTATTAAGTCTCTCAATACTAAATTTCAAAAGGTTAGCTCACGTAGTTTTTGAGTTAGCTAGGATAGAAAATGCTACAGGTAGTAAACTAATTCCAATAATTCAAATCAACGATCACTTCAACAGCCAAAACTGTTCAATACTACAAAGTTGTACTTGCTTAAGCTCAAGGTCAAATAACGCTGCGTTCTTCATTCTTCAATCTCCGATCTCCGATCACTGATCTCTCTTTCTCTCATTTTTCAAGTAACAAGATCAATTTTACAGCAAAATCTTTATATGTGCTTCAAAATGATATTCATAACCATACAGCTGATCTTTGCCTCAAGCTCAAAATAAGCTATACAATTCTTTAAGCTTTATTCTTCGATCTTCATTCTTCGATCAGTGATCTCTCACTCTCTTTCATGGCTCGCACAGTAATTACGGCAGCTCGAAGACCTGGAATCATTTAAGCCGGAAATGTTAAAGCCTTCGTCGTCGTCGTCGTCGTCGTCGTCGTCGCTGTTGTCTCATTGTAGGGCTGCCAAATTGTCATTGACCGAAAGCGTTAAGCTTTGTCGGAAGTTTTTTGCGTTGTGTTAAAAACGTTGAAATGGGGATAAGATTGGATGGGTTGTACGATCAGTACGGGAGGGAATGGGAGGGGGGGGTTGGAAATGGAATGATGCGAAAATTGATCATTAAAAGGCCATAGAAGCAAAACGGCAACAACAGTTGCTTTATGAAAAGCCTTAAAACGTTATCGTTTACGAGAGGAGTTGATCAAAATGGTCATAAAACAGGGCCTTCATTAGGGCCAACAGACACACACAAACACACACAGATACACACGCATACACTTTGTGGCAGCCATGATGGCCAATTACAATAACAATTGCAAAATATGCAAAATAACAGCTCCAACAACAACAACGATCGTCATATAATTAGGTTAACAACACGATTACTTGCCGTTGTTGTTGTAAGTAAATGCAGCTGCGTGATTGGATTAAAAACTGGCTAAAAAAAGGCTTAAAAAACAGGCAAACAGACCAAAAACCGTGCTGAACAACCATTTCGATCGCTAATTTTTCGCGTTTATCTCATTATTCCACAGTTTTTGATCATTTATCTGTGGGGGCCAAGCACACCCACTCCCTCTCTCTCTCTCTATCTCACTCTCTTTCTTTCCTTATCGCTCCCTTTTTCTCTTCATCTTTGAAAGTTAAGATCTATACAAAAGGATCTGCATTCAATGCATCCAATTAGAGTAGCGTTCTTTGCGTTCCATCATCCAGCATCTCTTAGTGGAATGATCGTGCTAAACTTCATTAAATCTTTTTCTTGAAATCGCTTTTCAACTCGTTTCTTCCTCTCTTTTACTCCCTTTCTCTCTCTCTCTCTCACTCTTTCTCTGTTGACTGGTTGGCAATCAACGTGGTTTGATTATTGGTTGTGAAAACGTCTTTTTCAAAAATTTATGCAAAATTGTTGAAAAATGGTTGCTACTGAAATGGTAAATGGGGCCCTCCGTCTGAATGATCGACAACCGATCTGTAGTTGTTGCCTTATAGTATGTCTGCCGTTGGGGCATATTTTCTATGCCAATCCTCTTTCATCTTCGTCTTTTGCTCAATTAACTGAAGAACTTGAAGCAAAGACGCCTCGTAGAGCCATTTCGCTTAGTTAAATATTGGCTACTGGTTTTTCTTTTTCTTTCTCTTTTTTTTTAGGGAGAATTCCAAAGCTGACGGCTTAGGCTAATTACTTGGTCATGTATTGCACGAGCATAGATCGGATCATCTCATCTGCATATGCATAAGGGAACGATACAATGTTGAAACAACAATCGATCGATCGATCGATCGATCGATCAAACAAATGAAGGCGATGTTAAAAACAATATGCGAGATCTTTAGAATAATTTCACATTATACAAACAAGTTGAGCAGTACTTTTATTTTATTTAAATAATGATCTACTGTTCAAATAAAGTATCTAAATATGGAGAAGTTAAAGGGAGATAAAAATGCAGTAAGCTACAGTGGAGCAAGCTCGACAGTAGGAGACCCAGTACTTTTTGAGTGCAAAGCGTTCACTTTTGATTGTTCTTCAATAATGCCAGAAACAGAGAGAAAAAGAGGGGTAAAATTTAAAGATTATTCAATATTTAAGAAAGTAGTCACAATGTTTAAATTTTATTTATAAATAAAGCGATAGATTTGTCACTTCACGTATTTTTAAGCTCATTCAAAATTAAAAAGAGAATATTTGAATTCCACGATCATTATTAAAATATTTTAAAACTAAATGTGTAGATTGTGTGAACTTAAAATAATTAACTCGATCATGGTGTTAAAAATACAAAAGTTTAGTTGGCTATAGAATAGACAGCTAAGATCAGCATATGAAATTTCAATTACTTATATGTATGTTATAATTGGAAATTATAATCCACAAATTTAAATAATATACTGATAAATATTTATGTATATGTAGAATCAATCATTAAATTATACTTACTGAAGATCCAGATAAAAAAGTTGAAGGTCAATTGAGAAGTTTCTGAAAAACATAAAGTACGAAAATTATTATAGAAAATTCTAACTGATATTAAATTGAGTAAAATAAAGATATAAACTAAGATAATTATTATAGAACATTCTTACTGACCTAAATTAAATAAAAGAATATTTTTAAAAATATTTCTCATGTATTTAGTTCGATCCAGCTAATATTTCATCTTCTGCTTTGTAGAACATAAAAGCTAACAGAGAATGTGAGAACAATTAATGCCACATGCTTAATTAGAAGGCAAACAATTGGAATTCTTTGAAGAGCCACATTAACCGCAAAATGATCCACAATCCAACACGATCCACCAAAGAGGCGATCAATCAATGAATGTTTCTCATGGCAAAGTAACAAATATAAAAGTGCTTCCCGTTGGAGTATTGAGAGAGTACAAGTGTATGTGTGTGTGTGTATATCTATGTGAGCCTAAATGATTCAACAAAGAATAACTAACGAGGTGTTATAATTATAAAGAGAGACACCTAAACGTGTCCATATCGATCGATGGTACGTTAATCTGATAGAAGTGGAAACTCTTTCAAATGTTCGAGGCGCTTGTCATTAGAATATATTGTTCAAAAAGAACTGAAAGATACTTTTCGTATTCGATTGTTGTTGATTTTATTACTCGTGTATCTGTTAGATACACACTTTTGCCATTTCATTGATGATGGAACCCGGCTCGGCTCGGCTCTCTTTACACTTTTATTCCATGAATGGGGAATAGATGCTGCCACTTGCGGCGAGTGGCCACAAAGTTTGCCACACGGTTTTTCATTGATCGTTTTCAACGTTTCAATTCGTTTCGACATTTTGCTGCGTAATTTGTGTTAAGTGGTTTCAACCCACTTCAGATATTTTTTCTTTTGGCCTTTCGGCATCGCACTCCCTTCCGACTGGTATTTTACTTGGCTTCCGCGTCGATCAGTCCTCTTTTTCTCCCTCTCTCTCTCTCTCTCTCTCTCTAGTATATGTTTAATTTTGTTTTATCGCTAGAAAACAAACAGAATAAACAGAATTCGTAGAGTCAAGGAAATTAAAATGCGGCAAACTGTGCATTTATCTCATCATGACACGCCTCCCTCTATAAGAACAACAACAACAGCTTAAAGCTGAGCTTGATCAACACTTTGATCTACACCGATCGATTTTGTTTATTTTTGTTCATAATCGAGCAACTTCGTTGCTGCCTCCCCCGCCAGCAACTACTCCTCCGTCCTCCTTCCTCAGCATCTTTTACTCCTCTCGCTCGCTTGCTCGTTCTCTCTGATCTTCCAGCTTCTGGAATGATCGCTGTCTTTTGATCAGGCGCGAAAATTGTGCGCCTACCGCCTGGCAATGATGATGACGATCTTAAAGGTCTCTCCAAATGTGCCTCTCCAGAGTCCAAAAGAGTCAGTCAAAGCGTCAGCCGGTAGTTGCTACCGACAATGACGAGGGCGTTTGCACCGATCATCATCATGATCATGATGATCTTAAGGATGACGAGGCATTGATTTGGTCAGAAGAAGAGTTGGCCTGTCAGAGGCACAATGGCCAATCGGTTCGCTTTGGTTATGAAATACAACGCTATAACGCATGCCATGAGCTCATGGATCAATGATGATCCTCCTCATCATCATCATCTTCATCAGCATGATCATTAAGATCAAAAGCAGATCAGCAACTGTCTTCCTTTTTTTTTTATTCAGAATGATGATGAGTTGCCACAAGAGAAAGATTCGCCAGTTGGCAGTTCATTAGCTTAAATGGTGAATGGAATGTGTGAAACTACTTACGTCTGCTAATAGATCACTTATCGATCGATAAGTACTCCGTTGACTCTTACCAACATTTGCTATTCAATTATCAGACTTTCTGACTGACTTCAATTATACTATATTGTAATAGTCACACATTGTTAGAGCGAGAGATCGCTAAGGTATAATCAAGTTGTGCAAAATTGAGTTACAGACAGAAGCCAAGCCGATCAACGATCTCAACGATCTTGAGGATTGTTAGGGCTATTTATAGGAAGTTTGCTAACTTGAACAGTAGTTTAATTCAATTTTTACTTCTTAAAAGTGTCAGACCCTTACAAGGAACAAAATGTTTAAGGAGTTCAGCATATCTTTGGAAAAACTGAACCGATCTTAAAGCGGCAAATCTTTTTCATTCTGATATGCCCCCCAAATCTCAATCCAATTCATTTTTCTTTCATTATATTAAAGGATTTTGTTGGTTTTCTATATCTTGAAATGCAGTTTTTTTCCAATGTCGGAGGCCGAAACCTAGAACTGGAAACGGTGTAGAAATAAAAACTATAAGCACGCGACTATAAGAGCTAGCCCTATAAAATAAAAAAAGCTAAATAGATGCATTTATAAAACTACTTTCTCCGACCTTAACAAATTGCAAGTTATGTTAAAGACACTATTTAATGTAAAAGCCCTTTTTAGTAAGCATACTATTTATAGAGAATACCTAAGTTAACCATGCAATAAAGATGTGCACTAAATAATTTGCTATTAAACTCTAAGTACGACCTAAACTGGACTTTAATGCCGCTTTCGATACTAACTTCAACTTCACCTCCTTCTCCTTCTCCGTCTCTGTCTCCGATTACTATATTCTGTAGGTCTAGGTGGGACTTTACGCTTCACTGTGTCCATAAATTACCCATTTATATATATATATATGTATATTAAAAAAAAAAGAAGAAAAATGTTGTAAACTTTTTTCCAGCGAATTTTGTGCTATTCTCTCTCTTCCCCTCTCTCTCTGTCGCAAAGCGTTTGTCTCTAATGAAGTTTCTATCGAATGAGCGTCATTTTCTCCCCCATTTGCCCTAGAGTCGAGAGTTTACGAACGGAAACTGGCAATTTGCTAAAAATGACAAATGTCTATATGTACGAAGAGTACAAAAAATATGTATATGAAAAAGCACAACAAAATACAAGTATAGCAAAAAAACACACTTAGTTATACTCACGCACACCCCGATATCAGGTTAAGGGGAGGGATTCAGTGTCTGGGAAGGGGAAAGGGAAGTTACATTGACATTATGCGTTTAGTTACGCACTCAGTTGGTTTGACATTCCCCTCACATTACAATACATTATATTATTATTATTTACGGCAAAAACGCACACGCAATGCAATAAATTTGATGCTCAAAGTGCACAATTTAGTGGTCTGCTTCCTCTTCTTCTTCTATTTCCACTTTCAATTCTCAGTTCTCGATCGTGTCTAAAACGCAAAAGAGAACCGTTCAACATTCTTATGATGCACCCAAGTTACCAAGCGATCTCAAGCACTTTGCTCTGTTGAACCCTGTACCTAAAAAGTACAAAGGGTTCGTAATACAAAATTCATGTAAATTAAAGTTATTCGAGTGATTGTTTTAGTTAAATAAAATTTAAGATATTTTATTTTTCTAAATAAAAGACTGTTCTTATTTTATTAAAGTTGCTATTGGTTTTAAGATCAAAGTAAAATATATTATAATATCTCTTAAATTTACCGATTACATATCTTTGTTTTCTAATTGTGTTCACTATTTTATAACAGTTGCTTATTGACTTTATAATAAACTAAAAAATACATATAATAAAATCTATTGATGTTTACCAATTTTTAAAAATAAAAACAAATACGTATATTTTGTATTTAGCAATACAGTAAGTTATCTTCTTGTATATATATTTTAGGCCCCCAAAATCCAAAGGAGCTCGATCTATTTTTTTTTCGAGCATGTATATTTTACAGAATATATACAGGGTCTCTTCAAGTCAGTTGCTTCTAAGTCTAGCCCTTTGTACTAGGTTTTATTTTTTGCTAAATAAGCACTTTAGGTTTTGTCGCAATGCGTCAGTGCGTCGATAAATTATTGTCTCGTCTAACTATCGGGGCAGGCACTGTGCCACATTTACGACACTTTATGCAGAGACCAATAATTATGGTTAGGGCAGCTGCAGATTGATTCCACTTTTACTACCACGACTAAAAGGTAAAACAACTAATTCACTTTGAGCTGAAACCAATTGAATAAATTGCAGACTGTTCAATACAACCCCAGAGGAGGAAATGGTAACTAAATAAAATAGTTGGCTTCGAATTAAAACTTGGCTAAAAGATATTTCTGTGACAACCCCTTTTATTAGCAAAAAAATATCGACTTGATATGACTTTAAACGGAAATAAACAACCAGGGATGGTGATTTAGAGGTATAGCTTTAAATATGATTATAATATGTTAAATATTAAATGATAAAAGTAGTCACCATCTTATAATAATATCTGAGCTTTACATAAAAGTAAGACATTTATTGATTTTTTCTGTAATGAGACTTATTTATCTTATTTACTAAGAATAAATACAAGTCTATAAATGTATGTATATATACCCCTTTTTTAAATATAAGCTAAAATCCTGGAAGAGTTATATATTTTAAAATTGTGATATTTTAAAGAGTGGTAATTACAAACAACAAGCTTATCAAACTTGAAAATAAAGTGCCATCCAGGTTACAATTGAATATCATTTTCAAAGTTCTATACCACAAACCTTTCAGTTAAGCAAATAATTCAAATATATATTTATTTAGCAAAAACTCACACACACAAGGGTAAAGTTAAGAAACAGATGAAACTTACTTTATTCAATTGATGTTCCTTAAAAGAAGTCCTTACATGATCCATAAGTATTGTACTTAAAAGAAATCAATCCAACAAAAAATGCATATTATTCTTCAAGCGAGTGACTTTTCAAACTGTTTCTTTCTCTCTTTCTACATCTCTCCAGCGACTGTCTCTTTCTCTGTGGGTATTTATAAACTGATTAATAATGTAAAGAGGCTTCCTGTCTTGAGCAAATATTTCAGTTTTTCTATTGTCTACGGCGAGTTTCTTTGTTTGTATATCTGGCTTCTGGCATTTCAAAGTCAACGTCGACCCCTGAATTTGATATGGCATCGAAAATATCTGACTATCTGAGTATAGCAATCGATTTTTGCCGACAGTCATGTCACGATTTCTAAAAGGTGGGAAAGGGGGTGGGAGTGGGAATGGGAATGGGTATGGGAATGGGAGGTAGGACAATGGGGCCGTTCGATCTCAGTTGATCGGTCGATCAGTCGCTATTATAAGATCGTTAATAAGCGCTTGTCAATTTTCAGTAAAGTGTACAAAAAACGTTTATAATCATTAATAATAGCAATTTTGATAATTTTGTATAGAAAACCCAACTCCGAAACTTGAGTCAAGTCGGGCCTGAGGCCGAGACGTCTACGGTTTGTTGGCTTTTTAAGATTTGTTTCTCGAGAGCGTCAAACAGTAGCTAACAATTTTTTAAAAGCTCATTTAAATATTTCAAGCCCAAAATGCGACGCCAGAAAAAAACAAACGATAGATAATGAACGACTCTACACGAAACCACGAGAGAAAAAAAAAATACAACTCACAAAACATCAAAAATTATCATTAAAGAAATCAAAATGAGCTGCGAAAAGAGGTCAAAGTGAAATACGGAATACTTCTCGGAGACCTTAGATCCAAGTTTGTAGGGACAAATTGGGGGAATCCGTTCCCGATTGAAACAATTAAATAAAGCAGAGATGAATGAATGGCAAAAATACTTAATGAAGAGAGATCTCAATGAGAAGAAATTCTTCTGATTCAGCATACATTTATTTTAAGCAGAATTCGCAAGAAAATATTTTTCAAAAGAGATAAAATTAAGTTATCTGAGAGAATTTAAAATATTCCAGTTCACACAAAATGAAGCAAACTAATTTCTTTCGAGTCAGTTGAAGATCATTTTGTTCATTCCTTAAAAGGAAGAATAGTTTAGTTACTTCAGAAGCTAAAATAAAATTCATAACAATTTCTCAACTAATCACATCTATAAACACAAGAATCAGTTTTATTTCCTTTGAGACGAGTTGACAATTAGGAAGCCATAGAGATTTTAACTGTGTTCAACTTTTTAATTGGATAGAGAGTCTTGGAAAACGTTTAACACATAAGGCAAACGGAGAAGTCGATTCATAATTGCTGCAAAAGCAACAAAGGTTGTTTTTTTTTCTTTAAGGGAAAATGGATCAATGAACCTGGGAACGAAGGTGCTTAAGGCGTTGCTGTCGGCAAGAGCAAAGCCAAAGTGAAAACCAAAACTAGTAGGCTACAGTCGAGCGAATCCGACTGTAAGCGACCCTGTATTTAATCTGTAGAAAAACAAATGCTTTTAAATTACATAATTTGAATTTCTTTTATTGTTCTGAAATTCTAAAACAAAATTTGGATATAGAAAGAACCTTTTTACAAAGTTTGGTGTCCCTAGCTCTTGTGGTCTTTGAAAACTGTCACTGTGGAAAAAAAATAGTTTGGCATTCGGCACAACGCAAAAAGTTATATTTTGTAAGGGATCTTGCGATATTTTTGTACCCTGAGCTGATTCAAAATGAGCAAAAGAGGGTATAATGTGTTTTTTGTAATAATATATTAAATTGAATTCTGCTTGCTGCGTTCATTTTTGTTTAAGAAATTATAGAACTCTTTTTACTTTTTGATGCACAGGGTCTAAAGTCGAAACCTCAACTGAAAACGGAGGCCAGTAGCAGCTCGGTGAGATGCAGAGCGTCCATTTAAAAACCTTTTAAGTCATCAGGCACGCCCACTTTTAAATGCCGTGCGCAGGCGCCACCCTGACGCCAGCCGGAAACGGGCAAAGTCAAAGAAGAAGACAGAGAAGGAGGAGGCGAAGGCGAAGGAGGAATAAGAGATGGTGAGTTGCAGAGTCGAAGGTCTTTTGGGTCTCTGTGGTTAACTTGGGCTGCTTTCCATTTTCAATTCGATTTTCCACTGAGCCGGGCAAAAGAAAAGTTGCTGAGCTCCTTGACTAATTCGATTGCAATTAGTTGCAGGCCGAGAAGGCTCGAGTCTCCCGAGTCTATGGAGTTTCTGACTCTCTGGGTCGTGTCGTGTGGGTGCGTCATTGGAATAGTTGTGCTGTGACAGGATTTACCTCATAATCCAATTAAATGCGTGGCAGTTGCGGCTCGTTTCCTGCTCGCACCTGTGCGGCATCTCTCTCTCCACACGTTTACAGTTTCTTTATTTGCTTTTCATTTTTCTGTTTTCAGTTTTCAGTTTCGGTTTCAGATTTTGGTTCTGGTTTCGGTTTCGGCTTCAGTTTTTTTTTCTTCTTGGCTTTTTGGCTTTTGGCAAGCGAACACGGCGGGCGACGGCCATTCCATTGATCGATCGGCCAATGATTTTGCATAAATTATGAACCACAAAACAGAAATGTTAACTTTTGGACTACAAAAGCCAAACGCCGCCAAATGAATACATTAAATCTAATATTCAGGAAATAAAGGAAATTCGTGAAGAAAAAGACGAAGCTTAAATACTCTAGATACGGAAATTGGAGAAATAGCTGCATTTCAGACAAGTCAATTAAATTCCAAAGGGAAATTTCCTTTTGAAGCCATCCTAAGTGTCAGAAAAGTATCTTAAAAATAGATACAGCTAAATTTGTAGACAGGAGAACTTTAAAAACTGACTGTCTGCTATATCTACTAATATATATACTATAGAATTAATATTTTAAATTTAATTATATATATTATTGTGTATTTATAATTTACTTATTTAATTATTTATTCATTAATATTAATATTAATTATTTATTTATGTATTTAATTTATGTAACTTCAACTAAGAGCAGTTGACAAAAGTTTGACAGTTAAAAGTAGTTAATTAACATATCAAAAATAAAAATTGTATTTCAAAACTGAAGGGATAAAAATAAAGTATCTCAAAGATACGCGTTGCATGGCACATAAAAAAGCGGTTATTGCCAAGAGAGAGGAGGAAGAGAATCATAATTTTTACTATGTAGAGCAACGGCGGCAGCTTTACGCTTTATGGATGCCACCCAGGCGGACTTGAATAGATACAGATACAGTTACAGTTAGATATAAACAGATACAGATACGCAGCATCGATTTGGTTGCGTTACTAATTTTTTGGCGTTTTGCATGCGACAAAAGGCGATTTGAAAGAGTCAAAGAGTCCAATTGTGCGTCAGCATGAGTCAGCAGGCACTGTAAAGGGAATGGAAAGGAAAGGGAGGAGGGGCTATTGAGATATTGAGGGAATGCAGTCAGTCTGTTGGCCGTTAACAAGCGGCTATCAGCCGTTGCAGATCTGCAGCTTTTGTGGCCTTAATTACAATCTTTTGAATACATTTGGCGCTTAATCACGAGGCCATGATCTGAGAAGCCCAACCCCAAGCTCCCCATCATCAACAGCACCTGCAACTCAACAGCAAATTTCATATAGTATATATATATATTTTCCTTCTTTTCGAATCTTTTCCTTTATTTTTTTTTTGGCCAATGCGCAGTTGAAAGGCATCCCGAGTCCGAGCTGCAATCATCAATCAAAGAGTGTGCGAGCTGTGCGGCTTTCAACACGTTTAGCTGCGCTCCAGCGGTTTGAAATTTCAACTGTGTTTTGTGAAATTGGCAAAGCCAGAAAAGGGAGAGAAAGAGAGAAGTGAACTGAACTGAACTGAAAAGAAGCAAAGAGTCTCAGCCGTTGCTCCTTTTTTTTTTAAACACACTCTAAATGCTTGACCACTGGACATAATAGTCCAAGTTGTTGCCGCTTTATAGCGCTCTTCGCTATGATTGCCAACTCAGAAAGAAGCTCTGATGACATCGTCTTCGTCTTTGACTTCGTCTTCGTCTTGGTTCTTGCCTCTTTTGTGGCTTCTTCTTTTACGTTGTCAAGTGGAAAATGTTGTAGAAATTGTGTGGTACTTAAGTCCGGCACCACCGCAAAAACCGCACAATTTAATACCGAGTACCAAAAAAAAAAACATAAAAAATAAAAAAATACTTGTACAATAAATATGAAACTTAACTAACTACAAGTTATTGTAGCTGCCAGATACATTTTGAACGACACGTCGAGTTATGGATGACGTTCAAGCTGTTGATAATGGTGAAGATAATGATCTTGATGTTGATGATCTATTGATGGATCTACTGAAACTGTAAGTCTGTGGTATCGCTACTTAAGACTTGACCAAATGAGAAGAAAGATTGAGTAGGGATTGAAAGAGTACAAAAGATAGTCAAACTACCAAGTAAGATAAGTGTAAGTTATATATTTAAATGGGTAATCAAACAGTCGATCAAGATACTTTCAAATTAACATATTAGTTTATTATATAAAATTCGTATTTCCTTTTATATTTTATATTTAGTTTTGAGAAAATATATAATCTACCTTTCTTACTAAATAAATTTCAAATCACACAAATAACTTTAATCAACAATTTACAAAATATAATATATAATTTATTTAGTTAATATTATTTTTGATATGCCACAAATTTCCTGCAGTGAAATTTTTAAATAATTTTTATATATTTAATCAACCATACATCAGCGGATCAATCAAAAACAAGTTAACTAGGCAATAGTTAAAAAAATTTCATATTAATATTTTTTTCATTTTAAACATAAAATGAAATAAATTTACAACGATTTTTAAACGAATTTTAACCACAATTTTTAGTTGTTACAATCATTATCTATCGCCCTCAATCAGGCAGTTACATCCTCAAGACTTATATATATTACTAAACAAGTACCTAGATACCTTTTACCGTTGACAAACTGCCGAACACTCTCCCCTTTGTAATACAGCTCAACCGATTCTCACCACAAAAACCACATACATCAACACACTCGCAGTTTGAGTTTTGAGTCTCAGTCCCAGTCCCAGTCGCAGTCACAGTCGCAGTCACAGTTGAAGTCGCAGTCCTCTTCCCTCTTAGTTGTATTTGCAATCATTTGCGTTCCCTTCATCTTCATTTCACTTGTCAATTGGCCTCCGCTCCTCCCTCTGGGCCACAATACTAAATTGGTAACTAAATACTTAAACTAATTTTAAGGTTTAACAAAGTCCAAGACGTTGTCGCGTTGACAAGCGGACGGTCGGTCAGTTTGCCAGAAGGGAGATACAAGTCGAGTCCAGTGGAGGCGTGGGCGAGGGGGCAGGGCAGAGGCGGGCACAGGCAGAGGCCAAGGGGCAGCCGCATTGACCGCAAGCAATGAAGTGTGTTCTGGCCAGGCCAGAACCAAAAACGACGTCCAAAGACGAAGCCAAAGCTGAGAAAAGAGACGAGGAGTACTGAACATGCCTGTGGTTAGCCAGAACCAGGGATAGTGACAAAGACAGGGACAAAGACAGAGACAGGGGCAGAGACAGGGACAGAGACAGAGAGTGGAACTTGAACTGCAATTGTAACTGTTCCACGGGGGGTGCTGCCACTTAAGTAGCTACTAACTGTTATTTACATTGTTTGCTAATTTCCCTCGGCGTACGATGAAAATTTCTAAGGTTTCCCAAAAAAACAAAACAAAAAATGTAAGTAAAAAATTTTAAATCCAAATATGAAACTCAATAGGGCGGCCAAAAAAGCGCAGAGGGCCGAATTGTAAATTGACTCGTGAACCCAAAAGCCAAATCGAGATTCTTTTCGTAATTGTACCCTGTAAAGCTCGAATGGAGACACTTTTTATTACAGCGAACAGAGGGTATATTTAAATTTGCAGCAGAGTTGAATTAAGTTATATTGCATGACTCTTTTAATTCAGAGTAACGGGTATCTCATAGTTCAGTTGCTAGCTGATTGCATATTATTATTATTTGTTACAAAGATTTTATAAGTATAGAAGAAAGAAAATATTTTCTAAGATTCAAGCGGAGTAGTAAGAACAATCAGTTGTAAAACCAATAGAAGAAGAGCTTTAGATATTTCAGTAGAGAGTATCTTTAAGTCAAGTTGCTAGTAGTTTAACTTTGTTATTTAAAACTTAATTTTTAAGTTGTCTAATAATATTTGCACAAGCTAGAAGAGTAATAAATCAATAAGAAATGCTCTAGATTGTATATATGTTGCAGGGTATCAGCTAGTCCAGTTACAGACTATTGCAACTTTTATCTGCTTTTAGATCTGTAAAATTCTAAAAAATTAAAGGATTTTTGTCGAAGTCTCACTAGCTAAGCAGAGATTCAGAAGTGGAGAGCTGTAGGAAGAACTTTACATTGCACTTTTATGCAGGGTATCTTCTAGTTGAATTGCAATTAAAAGAAGATGGCATTGATGGTCGTTACTGAGTGGAAAAAGATAACACTAAGACCTATGAACTTTACAGAACAGCATGATGTATCGTAAATCTGCAGCTGTGTATCGTAAGTATCTGTATCTTAGTATCTTTATATCTTTGTATCTATCTGCCCCTTTCCCGTATCTCAGTGGCAGCTGGCAGCCACTCCCAATTGAAGGCAGTTTGCCAGTTTGCTAATTAATTCGCGGGGCTCGTGTGAACTCGGTTTGTAGGTTTGTTAGCTGTTCGTTGATTTTTTACCGCAAATGTCTAATGAAGTTGCCCCGCTTTGATTGAGTGGGCGCAATTAAGCAAGCAAAGGTTGCTGGCATGTGGCAACGTGGTGAAGGGAAGGGAAGAGAAGGAAAGGGGAGGGTGGATGTACTTATATCTCGTACACATACTGACAGTTAAATACAGTTGAGATTCGCGACGTTGCCGCGCATATTTCTCACTCATAATTAAGTCGTTTTGAGCGCGTTTAGAAATTGTTTTCGCTGCGTGTTTACCCATTTTCCATTTTCCATTTTGCATTTTTCTCTCTTTTTCTGTTTTTTCTAAAAGCGAGCAGCTAATTGCAACAGATATTCCCATGAATTTTCTTTGGCTTTAGTTTTAGCTTAAGCATATTAAAGTTGGCTTTTTGGTGTCTCAAATTGGGTTATTATGTGCATAGTTAAGACCCATCGCATGCGACACTTAATTGCAATGGAATATGGCCCCCCCCGTTGGAGCCTGAGATTTGGGTCAGCCAGTACAGTGGAGCCCAAGTGGCACAGATCTCAGTTGAACAGACAGACAGACGGATAGACAGACAAGTTTTGCAGGCAGCACGGGTCTCAAATCTGATTCGATTTGGATAGCATTTGTGGCGCAAATGTGCGCATAATTAATAATTACGTATACGACGCGTATGCGGTGTGCATAATTATGCACGGCTTTTGTGGCTTTGTCGTTCGGCATAAAGCTAACACGCAAAAGTAATAGATACATTTACAACTACAACTATAAACTACAGATACAGATACAGATACAATAACAAAATACTAAGTATGTATCTGGTTTGGCTGCTTGTCTCTATTATTATTTGATTTGTCGGCCATTTTTGGTGGCCATTGAAAAAATATGTTGGCCAAAAAGCGGAAATATGTTGAAACTTCAATTTAATTTGCTAATTTACGCGTAATGGCTGCGGAGCAAAAGAGATAGCGGCACGAGAAAGATAGAAAGAGGGACAGAGATGGAGGAGACAGCAAAATAAAAATCTACATTTAATAAGTTCAAGATTAAAAGTTAACAGCTTGAAGAAAGTTTATAGAAAGACCTGATTAAATATAAGAAAGTAGCCAATTTATTAATTAAGAAGAAGTATTATAACTTTTGGTTTAATTTTTAGGTCATTGACCAGCAAAAAAGTACTATGATCAAGCTGCTAAACTGTAATTTGTAGCTTAGTTGCAATTTAATTCAGTAACTATTCAATCATTAACATTATTTAATGATTAATATTAATATTTGAAAATTGTGACAAACAAAATAAAGGTAAATGTAATATGTATTGAAGTTAAATCTATATTAACCAATTGGAATCTAAGTAATCTAAAAACAAGCACCTTTAATCATCGAAGTTATTAATAGCAATTTATGCAATCCAAGTTTCTTTCAGTGTGGTTTTTTAGTTTTTTTTTTTGACTTACTGTTATCCAGACTCTGGCACTTGTTCTTGTGCCCATTTTTCCCAGTTTTTCCAATTTCGAGAGTTGCAGAGCACGCATCAGTTCCTGCGGCATATTACAAAAAAAACGCATAAATTGTTATGGCTCATAAAAAATACAAAATACAGAAACAACAACAATAGTAAAAAGACAGCAGAAAATAACAAATAAAATGCGGCAACAACAGAAACAACAGCAACAACAACAACAAAAGGCGTAACGTGAAGTAAATTGAAGCGTTTCGTGACCAAATATGCTAAACAGTGACAATTTCACAAATGTCTATTGTGCGCTACGATATAATTACGCGTCAGATACGGCAACAGATACTTTAGTATGCACATAGATACATTTGTATCTACAGCTCTCTGCCTGCCTGTGACTTTGCCAATTAATTTGTGAAAATGCGCTAAACAAAAGACAACGCCAGAGACAGAGAGATGAGTGAGAAACAGAGAGAGAGGGAGAGAAAGAGTGAGAGAGAGGTATAAAGATCGGTATCACTTAGGAAAAACTTTGCGCACATGAATCTAATTGAGTTCGTCGCTCAAACTCAATTCAAATTATGCATGCAACCACCCAACCCAGCCACCCAACCACCCAGCCACCTGAGTGGTGTACAGGGCATTGTTGTAATGCGCCACTTTATACGCTTTAATTAGTTTTCGCCACTTGAATTCCTTTTTTTATTTTTTTTTTTGCTTTTTGTTTGTTATTATTGTATTATTTATTTTGTTGTATCTCCATTGTCATGCAGATGCTGCAAATGCTTCCCCTTTCCGTATCTGAGAGATACACATTTAAATATTATAATACTGTAGTATCTACTACATACAGTCTATGCCATAAGTACAACGTCATCATTTTGATTTCGAAAGCAATTTACGTTATACCAAAATTATTTTATTATACACGGCTAGGAAATGACTTCCGTTTAGGCCAACAACGACTTTTGTTTTAATTTACCAACTCTCACAGCTCACTCTCTCTCTCTCTCTCTGTCTCTCTCCTCTTTCTCTCCCTCTCACTTTAGCTTGTTCTGCGGAAATCTGAAATGCTTGTAATAATCATAGATCGGAAATAGAGACGACTGAAAAAAAGGGTTAATTGCATTTTGATGGCTTTATAAAGTCCGTTGGCATCGACGTTTTCTCAACTTGGAAAACTGAAAAACTGTTTACAAAGTATCCATAATATGACATGTGTGTGTGCTTGTGTGTGTGTGTGTGTGTCTGTGTATGTGTGTGTGTTTCCTCACCCCATTGGGCTTTAGAAATCCCACATGAATTGCTGATAAAATGCTCTGCTTTGCCAAGCACTTAACCAAAAATTGTATTTTGAATGTTACTCTAATGTTCGATAAATCACTGCCAATACAAATACACACACTTACACATATAGATTGCGACAGATACAGATAGTTGGCCTGCACATCCGCCAAACTGGGCCCATACTCCATCTCTCTCTCACTCTTTTTTTCTCTATCTCTATCTCCATCTATATCTATGGCACATCAATTGAATTTTAATGGAAATCGACGAGGAATAAAAGAGACTAAAACGCTGCAAAAAGGAATGAAAATAAAAAAAATTGAAAAAAAAGGAAAATCGCACAAATAGATAGATAAAAAATTGGTAAACTGGCAAAAAGTTGTAAAAAGGGAAAATTGTACGTGAAATTAAAATGAAAATGGGCAATGAGCAAACGGTTTTTGAAAGTGCAGCGGGTCGTGAACTGCCAAATGATGCGCTACAAATACCAAGTACTATGGAAATTTTAAAACGTTTTGGCCACGTCAAAAATTAAAGAATAAAGTAAACAATTGAATAACAGTCTTAAGCATATGAAGTAAACAGTGAATAAACAAAATTGTAAGGGAATAACAACTGTATAAAAGCTTGTATAACAGTTTCTACATCATTTAATTTTAGATTCGTACCAATAACAGTCTTCTCTGCATTTATAACAGTTTGTATGGAACATTTAAACATGTAATCTTTTAAAAATGCGCTTTGTGCTTTTAATAAAATACACACAAGTCATTTTAAAATGTATAACAGTTCGTAAAACACTATGTATTACAGTTTGTATCACGTTTAAATAATAGTGGAAAGCTTTTCGCTTGCCAAATTTGTATAAGAACTTCATTTCAATACACCCTACAGCAGTATAACAGTTTAACTTGCCAACCAAATGTCTGCTTCAGCTAATATACCCCAGTCTATGCATCACTTGCAGCATCCAGTAATTCATTGTAGCGCATTTACATAGAAACATTCGTCTCATTCTCGTTGAACTGTCGACTAGGTTTTATTTATTTTTCTTGACAGTTTTTGGCTGTTTTTTTTTTTGCCGAGCCCAACGGCTGCGTTCCGCTTCAATGCAGCCAAATTCTGTTATACAGCGGCAGGAGCGGAAAACGGTCCCCGAGCATGACCATATCCCAATCCCAATCCAAAAACCCAAACCCAATCCCCAACCAACAGGACAAAAAAAAAAACAAAGTTCAGCGTAACCAAAAAGCTAAAATGGCCAATTTTACAATTTCAAATTTCGTTGTTGTTGGCCATTTTCTTCCTGTCGTCGTTGTTGTTGTTGTGCGCGACAATTTTTCTACACAATTTTGGTCCTTTTTTGAAGGAGTGGGAAGGAGCCGGGTTGCCATGGAATGGTTTCAATTCGCGCCGCTTCGTCTGTTTTGCCTTCCTCTTCCTCTTTCTATTTTTGTTTTTTTTTTGGGCATTTTTAAATGGGCTTTTTATGCGCGGAAGATCAATAATACATACTTTATATAAAATAGAGAGACACTGGCCAAGTCCAAGGGAGGTGGAGAGGTGGATGAGTGGGGAAAGGGCAGGGGAGGGGGCTAACAGACTGGTCGACTGGTTGGCTGACTCTTTATTTATTTTTTTTTTTATTTGGGTAGGAAGCGTGGACAGGAAATGCGCGCCAAACGGAAATGTGCACATTTATTTATCCTGTTTCGATTTCGCTTTGATTTTTCAAACATTTTTTGTATTTGTGTGTGTGTGTGTGTTTTCTGTTTTGTTGTTGTTTTATATTTTTATCTACGTTGTTGTTGTTGCTTTTGTTGTTAAACGAAATTTTCAAATGGTTTGCCAGACAGGCTTGTTGGAATGTGAGGGGGAGAAGAGAAGGACACTGTGCGCAGTTTAGTGGCTTGTGACTGTTGCCCAAAAAGGATGCAGACCAAAAACACACACAGAGACACAACAGACTCACACACACACACACACACACACACACACACACACACACACAAACATAGACACAGTCTATCCACTTCATAGGCCTCGTTTTTGGCCTCTGTTTAGGCAGGAAAAAAATGGAGAAAAAAAAGAAATGCGAAAAAATGTTGTAAAATATTTGAACACGAGATTTTTCACGGATGGTAGTTTGGATGTTCAGGACAGTTACAGTTACATTTACAGTTGTCGCTCTGTCGGTCGGTGTTCCCCTTATTCTTTTATTTTTGGATAGGGTAGATGTCATTTGCATAAAGGAATACGAGTATTTTAGGCGCCACAACTCGACTCGACACTCATGCATTTATGCAATCAAAATGCCCCCAAAATTGTCAGACAAGCCAAGTTAATTTCGTTTTTAAGTTCAATTGGGCCTAGCAGAGATTTCTCTTTGGAGATCTAATAACTTAAGTTGACTCAGTTGAGATGTTGTCCAAGTTACCCTTATTAAACATTCAACAGGATTGAATAGCAAATGGCGAAAGTATATGATAAATAAGTTAGAGGTGAGGTCAAATTGAGATAAAAATAAAGGATACACAGGATTATATATGAAGATGTTGTTTAAGAATCATGTTAGAGATGATGTTTAGTGGATATAATAAGTTCAAAATCATTTCAAAGATAACTTTTTTGCTTATTTATAGTTATATGGACATTAGCTAAAAATATATGTAGTTACAGACTTAATTATGTAGATTGCTCTCAAATATCCTTTGAAATACCCATTGACATTTTTCTTGTTGTTTAATAAGGAGCATCTAGTTAAGCATGCCTCATAGCCACAGGGTATAGCATAGCTTGTGTGATACCCATAGTTGTTGGCTAATTGAGTGCACCTCTGAATCTCAATATGGAATGGTAGAAGATGTGAATCCTTGTTCACGTATTTCTTTTTGGCGGCAACTGCATTTGCATTTTGTCCAGTTGTTGCTACTGGCTTTTAGCCTGGTCAAGAGGATAGATACATTGATCCGCAGATCCGTTGGCCATATGCTGTGGAGTGTGGACTGTGGATTTGGAACCTGGAGGAGGATTAATGAAACGACCTCTAACTGCGCGTTGCCGTTGAAAAATTAATGATCAATGTGTTGGTTATTAATGAATGTGGTTGCATTTACTCGACTGTGGTTGCAACTGGCAACTGTTTCCATCTGTTGCAGTGGCATCTTCCATCTTCATCTTCTTCTGTCTCCGTCTCCGTCTCCATCTCCATCTTTACCTCCATCTTCTTGGACTCTCGTGCTGCTTGTTATCGAAATCTTTTAGCCCAATGTGGCTACTGTGCGTCCAATTTAGCCGCCTTTGTTGCCTCCGTTTGTTGTCTTGCCGCTGTGTTGCAACTACTGCTCTTTGCCACCGTTCGTTGCACGATAGCATCACAGTGCATTGCCATGAAAAATGTTTACCATATCGGGCAGGAAACCCACCATAAGTATTGGCACCACCCTGAAATCACTTTGGTTCTATGATCAATTCAAGCCAAAATTCAATTAGCTGGATTTTCCCCTTTCTTGGCCGTGTGGGTGGCCGGCTAACAACCAATAAACCAATATCGACTTCTATATGTTAATTAATGAATTCATTTAATGCCTGAAGAACTTGGATTAAGATTGAGTTTTGAGTTCATAACAAGAGTTTAGTGTTTTAAGAATTTCTAAACTTAACCCACTTTTGAAACATCGCTGTTTCAGTCTCTTACTACTTTATGATTATTTTTCGAAATTTGTTTTTAAGATGAAGTTCAAATTAACTAGAATTTAATAGCAAAAATCTATGGTCTATTTCCCAAATATATCTGTTTGTATTGGATATCTTTTTTAAAAACAAAATTTAATAGCTTTTGATATTTGAACCGATTAAAATGGCCAGCAATCAGTTTTCAATGTTTCAAATGAAACATCATTATAATTAATGACTTTTCAGTAAACCTCTTATATATAAATTGATATTTACCTAGAATATAAAATGTATACAAATTAATGTTAAACTAAAACAAATATAATTTACTTGAAATTTTATAGTTAACACATTTTAAGCAGCCCATGTATAAAAGTTTAACTAGATTGTTTAAATTATATGAAAGGACTGTCAACTTTTGAATTGGTTTTGAACTCAATATTCTTGAATCAGTTTTTAAACTTTTCAAACAATTCAATCAGTTCTTAAAGAAAAACCACTTTCACATTCTTAAATACGTTTCTAACCGCAGACTTTATTCCTTAACCTCTGCTGAGCATTTTTTGTTTAGTTTATTCCCAGTTAAGTAATCCTCCCTGTTCCAATTAACTCTGTATATTATTTTTGCTTATGATATTTCGTAAACGTTTCATAAAGCAATAAACTATCTCATCATGAATCACAGCCGTGAATGATTTCCATGAATACCCGAAAAGTGAATCAAATTGCCACTTGAAATTGAAGTTGTAAATTTAGCAACTGTCAAAAGTGCAAGCGAATGAATATATTTATTTACAATTGCTTTTGTTGACAGGGTAGCTAACTAGCCTAGCCTACCCTTGGCGTGTAACCCACCCCAAACACACACACACACACACATTCGCACACACATGGGCATATAAGGATTGAAGATGACAACCCAATGATAAGAGAGCAAAAACCAAATGTAAATTACCACAAAAAGTGCAATGCGATCATGAAGAGGGTATGGTAGGGGTAAGGGTAGGGGTAGGGTAGAGGAAGGGGTAGGGTAAGGGTAGGGGTTGGTCTAGGGGTGGGGGGTAAGTTAAGGTTTACATGTCTGGGAATATGAATTTTTAAATGCTGACTTCAATTGCTGCTTCTTCCTCCTACCCTTCTGCCTCCTAATTTTCTACTCGTTGGGTGGCAATTTGCAGCTGGTAGAGTTGCCACATTGATAGACGACACCGACTGTGGCAAAGGGGGGTGAGGTGAGGCATGTTGCAACCTGGCCGGGCAATTGTGATGCTTATCTGACTCTCTGTTACAATTTGAGTCAAAGTCTCAGCTGGAGCATCTGTTTCTCGAGAGTTGAAGAGAGAGAAAGAGGGAACTCCAACAGCGTGCCACATGCCACATGCCACGTGCAACGCGTGCTCCCCGTCTGATTAGCGCTGCATTTTAATTTCACACTTTTGAATCGCATTCTCAACGATTCTCGCCTTTAATTTAATTTCAATTTAATTTTGCGCCTTCTCTCAGTCTCAGTCTCAGTCTCATTCTCTGTCTCAGTCTTCAAGTCCATCAATCACCATCAGTGCAGAGATCTCGACTTGGTTTCATTAACAGCGACTGTTGTTGCAACTTGTTGTTATTGTTGCTGTTGTTGCAACACAGCTCGTCAACTGTTGCATTTTATCCTACAGCCGCCTTGGCATCAAAGGCATTCCACAAGTTCTCTTCTTGGCCAGTTTTCAGGTCTTTATCTGCATTCATCAGTCGCCAAACAAAACCAAGTCAACTGCGCTTCATTTGTAATGTACTCCGACTCCGACTCTGACTCCGACTTCGACTTTGACTCTGCGCTTGGAGTCGACTCCAACTTTAACTCTGTGGAGTCGACTCCAAAACGTGGAGGCGGCCATGCAGTAGTCACACCAAAAGTCAAAGGCTCTGATTGCCTTACATTAATCATTTGCACCACTGAAAAACCACCTTCAGCTCCCAGTTCCATCTTCCATCACCAACCTGAGCATCCAACTCCATTCCACAGTGGGACAAACAGCTGAACTAACGAAGGCTAATTAATGACTTGAATAAAATAATCTAGTAACTTATATTCAAAATTATAATTGTATTATAATAATAATACAACAATTCTAATGAACAACTTAAGAAAGAAAAAAGAAAAGTCCCCAAGAATTCAATTTTATCTGAATATTTACACGCAATTCTAATTAATATGAAGTTATCTAATGGGTTTGAATTTTTATGGAATAACACAAGAATAAATAAATTTTGTTTAAAGTGCTTTAATAATATTGAACTTTTAATTTAAATGTACTTATTTTCTACTCCTTATTGAAATAATAATAATACAAAAAACCATATTAAGGTTAATGAAGACTCTACTAATTTGTATAGCAAGACTAAAAAAGATCAAAAATATATTTCAACATTTTTGGAATAACAAAGAAAATTGAAAGCTTTAAAAAGGATTAATTAATAGGTTATTTTAAGTATTGCTATTCGATAGGAATATACTTTTAATACTTTATTTAAACTTCTCAATTTCAATTATAGTCCACTAGCTCATCAATTTAACCCACTGTGCATGCTTCAGCTTCATCTCCATTTTTATTCCTCTCGCCTTCTCTCGGCAGTTTAGGCCGCAAAATTGTTTCGGGCTACTTACAACAAGCTACGAGCTACCTCTTCCCTCCCTCCCCCTTGCCCATGCCGTACTTCTACCTCCTCCCTCTCTGCTACAGCTGTTCATTGTTGTAATTGTTGTTGTGGCTTATTAATAATGCCGCCAGTTGAGTTGAGTCTTGAGTCTTTGGCCATATAATGATCGTTCGCACTGTAAATCGATAGCAGCTCATTACTGTGCTATACTGTACTATAGACTGTGGATAGAGAGAAAGAGAGGGGGGAGAGGAGAGAGAGGGAGAGAGACAGAGGAGAGATGTATAGGGGGACTTCACTGTAAGGGCATTATCGTTATTGTTATTATTATTATTATTATTAGTTACGTCTCACTTGATGGTTGATGGTTGAGGCAACTTTTGTGGTCGACTCGAAGCGGCGACAAATTGCAATTTTATGTAATCAAGCGCTTAAACATTTATTATTAACAAACTTGCAATACTAATTTACACCATTTGCGGCAACAACAGCTACAACTATAACTACAACTATAGCTATAACTATAACTATATATAGTTATCCGTAATCTGAGATGGATCGTTGATCGTTGGGTGGGTGACTTGACTGTGGCTTCAGCTTAAATGCCTTGGCTGGGCAATGCTATTGACAATAGATCCAATTACAAAACGTTCGATCTATCAGTCAAAAGGCCATTATCATTATTGCAATATATGCACAGTACTCAAATAAATTTCATTTCTCAATTTTATATTCTTCTTTATAAGCAATCTTCAAGTGACTCAGTTAAGAAGACATTAACAATATTTTAAAATACATATTTCAAAAGTAAACTCATAGATATATTGTATTTATATTTTATAGAGATAGAGATTGAGTAAGAAAAACGACTAAGAGCTGAAAAAAAATTGAGGTTTTTATAATAATTTTAACTTTTTGAGTATTTACTAGAAGCAGCTTTTTTTTGCTTGTTTTTATTATTTTTTCTTTATCCATGTTGAAAACAACTAATTTATGTATTACTGTTAATATACTTCCAGCTATGTATTCATGTCAGACTCAGTTGGATAAAATTACTATATACCTACATATACCACACCACAGGAATGATTGACAACTAATAAATTTGCTGGCAAGTAATTCAATAAATAGTAATACACAATTATCTACACTCTCATGTATTTATTTTCGCTTGAGTGACTCTTATTATAAATGTGTTATAGCTTAAAAAAAAATTGGTATAAATACATAATTAATAAATCAGAATTATGTTATTAAGCCAAGTAATTTCTACACTAATTTTTAAGTTTATATGGATTCAATTATTAATGTGTTTTATTCAATTTTTAATGCATAATTACGTTTTGCCATGTCCTGCTCATAAAATCTAAAGTCCGACTTAATGTTCAGATGTCCTGAGAGAGAGAAAAAGACAGAAAAGAGAAAGAAAGCATTAATAATAAATAAATAAATAATCACAATTGAAAAATACATTTGCAGTAAACAATAGGTTAAATATTGGAAGTAACAGAAGATACATTGTTAATTTTCTATACTCTAAACAATATGTTAAATACTGTATATAACAAAAGATATATTATTAAATGTACATACAATATGTATCCAATAATGGAATAAAGTTACAAGTATTCATTTAATATTCACTTCCCGATTCATGAGACGTATTGCTTTACTCATATTTAAACCCATAATCATTGATATACATATACTCATATTCATACTCATACACCCATTCAAGTGCCTAATCATCGCGCTTGCACTCATTTTGCTGGGCATTGTTTGCAAAACTGAATGGCGCTCAGATACCCTATAGTGGTTGGTGGGGAGGAAAAGGGAGGCTAGAGCTCTATTTGTTGTTGGTTCACACAATTAAATTCATTTAAGTGCTTCATTATGAACATTTCTTGATGCTCCACTAAGTAAGTCTTGTTTGTAACAACTGCCAGTTGGCAACTGGCAACTGGTAACTTGGAAGTTGGCAACTGGCAACCTGCAACTTGCCACTGAGTCTGCTAATTGCTGCAACGAGTTTCACCCAACAACAATTGCTATGTGGCATCCACACAGCTTCAGTTTCAGCCTCAACTTCTTGTTGTTTGCATTTTCAATTACATTTTCCAGCCCGTCGCCAAGACTCTTCTCCATTCATAATTAATTTTTATCAGCTCGCAGATCTGGCCGCGATTACTTAGAAGAGACTTTGAGAAGACTCTGAGAAGACTCTGCAACTCTGAGAGAATCTGTTGGGTTTGGAAACGATGTCAGCCATAGAAGCAATAGGATCAGAGTCAGTCACAATCTCAGTCTTAGTCTCAGTCTCAACAATCTGTGTGCAGTCTTCTTCCCATTAATTTTGGATCCATTTAATTTTCACATAAATTCCTTGTCGTATCTCGTCGGTAATCGTCGACTTCAACTTCAACTTTAAGTCCGACTTCGATTCCGATTTCGACTTCGATTCTGTGGACTCTTCAACATGTTTCAGCAATTTAATTTTTGCTAAATTTTCTCATAAAAATGCTCGAAAAATCCTAAATTACAGTGCTGCAACAATAACAACTATGACCGATCTGTCCGGTTGAAGCTTGGGGGATTGATGGCCAGTTGCGTTTGATTGTTTGATTGATTGTTGGGGCTGACTTGACTTCGAAGTTCGAACTGTGGCACTGCCATTTAATTTGCAACATTACAACCGATAATCAATACAATGAAGAAATATTGCAGCATTCTCCCCCCTCCATCTCTCTATCTTCCTCTCTTTCTGTTTCTCTGCCCCAATACTCTTAGCCAACCTCGTCGCACATTTCAAAATTGTTGCATTTGCGTCGTTGATGGCTAAAACGTGATTTCTATGTTTCCCACTCAGTAACGAACTGCCTGATGATGACAACAACAACGACAACAACAACGGCAGCAGCAACAGCAACAACAACAACAACAATAACAACAACATCGATGACGACGACGATCTGGCTTATAGCAGATCGGTTTTCATAGGGGCTGTCAAAGAGGATGCGGCTAGACAGGTTAAGAAAAGGCTCTACACTATTCAATATTCAACAGTAAATACTTTTTAATTATTTCCTCTTTTCTGTTATATATATAATATATGTATATTTAATTAAAAATATACATTTATTTACATATTAACAGGCAACAAATGTAGCTTTTAATTAATGAAAAATAATGTGTACAACACGAATATAAATGAAGTATTTCTTTACACTAAAATAATTTTGCATTACATATTTATGGATTAAATATTTTTGAATTAAATATTTATATTTGTTCTAAACATTAAGGCGATTCCTTTCGAAAACTAATAAGAGAGCTAATAAGAGAGCTTATAATATGGTAAGAAATCTAATAAGAAATTCGAATGGAATCGCTTTAATGTAGACATGGCTTCGAAAAATATTATAGACTAAGTCAGTTTTCAAAAGATTTGAGTTTCAAGTTGAATTAAATTTATATTGGTCTTAAAATTGTTATAGGTTTTAAAAATTAAGATTTACAAATTATCTTATATTTTTTAAGCTTAAGACTTGATGTCTTCAATTAGTCAGGCATCAAATCAGACATTAAACGTAACTTACTATTGCTGATTTAATTAGTCGTAAAGTTATTAGTTTAACTGCCTACTTTATTAAATGATATGTAATTTATAGCTTCGTTTTTCAATTGATTAAACAATTCCATAATTTGTGGCAAAAGTTAACAAACGCTTTGTTATAAATGAAGTGCACCATAAAACGTAGCGTAGCATAACAACAGCCCAAAAACAAAAATAAAATATAAAAAACTTGAAAATAATTTTTCGTATTTTTGCTGAATTTGTTATTGTTGTTGTTGTTGCTGCTGCTGTTGTTGTTGTTTTTGTTAGAGTTCGTTTTTGCTGTTTTGCAGCATTTGGGCTTTTCCTTTATTTCTCTAAATTGCAATTTGTGCAAATTATATGGCAGACAAAGAGCCACAAATGCTGCTTCAGAGCAGAAAACCCTCCTTCCCCATTCCACAGGATGCGGAGGTAGGACGTGCAAAGAAAATGCATTTTATTTAGACGTCGACGTGAAGTCGCAGTCGCAGTTGAAGTTGAAGTTGAATTTAAAGTTGATGTTGATGTTGATGTTGATGTTAATGTTAATGTTGGAGACCCGCATCAGACCCCAAGGAACCTGGCCAACGAAAATTACTATAAGTAGTCCAAAGCAAAATGTCTGCAAAACGTGGGCCAAAGCGCCTACGGGTTAACATGGGATGGTGAAGTGTGTAGAGGGTAGAGGGGACGACCAATCGATCCCAAGGAATGAACGAACGATCGATCAATCGGCCATCATGTCGATGGGACGGACATAATGAAGAAGGCAATTGCAATTGCCAATTGGCAATTTGAGAAGGCCAAAACGTTGGACGTTGGCCATAATGCGATTGGTGCATTTAGTTGCCAGTTGCCCACGAGGCGGCCATTTTGGAAATGCCACAGGCTAGATCCCCACCTCTCTCCCTTATTTTTTCCTCAATCTTTACCCCTCAACAGTTGCACGTTGCAGTTGCAGTTGCAGCTGCTGTGATCGTAGCAACTTGCAACAGGGCCAAGAGCGGGCACTGCGATTTATTCAACGGATATAGCCGGCCATAAAATTAACAATTTCCGTGCATTTAAAAATGAATACAAAGCACACAATGGCCAAAAAAGGATACTCTTTTGACCCCACCGCCCCCCTTCCACATTTTCGGAGGAATGAGTTTATTCTCAAACTCTCAATCCTTGCGCTGCATTTTAAATCCACAACAAAAAGTACAAGTCAATTCTTGTACAGTGAATTCTCGCTGTGACTTGATTTAATTATTAACTTTTATTATTGTTATAAGATATACCTAATAAAATAACATACTTAAATAACTATGGCGTACAAGCTGCTTGGGCTCTATTTTAACGACTTTACGACAACTAAGAACAATTAAACTAAAAAAAATCAAAATTTAAAGTTCTAATTTAAAAACTAAAAGTTTAGCAGTAAGTAAATTTACTTTTTTAATTGGTCCAACATTGGTTGCAACTATTGGGAAAACTCCAGAAAACTTCAATAAGATAATTAAAAATTGTGTTGATTTATTTCTTTAAATTGTAATTTAAAGTGCATAAAGATAAAAACAATTTAATTGATACCCTTTGAATTGTATACAAAATGTGTAAAATTTTAAATATAAAATTTAAATTTATTATGAAATAAACATTTTATGAGTGTAATTTCAGTTGTTTATTTTATCATTATCTAGTCTTTATAATCTGAATGAAGATATTGTAAGAGGTACAGCTCACATTGCTTTACACATATAAGTAAATGAAAGTTGGTAGAAGCTTTCATTACCATCTTGTAACCACATACTAAAAACTTCTATTTCAAATTGTTATTTCTAGAAACTTACTTTATAAACACTATTTAACTCAAGAGTTACAAGTGATATTTTGATTATAATTATAATTATTTTGTATTATTCCAATAATATATTATTTAGACAGTTTTAATATTATATTCAGTTGCCTTTTTATGTACTTTACTGTACGCTTACATATTTTGTCGTCTTGCAGCAGTTGTCTCGTATGTGTGCCAAAGTCTTTTACAAACTTTTCCTCCACAAATATCAATTTCCGCTGGCGACATTTTACCCATAAAAAATCGGGCGAAAAAAAATGAAAGACGAGCATAAATTGTTGCCATTGAGAAGATAGTAAATTGTATGTGAAAGCAGCTAAAAGCGTTACATTATGCACAGCGCAATAGAAAGAGATGGTTACAGGCAGTTAGAAGAGAGAGAGAGGGAGGGATAAGCGTTAGGCAGAAGACACAGATGACAGCAAAGACCGGAAATGTGCGCTAAAACGAGATGGCGTTGTTATTGCTAGACCAAAGGGGGGCGGGGGTTGCTTAAGGAGGGACGGGGGCATGGGGGTGTTTTTTGGCTTAGAGGGTGGTTGGTAAAAAGAAGAAGAAGCTAAGAAAACGCCAGGACTTAACTCTGACGTCAACTGCGAGTCGCACAACAAACTAACCAAAACTTGCCATCAAACTTTTGTCAACACACATGTATGAGAGTGTGTGGGTGTGTGTGGGTGTATGAAATGCGTATGTGTGTGTGTGTGCACATAAGCGTTATTTTTCTGCGCTAGAAAATCGGCATAATAAACCTAAATGTTTGCCGAAAGACGTAAAAACAAACTGCTAAAAGCCAATATATGTATGTATGAGTGTATGTAAGTGTATATGTGTGTGTGTATGTGTGTGTGTCATGCCAAGCAAATAAAACTAAATCAGTGGCACTTTGTGCAATTTATATGTTAATATCATTTGCCTTTGTAGTCAATTTGCCCGACGGGAGCTTGTAATTGGCCAGAGGCGTGGCCAGAGGGGAGAGCAGAAAGGTCTGAATGAGCATGAGTGTGTGTTTGAATGTGTATGAGTGTTTGTGTGAGTGTCTACTATATGGAAACTTGCTGAGCTAGAAGATTATGATGCGACTGCGACAAAGTTGCGCCATAAAGAACAAAGGCAAATAGAGAATATGAACACCCAAAGCACAAACACTCACAAATACACTCACACACACACACACACACTCACAAATTTGTTAGCTTCAAATTGAATTAAGAGATGGAACAAAGAAGAAAATAGAAATGGTGGAAATTATGGTGTTGCAAAGTGAGATAATATTGAATATATGTACAATGTATGCACATGTGTATTCAAAAGTATGAGTGCCAAGTGCAAGCGAGTATTTGAAATGTCAAAAAAATAGCACCTTCAGTACCCAACAATGTTCAAGACTGCCCCTTATTTGAGTGAATGATTTTGTGAATCAACTTAAATAAAACCGAAAACAGCTGAATAAATTGAATATGTTGAAAAAAACAACTGAGTATTTAACAACTTTGAATAAGGACTAATCACAAAAACTCATAAGCAAGTATGAATAAATACACCCAATACCCTTCAATTAACGTAAGCAACAATGTTATGCACTCAACCTGCTCCTAATCCCTAATCACTACTATCTTACTATGTAAATTCCATTGTGAAGCTGTTGTGAATAGAAGTGAATAAAATTTGAATATTCAAAATATGCTCAAATGCAAGCAACGCATGCTTAAAATTGCATCTAAGTATTTAAAATAGTTCTATGAAGGCATAAAGAACTAATAAATAACTATGAACACAAATGAGTATTCATAAACACTCACTACCCATAAACTCTGATTTAATACACAGTCAATGCAAATAGGAGCTCAACTAGTTTCGTCTAAACTACCTCGTTACCATTCAACATTTTGTGTGTGAATTGCGTTGTGAATCAGTTGTGAATAGAAGTGAATAAAAGTTGAGTTGACGCTAATTGCCCTATGGGGGCAACAACAACAACGACAACAACAACAGCAAACAAATCAACGGCAATGGCGAAAACAACAACAATAAACAAATAAATACACAAAAAATAAAAACAACAAACAAGGCGAAAGTCAAACGGATGTTGCGTATGCGCCGTGTGGCCAATTGGAGCAACGCCCACGATGACGATGACGATGACGAGGACGAGACAAAGGACAAAGGAAACACAGGGAGAGAATGGAGTGGAGGGAAAGAGAAAAGGACTAAGGTCTCTGGCGAAACGTGTGGGGCATAAAATGTCACACACAGCGTCACACACGTGCCAGGAAGTCAAGTGGTTGGTCATAATACGGCTGACACTCATAAATCTAAACAAATGCCAAGGCAAATAAACGAGTCTATGAATAGTGGGCGGGGGAGAGGGGAAAAAGCAGAGTTAGAGGAAGAAAGAGTGAGAGAGCAAGGCGGAGATTCGGGAATTAACGGGGGGAAACTTGGGCTTTTGCATATGCGTTGGCCATGACTAATTTGCATTATGATCCAGGAGGACGTTTGGAAAGAAGGACGTCGCCGGTTGCCATAATCTGCCTCAAATCGTTTTTATTGTTCGCACTTAAGTTGCGTAAAATAAAAATCATGTTCCTAACGCCACAGCAACCACACCCCCTTACCACCCAAAAAAACACAGAGAAAGAGAGGGGAGAAAGCTTAAGAAAAGCCACAGCATGTGAGTCTTTGCCCCACACTAAGCTCCATTTGCCCTGAATGCCATAATTTTTATGTGAAAGCATCACGCATGAGTATTTTTTTTTTTTTTGCTTGTATACCCTTGAAAAAGGTACTATAATTTTCATTAAAAAGTATACTAACTATATACACCTGATCTGAAGAAAGCAAGTTGGTTTCTAAACAAGTTTTTAGTCTGTCCATTTTAAGGCCATGTTGATGATATTTGGTTCAGTTCAATTGGTAATGAAAAAATAGACACGATTGGTAAAAGTTAATTTTAAGGTTTAGCTTAAAAAAACATTATTGTTACTTAAAAAACCTTTTTTAAATAAATATTTGATAGTTTTTTATACTCGCTTAATAAGCTTGTTTAAAATGTAACTAATTTATCTTAAAGCTATAACAACAGTCGATCTACAATTAATGTTCGGTTGACAATCTGTGTTACTTCTTAAGATATCTCAAAGATCATCATAAAAATCCTTAGTAAATTGACTTAAAATTGGACTACTATATCTTAAAGTCACCATAGATACCATTGGCTTAATATCAAGAATTTGTCTCAAAAATGTAATATGAAAACATATTTGATCTTTTCAAAATATGTCAAGTGACTTAAATATAAGGTTATACAGTTTTTGTATGAATAAAATAGGGTATGAAATCTTCAGCATGCCGAATATATAATTTTTATTTCATTTTTTGTTCTCCCCTTTTTACCTCCTTTTAACTCCTCATGCGGGTAGCTTTATCAGACTTAGACCTCTCTGTTGTGAAAGAAAATCTGCGCCACAAATCTGAGCGCTTTTCTTTTTGAGAAGGAAGGGGTCACATTTTATGACTGTGTTTGCTTTTTCTTCTTATGTTCTTTTTTTTCTTTCTGTTTTTTTGGGGAGGTCACAAAGTATTTTTATAGCTCAATTAGCATATGCAAAGAGGAAAAGAGGAAAAAGAGGGTAGTAGAAAGAAAAAAAGGATTGCCAACTGTGTCGCATAATTAATCAAAATCAAAGTTTCACTGTCGACATTTGTACAATGAAATTGTTTGAATATTGTGGCGAAATTGATGTTAAGAATTGCCACACATGAGTCACAGAAAGAGAGAGAGAGAGAGATAATGGGAGTGAAAGAGAGATACACACGTGTTGTATTGCCTAGTTTTGTGCGCAATTAGAAATTAATTTTAGCGTTGTTTCGCCGGCCGCGTGTTTAGAGTGGGTTAAATGACTTTAATCACTTCCCATGGCACAACCACCCAAAAAAAAAGAAGAAAAGCCACCACCTAAGGGCACCACTCAACTCAACTCAAACTGAACTCAACTCAAGTTAAAGTCAAGTGGTTGGTGTGGGTTGACGTGTGTGCTCACTAAAATTCCCTTTCCCTTTTGGCCTGGCCTGAGGAAAAAGTCGAGGTCCAAGCATGATTTATGCTCGGCAATGGCAACAATAACAAATCAACGGCAAGCAAGAGAGAGAGAAAGAGAGCGTGGGAGAGAAAGGGACCGAGAGAGAAACTACAAACGGAAACAAAATACCGTTGGAAAGCACTTAAGGACCTTTTCATTAAGTGCGCAGCGACGTTAACGTTGACGTCGACGCCAACAGTCAGAGGTAGACCACTCAAAGGGGGTAAAGGGAGAGTGAGAGAGAGAAAGAGAGAGGGGGGTTAGCGTAAAATGTACTCTTTTGGGCTGATTTGACATGTTCACAGGCAAATTAGTGTCGCCCTCGCTGGCGGTACATTAATTTCAACGCCCTACCAAAAACAGCGAACCACTCGGCACCACAAACCAGAGCTGTCAACTGTCGGTTAGAAAAGAAAACCACGATAGATTGACCTTAAAATAGGAGTAGAAAAGAGGACAAATTGTTAAATTGTCATGTTACAGTAAAACTTATAGTAGAGAAGATAGATTTAATAATGATTTGATTTTTAATTTTGTTAAACTTAAAATGTTTTAAAAAAATAAGTCAACAATGTAAAATAAAAGTAAAACTTATTTAAACTTTATTTATTTATGTACACATATTTGATATGTATTTAATGCCAACGTGTTCTCTTTGCCGTCGCTAAAAAATATAATTAAATAAAGTATATCGTCAAAAAGTGACACATTTAAAGAAGTATTCCCAGCTTGTAAGTTCAGGCTTCAAATTGATTTCGGCTTATTTTTGTTGAATGGCATTTACACAATCGAATGATTAAGTCAATTCATAAAATATCTTATCCCTACAAAAAAATATACTTACAATTATTTAAAGTGACTATAAATTAAGTATCAAGGAAACAAAAACATATAAAGATTTCCATATAGCGAATGTTTAATTAGACTTTGGGCAAAACTATTCAAATCGACAGATCTATCCTTAAAAAGACCATCTTGGCAGTACTATCACAAACCCCCCTTGTACTCTACCCCCCCTGTCACTACTTGGACTGCGTGTTGAGCTTACAAATTTACGTCGACTGGCAGCTAAAATGTTATTTAGCGCATGTTTTAGCGTTATTTATTAAAGCGAAATTATTGTTAATGAGGCGGTCCTGAGAAAAAGGAAAAAGGCAGGACCCCGTCCCTCATCTATGTATATCAAAAAGGTAACACCACCCCTGCCCACTGTCAATGACGCTGCTTGAAGGCAAACGAATTCCAACGCCTTTTCGACATTAACTTGCCGCAGGGGGGGAAAAAGTTGTAGAGAAAGTGAGGAGGTATAAGAAAAAAAAAACTAATTGCGTGAATTTCGTCGAGCAGTCCGGGAAACTGTTTCGCCTTTCGCTATCGCGCATTTAAACGAAGGCATTTGATTTTTGTGCCGATAATGCCACAATATGATTTAAGGTACCAACTCCAACACGATACTCCCCCACAATTCCCCCCTACTTTTCTATAACTCCCCTGCAAAACAAAAACAATAATCATAACTGTCGTTAGAAGCGAGTTGCTTTCGACGTCCTGCAAAATGGCGTAAATATTGTTTTGGATAGAGAGTACAACCTATAAAATGTGGAACAAAAGGAAACTCATTTAAGATATTTATGAAGTACTTTGCCCAAAAAGATTTGTAACGACCCACCGAACGACTTGTTTGTTTCTGTTTTCGGTTATTTCTCTCTTTGTATTTGACTTTTTCTATAACCCAAAAATTGGTTGTGGGTGCCTGTCACTGTCTGGGCCTAATGAGCTCGAAATTGTGCCTACTTATATGTTGACTGGAAAACATGCATCAACTTGTAATAATAATGTGTATCAATTGAATTTTAGTTTAAGTCAATAATAAGTTCAATTATTGTTTGGGTATAGTAAGTGAAAGCGTTATTATTGGGCAATTAAATATTCCAGATTTTCTTGTTGCAGTCCTTATGCTTACAGAGATCATAAGGAATTTCTTATATATTGATAGAAGCAAAGTAAATACTTAATTTCAAAACTCTAATTCATATGGAACTATATATAATAGATCAAATAAATGATAACTACATACATGTTAATAAAAGTACTTTAATTGAAAGACTAAAGTAACTGAGAGTGTGCATTCCAAATTTCATAGTCCTAACTATTATAAAAACAGGAATCATTTAGACTGTACTATATATAAAAATATAATTCCTTACATTAAGATATATACTAAAAAGCTTTAGATAAGTTAATGAACGCTTCTTTTTTTTTTGAATATTAAACCAACTGAGATTGTGCATACCAAATTTCATAGCTCTAGCTCTCAGATCAACTGAGATTACACAGACTATGCTTTGCAGACTTGACGCTACTGACAGTTACCAGTTAATTGAAGTGGTTTTTAATCAATCAATCTAAACTGAATGTTATTAGTGATATAGAGAATAGGGTTTCGATTGCTGAGTGGGCTGATGATGAACTGGAAAGGTAGCTATTAATGGTATTTCCTGTACTTTAGTTGCAAGTGGTGGGCCTTTTGTTTCGGGCCAAGTTGCGTGCTTGTTACGCGCAGTTTCCCACAAAACTTAACCCGCCTCTTGCAATCATATTGAAGCGCATTTCCGCGCTCCCCAAAGACAATGGATTAATATACACCCCGCACACACACACACACACACACACACACACACAGTCAGCCACACACGGCGCCAAAGTGTAACAGAAAATTGTTTTGGCAATTAAAAAAACGGCCGACGAACAAGCAGGAAAATGTGAGCTAAAAGATGATGGCAAAAAAAAAAGGAAAAAATTAAAACCTCAACAACAACGAAAAATATGAAAATAAAAAAAAAATATATGGAAAAAATTGCCGCATCATTTGAAATTCATTAGGTCGAGGTAGATATATTTTAGATCGGGGAGTGAGAGAGGCGAGAGACGCTTTGCTTCTTTTCTAGTTGCTCTGGAGGGGCATAAATAAATCAACAGCCTCGCGTGCTTGACAGTTGGCCCTCAGTAATAGAGATGGAAGAGAAGGAAGAGAGAAAGAGACAGAAAGAGAGAGAAAGAGGGGGAAAATAGGGAGAGGTAGAGTCATCGTCAATCATGACAGCGGAATGTGTCAACAAACGTCAAACAACAACGGTCACACTGCGGTCACAGTTAGAAAGAGAGAAAGAAATAGATAGATAGAGAGAGAGAGAGAGAGAGAGAGAAAGACTCACAGCTTCATCAGCTGTCAGTCAAGCATAGAAAGATGAAGCGGGGGGGATTGAAAGGATGAGAGTACAGTTCCTGGGTCAGGATAAGCGCGTCTCTACATCAAATTGAGTGATGATCCCACAATGATTTGTCACAAAAAAAGGCCATGAAAAGCGACATAAATATCAAGTACAACAACACAATAACAACAACAATAACAAAAACAACAACAACAACAACAACAACAACAGCAACAGTTTCAAATCATTTTATGAACAAAGCCAAAAAACGAACACTCAAAATTTACCCTTAGCCTAAAATAAAAAAATTATGAATACTTAATGGACTACACCTAGCATTAAACTTTGCTTAAAAGATAATTAACTTTTCAGGGAACTCAATTTACTATCTATGCTTTTTTAAATAATTTTAATGTTTGTTTAAACTGAGATTAGATCGAAATTGGATTTTTAGCATATAATTATATGTTACTATATGTTCTATAAATATATTAATATAACTAAAGTTGAATTCTTTTTAAACATTAAATTCTTGCTTGAACTTAGTTTCAAAAACTATAGAACTATTTATAATATAAAATATAATTATATTATTGATATTAGTTTGATTATAATTTAGTTCTTTTTAACTTTAAATTTTTCTTCTTTTAAAAACTATAGAATTTCATTTCAGCCATATTAATAATCACTTTGGATAATTTTAACTTTTTAACTGCAGCTGTTATTTTATTTCTTATTGTAAATATATCTCTTGTTCCGTCTCTTACATTTCTTTTACTACTCTTAATGTCTATCCTTCTCCCCTTTTTCCACCTCTGTCTATTCTGTAATTAGCTTATCGCACCTTTAACAATTAACAAGCTCTCATTTCGTCACCCGACTCCCCCTCGTAAAATTGCCCTTACCCATTGTAACGAGTACTCCACATACTTGAAACGAACTTAATTCTCCCCTTGTCTCTATATATTTCTAGCTATTCTCTCCCCTCAATCTGACAAGTCTCAATGTGTGTGGTTTGTCATGTTGTTTGATATATAAACATTTTCCAAGCATATTTCATCTCGATTTATTTATGGCTTTCATGCATTTTGTGAGAAAAAAAAACGAAAAGAGAATAAAAGAAAATAGGAAAATGAAAAAGTTGAACATATTTTTTAATGCGTTTTATGCGTGCGCGCATTTTAAGTAAGTGACTAAAAATGCTAATCAGACAAATTAAATGCCCTTGTCTTTCTTGGAGAGGGGAACTGACTGTACTCCCTCTCCCTCTCTCTCGCACTCACACTCTATCTCTCATTCTCTAAGACTGTCTCTGTTTGTTGGCCAGCGTCCACTAAACGACGGTTTGTTTGGCTAACAACAAATGGGTCTAAACTTGCCTATTGTTGTTGTAAATTTACGCCAATGTGAAAGCAAACGAGCAAATGCCAGGGTCGTAGAAGGGAAAGAGGGGACAGGAGGTGAAATGAGGGTGGGGGGCTAGCTACTTTTGCATGACCAACAAACAGTTTGTTGTTGTTGCGTGAATTATTTTATGTGAATTTGATTGCGAGCGTTTATGCCGGAAAACACGCGGCCCATTCCGCATCCAAGTCCGAGTTGAAATCGCAGTTCCTAAGTAGAGCTAAACAACCCTAGACGGAAACGGAATTGGCATTAAGCATAGTCCAGAGAAGGACCAAAAAAAAACATATACAAAAATACGATAAATCAATTTTTGGCATACCTTAAATTGCATACCCTTTTCGACTTATGACAGATATATGATATGGTAGTCAGATTTAAACTAAACTTGGTCAAGTTGTATAATTTAATACCAAATACACAATCTGTGAGAAGTGGTTAAAATATCTCAGATATCAAAATAATTTTTGTTATCAAAAGCTTATTTTTGAGTGATAGTTCCCATGGTAGCTACATATAGTAGTCTGATCCGGTTAACTTAAGAATATGTATTGGCCACAACAAGTATACGGATCTGTACCAAGTTTCATTAAGATAGCTTCACAACTAAGAGACTAGTTGGCATAGAAACAGAGGAATATGGCTATATCGTAGTGCTAATCAGGAATATATATACTTTGTAGACACTTTACGTTCGTTCATGTGTTTCACATTCAGTGACAAATTTAGTTAACTTTTTGGTAGAGTATAAAAATTCAAAAACAACAGCAAAGCCCAAAAAAAAACTTTGGAGAGCTCGCACAGTTTCCGAATGCATTTAAAAGTCCATGGCCAGCTAACCCAACTTGCCCGCTCCCTACCTCCCTGCTCCCTACGCTATACTCCCTACCTCCCTCTCACTCCTCCTCCCTACTGCCTTAGCCAAGTTGAACTGCTCCCCCGCTCTGTTCTCGCTCTCGTATTAATCATAATTATGCAAATTTCTTGCCACTGTACTGTGCTTTTGTGGCTCAACGGGTGGGCAGGGGACAGAGGAAGGGGGGGGGGGGGGGAGGCTCTCTTTGTAGGTTGTTTGCACAATTTTCCACCTTTTATAGTACAGTTAATTTTCGTGCTCGTTGCGGGTTCGCGTTTTGACTCCGTTCCCTTTTATTCCCTGTCTTTGCATAATACTTACATGAGAGCGTGTAATAAAAACAAAAAATAGAAACAGAAAAGAAAAAATTAATATAAATATAGCTTCAAGAGAGAGAGAGAGAGAGAGGGAGGAAAAAGGGAAATGCGGCCAAAATGCTGCAAAGAATTTTCCCTTTGCCAGTTCGTTTTGGAAAACGTTTTTATGCAATTTATTTAAGTTGCGATTAACGTTAACGTTCGCACAGCTTTTCATATTTGTTGGCCTAATTCAGTTAAACATCTACAGCTTGTATTTAATTATTGTTAATTACATTATAATAAGCACTGGTAGTGGTAATAAATATTGTCATTTTCATTACTATAAGTGCGAACATTGTAGCTATATATTATTTTTATATACATATTTGTATATTATACTTATATTATTATACTTGATACTACTATGTTATATTTTATTAACTGTATATTAGTTTCAATGACACTGTCAGTTATATTTAAAATATCATCACCATTATAGTAATATTAATTTACTTGTGACTCTGAACCACTTGTGAACCCATTTCTGAACCACTTTCCAGCATGCAAAAATTCACTTTCATGCACCGCAGGGAAGTAAATCTTTGCCCCACTGTGGGAAGCTGAAGTTCAAAAAAATGTAGCGAACCTCTTTGAAAAGCATTTTAAATTTTTAAACTAATTTTCTGTATTGTTTTCTTAACCACAAAGCTCCTTAACGAGTAACTATGAAAATGGCTTAGTTAAAGTCCGTCTAACTGCACCGGTAATAACAAATAATAATTAACTAATTAAAATCCAAGCAACGAGCTACAAACAACAACAACCGGCAGTAATCGCAAATTATGAGCTCACGCTTTTACGCTTTCCCGGGAAACCTCTGCCAGTTTGTGGGACTCAAACAAGAGGGGTGACAGGTGGGAGTAGGCGGAAAACATTTGGTAAAAAAATATAGAAAAAATAGAAAAAAATTAGAAAACAGAGTGAGCGACGCCTGTGAAAAACCGCAACAAGCTCAGCGAACAATTTTCACACAATTTGCAATGTGATGGAAACGTTGCAAACGATGGAAACGATGGAAACAAATACCGCAAACCCAAAGCTTAACTCACACAGCAACAACAATAATTTTTAACTAGTTCAGTTCAAAGTGTTTGTTGTTGTTGTTGTTGATGTTGTTGTTGCAGCTGCTGTAATTAAAACAGTTAACTTTAGTTGGAAGAAGGCGCCAATAGGTAGCAAAAACAACTACAACAACAAATAGACAACAACAACAAAGGCAACGACAAAAAACTAATTAAACATTTTGTTGTTTTTTCTCTTTTGAAGCACTTGAAAGTAACTTTAATTTACAAGTACTTAATGTAAACCCAACTAATTTTAGATCCAAAGCAAGTAGCACTTGTTTTGTAAACTCTCTTTTATGTATCTTTCAAATCTCTTTCATTATCTGTTCAAGTTCTGTTTTCCACTTCTTTCCATCGTATTTTATTTTATTTAATATTACAATCTTTGGAATTGATATTTGCCTAAGCTAACTTAAAACTCTGACAAAACTTAACCGATTTTATCTACATATTAATTGATTCTGGAGTTTGAATTTGATTCCGAGGAGTAATCGTAACTCCTCTTTCACCTATCATAAATTAACGTGAGCTTAACTTTTGATAGATGCTTACCTTAAAGATATTCAAATAAGCAGTTTAATCTTATTTAAAGTTTCCAGAACAATTTAAAATGTAAGTTAACATTAACATAAGTAATTGAAAAAGAAGAGTTTAGGAAAAGAACTTAAACAAATGTCAACAAAAGCCAATAGATTAATTGAAGTTGAATTGCTTTATTTCACATCTACATTAATCATACGCAACGTGTGACGCAATTGAAATGGTCAAAAAGTGCGATTGATTGATGAATTGATTGAGTAACTGAATGGGAGACTAAAGTGAAGTGCGTCATTTGAACATTTGTCACAATGTGTCCAGCAATATGTTAAACGCAACACTTTAGGGGTTGCAACCCTATTCAGCTTACCCCCTTCCCCCCTTCCTGAAAATCCTACACCCCCATTCCTCACTTAAAACTGCATATGCAAAGCGCAACTAAACAGCGCTAAAGAGTACAAAGTTGTAAGGGGGAAACTCCTTGAATTTGCACGCATTCACGTTAAACGCTGGAAATTAAAAGCCAAGGCTCCCCCGTAAATCCTTTCCCCTTTCCACCACGCCACTGTAAAGTTAGCTGCAGTTTCGTGACTAGTTTCGTCTTTTGACACCAAAAGGCTGACCCGTACTTAGGCTAACAATAAACCCCAATCCAATTGTTGGCCAAGCTCTAAAAGGCTCTTTTGTAATGTCAACCCCCTCTGAAAAGACCCAACCACCCCGCCCCCCTTCTACGCCCCAGTTGAGCAATTGTTAGGATTGCATGCTAACATTATAATTGATTGCCTAAGCTCAACTTAAGGGGGGAACCGGTTGGTAATTTGATTGCGCAATTTGCGCGCATTGTGTTGCATAGTTTTTGGCGCGCCAACCTGCATGCCAACCCCACAGTGCACTGTGGGGATGTTGCATCTCTGTGGGTTGAGGAAAAATAAAAGAAAAAAATCAACGAAACAGCCAACGAACATGACATGCATTTATGTCACGTCACATGTGGAACACGCACGGCCAACACCAACAACTGACATACACACACACACACACACACTCAGATACGTCTGTATATAGGCACACATATGTACACACAGGCGAGTGCAACTATTTTAATTGGCGACATTCCGCAATTTTATGACTTTTAAAATTCTACATATATTTCATGCCTTTGCATGGCAATGGCAAACATGCAACGTTGCCACACTTCAATTGGCTTTTGAAGGACACACACACACACACATACTCAAACGCACACAAGGATATGCCTCAATGACATAGCAAAGAGGTGGGTGTAGAGAGGGGAGGAGGGGCTTGCTCGCTCGCTCGCTTGTCGGCCCTGTTTGTTCTTGTTGTTGTAATTAGTGAGCTGCATTTCTTTGGCACTTTTGGCCGTGGCAATTAAGCAAACTGGCAGCGGACACAGTTCCCCTCTAACCCCTCTAACCCCCTTCACCCGACACCCCCTCTTCGACGCCCCTGAACAGTCTAGGGGCCGCTTCAAAAAGGCTTTGCGAAAACCGAATATGAAATTATGCAATTAAGCAGCCAGCGAGGGGAACGTTTGAGGGGAAAAGAGGTAGGACAATTTGCGAGAGCCATGTATTTGTACAAGTGGAACTGGAACTGGAACAGAACTAGAACTAGATCTCTGAATGCAACTCGAACCGGAACTGGAACTGGAGCCAAAACAGAAACTGAAGCTAAAGCTGCAATTAAAGAAAGCTTAGGTCAAGGACAAAGCGAACACCGTTAATGACTTTACTGAAGGGCAACAGGAGCTGCATTTAATTAACAGTCGATAACATTTTCGATGAATTTCTTCTGAAATTGGAAACTATCCACTTTTATATTTTAAGTTGATAAGCAACTATGTCAATATGACATACTTAGTACACCTTTTAATCAAACTCTTAATAATTATCAACCTTTAATCCACATTCGATCAATTTATATACACAATTATCTAGCTATCGGCGTATATAATGCTCTCATTTGCAAATCAATTGCTTTTTATGTTCGATAAATTGTTCATTATTTTATTCAAAATGTAGAACTTGCATCCTGCATTAAAAATGCTTATCAGGTTGTTTTGACATTACTTTAAATATACTCGATAAATTATCGTCATAGTTAATTGTCAGTTTACATTTAAGAGCCTACCGAAATAATAATTGATATCGATAACTCATCTCGCATCGCTTAACGCTGTGTATGAACATTGCCGCAGAGTTTAGGAAGCACTTCTCTCAACTCTCAACTCTCAGCCTCTTTCTCTGTCTCATGGAACAGTTGGAGCAGTTTATCGGCTTAAGCGCTACCCAGCGGGACAGCAACTGATGGAACTCAGATCCAAGCCTCAATCCGGACCCTTTTTTTGTGGCGCTGACAATGAGCGATCTGCAGCTGCCACAAGTTGCCGCTGCTGCTGCTGATGTTGCAGCTTCAGTTTTGAGCCGGACACAAACACCTTGCCCACTTTTATGGGCCATCATTAAATTGTGTGGAAGGTGGACGAAATGGAAATGGTAACGTGGAGGGGGAATCTGGAATGGGACAATGTTGCCAGACGTTTGTTGTTCTTCGTCTTTTTTTATGATTGCAACGGAGGCCTTTTTGCATTTCACTTTAATTCAAAACGACTTAATTTCTTTTGCTTCCCGCTGCGACCTTTCTTGTGAGAAGCGAGAAAAGTGCGAGAGAAGTTGTGAGAGAAGCGGGAGACAAATGCGAGAAATGCTTATAAATGCTCAATGCGCGTAGCCGATTAATTGCACATAAAAATTAACAATAATCAGCTGAAGTAGCACCGGCAGTAACCGGTAACCAGTAAGCAGTAACCAGCACCTGACAATGCCACAGTCTGAGGCACAACCACATAGTTATCACACCTTTTGGGGTAACATAACGTGGGCTCAACAATGTTGCACTTTGTTGTATCGCGCAGGGGCCACAAATATTTTTATGTGCACCAAATTGAGTCATAAAATGCATTTTCACCTCCAACTCCAACTCCGACTACGACTACGACTCCAAACTCTAAACTCCAAACTGGAAGTGGGAATGGGAATGGGAATGCAACTGAAACTGGAACTGAAAAGTGCAACACGAACAGCACGAGTCTTAAGTGATGCATTTGAAATGCGTTAAGCATATTTATATACCCTATGACCATTAAAAGACAGTCACGGGTATAATCAATAGCAGGTGTAAGAGAGGCATAAAATTCCCTTACACCATCTAGAGAAACTCAGCCACTATAGAAGCTCGAGACGGGTGGATTCCTCTGCTTGTTGATAGTTTCTATAAACTCTCTCATAACCTCCCTCCCCCTCCCAAACCCCAATTACATTACAATCTAATTTCTAAAGATATCAACTTCTTCAACTTTTAATGTCATCTTTCTATTCTGCAAACTTTACAACAATTACAACATAAACATAGAAACTAAGCTTTTATCTTAAATGTATGTACAGGGTGTAACACTGTCGAGCACACCCGACTGCTGTTTTCTTTTATCACCACATAGGGCTGTCATTTAGCAAAGCTGAGCGCCTAATTAGATATCAGATGCCTGACTAGAAATCAACTCTAACAACTTATCTAGTTATCAGATGGCATTAAGCGGTATGCAGGGTATATTAAGCTATTGGCAGAGCATCACACTACCATATGAGCAAATTTATGGCAACTGAAATTGGGAAAACAAAAAACTGGAAGTGGAACAAGTCGCAAGGAACAGTCAACAGAGTCAGACTAAATTTGAAATGTTTTATGGTCAGAGCGAGTAAAAAATTTGCCAAGACTTGGCGATAAGAAGAGAGCAACTTAATGACTAACGACGACAACAAAATATTGTTGGCCAAATGATGACTAGCAGATACCCTAACTGGAGTGAAAAGTGAGAATCACTTAAGGAATTGGGAAAGTTTATGACCGTTTTCTATTCAGTATCTGATAAACGTTCGTAACGAGACGGATATATTCTATATTTATGATAAATTAATGTTTATATAAAGAAGGCCTTAACGAGAAAATGAGAAGTCGGCTCTATGATTGTTATTAACACTATTCTAAATTATATAGGGTGGTTTATAAAATACATTAGCTACATACCACTGTGCAGAGTGGGCCACAAAATAAATAACTCAAGTAGAACTTCATTATTGATTGATTGCAAAAAATATGGTTTTCTGTTATTATAAAACTTATGATACTGAAAATTCACATTCTTGAATATACTCCAACATTTTGTAGACCTAATTTCTTGCTAAACAAGTTGCATGTGCATTCGGTTATGGCCTCATCAAAATCGCGTTGCCAGTTGCAAGAACGCAACGAGGTGTTGATTGTGGCCTTTTGTGAACCTCTCAGCAACTGGGCAGCCGTTGGGTAGCGCCTCAAAGAACCTCCTTGGGGCTATAAAACTACAACAACAAATTTAAGCCGAAAGAAGAAAGAAAGAGAAGCAAGAAGAGTGGAGAAGGAGAGAAGAAAGAGAAGTTTGCACAGGTGCCAAAATAATTTTGCGTAGCTTCTTTTGCTAGAGAGATGCGTAGAATTTATAGGTTTAAGCTGGCACTAAAAATTTTAAATTGCGGTCATTTAGTGGACAACAACAACAACAACAACAAGGAGAACAACAACAACAGTATGGAGAACAACCGAGAGTACAACAACAACATGAAGAATTTTGCCGCAAAAGTCGCGTATCAAACGACATCAATTTAAACGAGCGCCGTTCTACGAGGCATCCTTTATTTATTTATTTATGTAGTTTCTTTATTTTTTATCAGAGTTGTTGTTGCTGTTGTTGTTATTGTTGTTGTTGTTGTTGGCATGCTGGCTGATCTGGAGCAGCGATAAATTGAAGTCACCTTTGTTGGCCCGTTCTTGTTGACAAATCAGTCGACGGTCGGCACACGCTGCCCAGTTTTTTTTTTTTTTATTATTTTTATTTTTTTGGAGTCCGATCCCTTTGTCACCTACAAAGCCATTTACCCCCACGTTGTGTGTCTGCCAGAGGATACAAATCCAATGGGATCGTCGTCGTCTTCGTCGGAGTCTTCGTCGCGAAGGGCAACACATTAAAAGTAAATTAACTTATCAGCGACAACGATCAGTTATTTTATTACGTTTGTCCACGCAGTAACACGAACATTATAATATCAAAGATGCCGATTAAGATTCTCTCCAGCGACAGAGAAAGAGAGACAGAGAGAGTGGGAAAGATAGAGAGTAAGACTGTTTAGTTAAAATACGGGATACGGTTTCAAGATGCTTTATGTGGGTTGTCTCTCCACAGCTAAATAGATACTAGTTAGAGCAAATAAAGAATTGATTGATAGGAAAACACTGGACAAATGAATGAAATAGAGCAGTTCGATAATAGGCCGAAGTAACTCATTGAAGTTCCTTAGCTGAAATGGAATTTAGGACGCCTTTGTAGCATACACAATTCAGCACATGATTAAAATTTACAAAGGTTTACTTCTCAAAAGAATATTTAAAGTAAAATTTGCTATCGCTCTAATTAAAATTAATTCATATAATTAGAAGAGCCAGTAAAAATCATTCTTTTTTATAATAAGTATAAATAAAATCAAAATTGATAGTGGTTTATAATTTTTAATTTAATAAATCTCAAATATAAGATTTCATACTGTTATCACAAACATTCCAGTATGTTTGAACCACAACCTAAACGAATTCTTTTAGTTGGATTATTTAGTTTAAACTTTGTTAAATAACAATTATTTTGTGTGCCTGATTAATGCAGTTGTACTTATATTTTTATTGTGTTTTAAAAGAACTTCAGTTTTCTTTTCTCTCTACGTATCTTACTTTGCAATTGGCCAATATCAATAAAACATGATCAGCTGTTTAAATCTTAAGGCTCAACGAGTTTAACTCAATCTAATGGAAATATTGCAGCGAATATGATTTAAAAGTCTCACTCTTAAATTTCTTTATTCTTGCGCACTCTATTTTGCTATCTATCTTGCTCTCTTGCTTACGCAAGCTAAAGATATTAAATAAAAACTAACACTCACCGATGCATCTCCGAAATTGATTCCTTTGACGTTGACGATGATTCTCTGTTTAGCACAAGAACAAAAAGGGCAAAAAAAAAAAAAAAATTATCACTTCATTCGTACACTCTCTCTTCTCGCTCAGAGCGCACAAAAATATAACGGCGCTTGCCTCTAATACACATGCATATGCATGCACATGCAAATGCAAAAGGAAAGGCGGCGATAAGCAATGGAAAATTAAAACGAATTTGCAAGGATGAAATTAAATTGTAAGCATGTTTATAAACTATGTAATGATAATGCACAATTATAATTCAACACATTGAAGTTTCCAGTTGAAACACACAAAACAAAGAACATAAATATGAATTCAGACTTGAAAACACAATTTGTAAATGGCGATCAGCCATAACCTCTTTTACACTTTTTCTTCTCTTTATTTGCACAACAATAGCACTTTTTCACTCTATTACTTTTACTTTTCACTACAAAATAATTTACAACGTAATTAATTGATATAAATTAAGGAAAACCGATATGAAAGAAAATCTGCAGCCTCCCGCCGTCGTTGCTGCCGAGAACGCGATTAACAACTAATTAGGCAATTCGCCGTCTATGACTAAGGCAACGCTCTCTCAGGCCATCGACACCCACAGCTGCCGAAATTGCGGCGAATTCGATGCAATTCTCTGAGTGAGCTCTTTCATTGCATATGTATGTATGTAAATATGTTAGATGACATAAATATGTGATAAATGTGCTCTGTTTGGGGACTTATTTTGCACTTGGCACTAAGAACGCTTTGACGCCATGCTTGGAAGACAGAGAGGGATATATACTCTTCCTATATTCTTTACTCCTTCTCGTTTTGAGCTGCTGTGAAATATCTCAAGTAAAAATAAAATCAAATTCTTTATTTAATAATAGCATATAATTCAAATAATTATAATTTGTGACATTTTCTACAAAGAGAAAATTTAACTTACATATTAAGAATATCAAATCGAGTAATTAAAAATTATATTTAACATATTTTGTTTGCCAATTTTTATCTCTGGCTTAATGTAGACTTTGAGGTTCTACTCCTCTTACCTTCTGTGATAGTCGAACTACATATATAATTAACAAATTCTTAGACATTTCCCTAAGTATCCTTAAGTATCTATAAAGGAAAATAAAATGAAGATTAATAATCCGATAGCGTATCGAAATTTATATTTATTGTCTGAATATACAATTAAATTATAAATAATAAAACAAATATTTGATTTAAATAGAAATAATTTTTTGTTCCTGTGGAAAGTCTGCAGATAAAGATAAATAAAGATTTCGGTAATAAATTGTTTGAAAACTAAATAAGTTTTAGCTCTAAAACATAATTTATCTGTTAATCCCGGCGCAAACTAAAAGTCAATGAGTCCGACGGAGTATCAGAGACTGTCTGCATTTTATCTGACTTTGTGGTTGCATATGATCAATTGGAGTATCTGATGAATACAGGAGAGAGAGCTCGGAGGAGTGCTGAGGAGGGGAACTCCGCCTGTGTGTTGCGGATGTTGTTAACAGCAGAGCAAACACATTGATAAGACAGACCGAGTCAATAAATTAGTGAACATTAACTGGCAAACAAACACGCTAATTAGATAGTTAGATAGCCAAGTAAACAACCAACCAACCTGGTGCACCACACAAATTCGCAGAATACGAAATGCCAACTGGTGGGTTTCTTTCTTATTCAGTGGGGCAGAGAAAACTTCCTGCAAAAGGCTTGCACGGCATACGACCGGAAAAACTGGCAAATGGCCAGGTTGATAAAGAGCTGGGGGAGCGAGAGAGAGAGGAAGAGTCAGTGGGGGGTATAGGAGACACTGTAAGACGGCAAATGGCAACTGCGCATTGCGGTTGGCGGTTGGCGACTTTTGTACAATTATTTTAAGCATTCAATTGGAATTCGACCGCAAAAAAAAAGTGCAACCGCAAGGATATGAATCGACTTTTTGCCCCGATCCGCAATTATGTGCATTTAAATGCAATAACCGTCATCAGGATGAATATTGAGTTCATTGTTGATCCTTTTACAAAACTCTTATTATTTTAAATGTCCGTCCCGCAATTGAAGCGCGCGCATGCGTCTCGTCCTCTCATAATTTTCTCCTATTCCTCATGTCATTGTCCTGTCAGTCCTTAGTCCTCAGTTCTCAGTCCTCCTGTCAGTTGCTGCTCTAATTTTCGTTGCGCCTTTTGCCGCCTAACCGCACTGACAAAAACAACTAATGACCTGACCTGTACCATCATTCCAATTTCAATTTCACATCCAAGTCCGAATCAATATCAATCAAACGTTTGCCGCTCGACAAATTGCATTTTGAGTTTTGTCGGGTTTCGGTTTCGGTTCGTATTTAGTTTTTAGATCTAGTTTTTTTTTGTTTTTTTCTTTTTGGGTCTACGTCTGCTACGCACTTCCGCTGTGAGAAGTAATTAGTCCTCGGTTTAATGTCTGCCTCGGGGGCACAACATGGCAACATGTGGCCACTTTTATGCTCAGCCTGAGCTATTGGCGTGAAATTTTAATTGGCGCTCACTCACTTCAATTACCCAACACAGAAGCTGCCAACTAAGCTAAGCGGGACTGACCACTTGCTAGGCACAGCAACCGAGTAGGAAGATAAAACTGGATAAAAGTTTTAGATGATTTTTAGTGACCAAAAAATAGGAATTAAGAATAGCTTTATAAGTCAATAAGTAGAGTTAATAAAGTGATCGTAGAGACTAAGTATGTGCAGGCCTAGAAGTTCCCAAGCGGGACTGACCACTTGCCAGGAACAGCAGCTTAATTGGAAAATAAATGTGGATACGAGATCATTTGGTTCTTAGTGACCAAGGAGGAATCGAACTGACTGCTTAAGAAACTAATTTGTTTATACAAAATAACAATAAATTATTATAAATTTGAGCTCCAATAGGTTCTCAAATTGATACATCCGAAAAGCAGCATATCCTTTGCTATAAAAAATACAGTGTAATTTTTAAAATATTATATGAATACCATATTAGCAAATAAGTTTATTGTTTATATCCTAAACATTTTATATTGAAGCTAGAATGTGAATTTAATTAAAATGTTTCTTATTAAACTTAAATGTTACTTTGAAAACTCAATTTCTAACTTTGTTTTCAATGCTACTGAATTTAATTTCGCCTTCTTTAAGTCGACGCTAAATAAATAATAATAAATTATTAAGCTAAAAGTCTAACATTTTGGTTCTTACAGTTTCTAGACCAAGTTGACCAATTGAAGTTTGGCTGTAGTTGCCAACAATTTAAAGGTCAATCTAGCTATAAGCGATCCTTTGTCTGTCACTAAAAAAAATTTCGCCATTTTGTTGGCTCAGTCCCCCAAAAGTACTGCCAACTTTTTGGCGATCAAGGAAGCTGTCCACTTGCCAAGTTACCAAGCTGCCAAAATTGCCAAATCGCTTTTGCCGTTGCCATTTGACCGACATTCGTGTGTGTTTTTGTCTGTTTTCTCAGTTTGTTCTCTCTCTCTCTTTCTGTCTTTCTCTCCCACCTTCTCTCTCTCCCTAACCAACTGTCTCTCTCAACATTTTGCTATAAAAACTGGTAAACGTAATTCACCACAGCAGAGCGCATGTTGAGTTTCTGTCAGCCAACAACATGGCGCTGCGCAGAAGCGAGACAGCAAGTCTGACAACAGAAATGTAGCGAAAGCCAGAGAGAGAGAATGAGAAAGAGAGCATGGTCTGCAAAAGCAGCGCTCTCGCTTACACAGCCACCACCACAGGCACAAAATAAAAAAAAAAACCACCACCACCTATGACAAAGTGGCTAAAAATGTTGTTGCCTTCTTCGACATTCAACATTCGACTTCGACGGCGACTGCGACTTCGACGTTGACGTCAAGCTGCAGGTGCGTTTAGTCTCGTTTTGGCAGCCAGAGCGCGACGTTGTCCAGAGCGCAGGCGACGGTCAAAAATAAATACAAATAAAAGTGCGAAGTTCAAGTGCAAAAAAATAATTTACAAATTAAAATAAAAAAGAACTACAACATTTATTTAACATATCGAAATACACGTTTATGAATTTTTTGTGAGTGTGCAAAAGTTGATAAAAAGTGCAAGAAGAAGCAGAAGCAGCAGCAGCAGAGAAGCGCTGAATTTGTAGCCCGTTGGCAATGAAAGACTCAATGAGCATTTTAACCCAGACAGCGTCCAGCGAGCCGTCGCCACATTTGAATCATTCACATTCACATCATCATCTTCAACATTTGAATCATTATCCGTTGCATCCACCGGCGGTCAACATGTCCATGTCCACCTCATCAAATTTGAAGCCAAATCGATCACGTTTCATGATCAATGACATTTTAGCGGGCAGCGCAGCCGCTGCCAGTGCCGCTGCTTTCTACAAGCAACAGCAGCAGCAACAACACCACCACAACAACAACAATAATAACAATACAAATACAAATAATAATAATAGTATTAATATAAATAATAATAACAATAATCATCATCATCATCATAATAATAACAATGAGAATTTGGAAACGGATTCACCGCCTGTTGCAGTATTGGGACTTGCACCACCGCCAACACCACCACATCATCAGTCACCATCGCATCATCAGCCGCATCCACATGCTGCATCTTTGGCCGCAGTTCATGCCCATCATCAGCTTCCGCATCCGCATCCGCATTCGCAGCACACCAAATTGACCCACTTTGGTGGTGCCACCACCCAGATGGGCTCCAACGGTTTAAATGTGGCACAATATGCGGCGGCCATGCAACAACATTATGCCGCAGCTGCCGCCGCTGCCGCAGCACGTAATAATGCTGCAGCTGCAGCCGCTGCCGCCGCCGCAGCCGCTGCTGTTGCCGCTGGAGCAACCGCTGGAGATGCACCACAACCGCCGTCGGCAGCGGAATTGGATGATAGCAGTGATTATCATGAGGAGAACGAGGATTGTGACAGCGATGAGGCGGGCAGCGGAGGAGGAGGCGGTGGTGGAGGTCACATGGATGATCACAGCGTTTGTAGTAATGGTGAGGTGAGCTTCTGTATTATTTTGGGGCGGGAGAGCAACCAGAGGGTAGGAGCAGGTAGAACTACGGATTAGAGATAATTGTAGAGAAAATTATAACAAGGTAGTTTAACGACACAATATGAAATTTCTTGATATAATTCATAAAGAGTTAAGATATGAGAAGAGTTCTTTACTGGGAATCATTTTTAGAATGATGAATTGAAGTTTGGCCTTAAATAAATACTTATAACTTTCTGAAATCCATTATTCAATTGATTTGTTGGGAATTATTTAGGAATACTGAACTGTAGCCAAAGATTAAGATATAAGAGTCTTCAACATTTCAAATCCATTTAAAAAATAATAGGGCTAATTTTTAGGGTCAAGAGATGAAAAGAATTCTTATCTTTTCAAAACCCACTGAAGAAATAAATAAAAGTACAAATTTTGTAGGAATACTTGGTTGAAGTTTGCTTTAATCTGATTGATCTGAACTACATATTATAATTGCTAATTTATAGATGCTTACCAAAAGTTTCAAAAATTTGATACAATTTGAATGCCAATACTACCTAGAACTTGCAATAACAACCCGTTAAAACAATAGCAAATTTCAAACTCCCCTTCAAATATAGTTAGTAATGATTGAAATTGAATCTTAAGTACTATATTCTATAGCACAATTTGTAAGTTAAGGGCTTACAATTTTAATTTAAATTGTATTTTCCTCCAAATTATAAATTAAAGATAAGTACAGTATAAACTATATAGCAGCTAGGAAATTTTTGAGCTTTAAATTTGATTGAATGATTGCTATAGTTGGTATTTCTAGTACAATTCAATTGTTTTCGTAATATATTATCATAAATATTATTGAGAGATTTGCCTAAATCACTTGATTTTATTACAATTGAAATAGGAAAATTGATGGTTAGTAGTAGACAATACAATATAGCAACTATATAAACAATACTATATCATTTGGACAATTGATATTCATAACTAAAATGAGTTGTGCTTACATCTCTGCACTTTAAACTGCAATTCCATGCTAAATTAAATGTCAACCCTCGCATTATACTCTAATAATATATTTTATTGATTGTTTAGCTTATCTCTCTCTCTCTCTTTCTGTCAAGGCTGTTTCTGTCTGTCTGCTGATAACCAATCGGAATTCAAATCCATTTGTCTGTCTTTCCCTTTTGTTTTTTTCTTTTCTGTCTTTCTGTCTGAGTGAATGCCATGGCAAGTTCGTTGCCTAAGTCTTTTGTTTTCGACGCTTTGCAAAACAAACTGTAAAAATTGCACGAACATGCCATGTTCTAGTTGTTGTTGTTGTTGTCGAGACTGAAAAATTGCATTTTCACGCTTTGTTTGTTTAGCCCCCACCTCATGTTCCCCTCTTCTTCTCCTCCCACTTCATTGAGCGCCATTCCTAAATGTGCATTTGTCTGGCAGCAAAATTGTTTAAACAGCAAACACAGCAACAAATGATAATGGCAGCGCTTTTAGTTGTTGTTTTTTTTTCTTCTTTTACTTTTTTTGGGGCGTGGCACGCGGGTGTAGGGTAGGCAGAGGGAGGGGTAGGTGGAAAATGCAGCAAAACGCAGCTTGCAAAAATATAATTTTTAGTTTAGCCAAGCTACAAATATATAATTATATATAGTTAGGGCACAAAATGTTGTGTCTCTGCGAGACTACAGAGAATTCTCTGCTGACGTGCTCTCTCTTTCACTCTCTCGCTCTCCCTCTCTCGCTTGTGAGTGCTTGGCCATCATTAAATTGTTATAAAAAATGCATTTAAAGCCATTTAATAGACGCCCTAGAGCCAACTTTGTTGTGGCAGTGTGTGTGTGTTGTGCGTGCATGTGTGTGTGTGTGTGTGTGTGTATGTTGTGCGTGTGTCGCTGAACAGATGAAGCTGCACTCTGTCGACCATTTATTACAGCAATTTCCTGTGTGCAATTGCAGTTTTATAAACGGTAGTCGCAGCTTGTTGCCCTGCAGACAGCGAAAGGGAACGACAGAGAGTGAGAAAGAAAGAGAGACAGAGAGCGAAAGAAAGAGAGAGAGGGGAAGAGACTCTCTCTCTCTCTCAGTGGTAGGCAGTTTTCTGCCCTGTGATTTGCAACCTTAGCGAAAGCTGCGTTTAATTTAAGCAGCTGCCTTGTTTTTTTGTAGTTGTTGTTTCTCTGATTTGACTGCTTGAAGTTTTTGTTAATTGGCCAATACAATTTGGGCAGCACCTGAGGCCAAAAGTACAGGCCAATGGCCAGTTGAAAATATACCCTAACATTGTATCAGTTTGAGCAGCATACTCGTATGTACGCACCAATGTAGTTGGCAAATATTCGCTTTAAACAATTTAACGGTTGTGTGAATTGGCCCAGAAGCTGGCCACTTGGCCATGGCCGTAACCCTGTAGGCGCAAGCTTATCGGCTAACCGCAATCAGATAAATTTACATAAATTTTATGTACTAAATGGCAAACGAGCCTAGGCAAGAATAACACAAAAAACTCCCGGCTAAAAGGGGAAAAACGCAAAGTGGTAAGGAGAGGGAATTAGTGAGAGAGAGAGAGAGCTGCTGGGCCAAGTTTAGACATTCTTATTAAAGGGAGGAAATGGCAATTGCGTGGCTATAAACTGAGGTCCCCCCTTTTTCTAACTGTGTTACACTTAGACACAGACTTGGCCAAGTTAATAACTATTAAAGCTACACTATAAAAAGAGATAACAAAAAATTAACTTATTTAACTGTTTTCTGCTTTGATCTTTGCCTCGTTTCCATTCAGGTGCCAAAGATGATGATGGCAATAGTATTAAAAGCGGTTCCACCAGCGACATGAGCGGTCTGAGTAAAAAACAACGCAAAGCACGTACCGCTTTCACGGATCATCAGCTGCAGACCCTGGAAAAGTCCTTTGAGCGGCAAAAGTATCTCAGCGTTCAAGAGCGTCAGGAGTTGGCCCACAAATTGGATCTAAGCGATTGTCAAGTGAAAACTTGGTATCAGAATCGAAGGTGGGTCTCTTAATATATTTTCTTAATCGCAATTATTATTTAAAAACAATTGTATTTTTATAGAAGTTATTTAATTTAATTATGATTAAAACTGACTTATCGCCCTTAGATTTATTCTTTAGAATATTTATTTTGATGTTGCGTGACATTATTAGATTTATAATTGATTTTTAATGAGAGGCTATAGATGTGCATGCTTTCTCTTCTACTTTTTGGTATTTATTTAGTGTAGAAATAATATAATAATTAACTTGTCTGAAACATAATAAGTTTAGTTTTGTAAATTCACTGCACTTACATCTAAACATTAAACTCTAAGATTATATATTTTACATACACAGCTTATTAATTTTTTTTAAATCATTATTTATAACATATTAAAACGAAAAATATATTGATTTTTGATTCAAGTTAAATATATTACTTTTACTTACATTATCAAGTCTACAAACATATGTAATTGAAATAATAAAATAAATATAACTTGATAATTTTCAATTAAATATATTCAAAATTGTTTTTCAAATAAAGTTAATTAATGCTGGTATATTTAATATGCTAAGTTTAAATACTTTTTTATTTACTTATTGTATTTAAGCTATTATAATTATTTATAATACAAAAGACTAATAGTTTTGCCCAAATTTTAGAAATTATCTATATTCATTTAATTTATACACTTTACAATAATTTCATTCTAATTTAACTTATATATTTAAATACTTACACACTCTCTCTTAATATAATTACATTTCCATTATACACTTGTTAATAAGTTTATAGACATTATAATGATTTAATTCTATTTTCATTTATATATTTAAATACTTACACACTTTCTGTTAATTAAATAAAATTTCCATTTCTATTACATTTTTAAATATTTATACACATGCTAATATTTTTATTTGATTTTTATTTATTTTTTTAGAACCAAATGGAAGCGTCAAACTGCAGTCGGATTGGAGCTGCTCGCCGAGGCTGGTAACTTTGCGGCCTTTCAGCGACTCTACGGCGGATCGCCCTATTTGGGGGCATGGCCGTATGCGGCAGCAGCTGGTGCCGGAGCAGCGGCAGCTGCTGCCCATGGGGCGCCACCACATTCCAGTATTGATATCTATTATCGTCAAGCGGCTGCTGCGGCGGCAATGCAAAAACCATTGCCCTACAATTTATATGCGGGTGTGCCCAGCGTTGGAGTTGGTCCATTAGGGGCGGCAGCTACGCCCTTTTCGCATCTATCCGCCTCCAGTTCGCTGTCCTCGCTAAGCAGTTATTATCAGAGTGCAGCGGCAGCAGCGGCGGCGGCAAATGGCAGTAATCCAGGTACAGGTGCAGGTGCACCACCGCCACCGCCAACATCAGTTGGCACAGTTGGTGGCATGATCCACAAGCCGCAACCAATGACCTCGTCGCCAGGACAACCGCTTGGATGCAATACATCCGCATCCGCATCACCAGCACATCCGCCCTCGACTCCAAGTCCCACATTGAATCCAGGAAGTCCTCCAGGACGCTCCGTGGACAGTTCCCAGGCACAGTCCGATGATGAAGATCAACTGCAGGTTTAAAATAAAAAAAAGAAGCCCTCTAAAAAACTAACAATATTTGTTTAACAATTAAAAAAAAGAACAGTAATGTGTGCGTGTTTGAGTGTGTGTGTATATATTATAGTTCTATATCTCTGTGTGTGTGTGTGTGTGTGCGTGAGCTTTAATTTATTTCGTTTGCTTTTAGTAATTTATTGAAATGATATAAACAGATTTCAAGAAAATCAACAAAACACAATTATTAATAAATATAAAATAAAATAAGCAACATTTTTTTTCGAGGTTAGGCTTTAGCTCTATAATTACAAGTACATTTTAATATTAAACTAATATTTATTTAAATGTTGTAAAAAATGCGCAGCCAAAACAAATTAACTTAAATTAAAAACAAACAAAAAACAACAGTGTGCATAATTAAGCTAAACTCAAAAACGTAATTTAAACTACAAATAGAAATTGCATTTTAATTTTAAAATATATTTTTTTTGCATTTTTTTTTTTTGTTAATTTTAGTCTTAAAAAAATGTGGTCGTTGTATATGTAAAATGTAAATGTAATCCAAAAAAGAAAGCAAACAAAAACAAAAAACCATTTTTTTTGTCTAAATAAAAATAATAGAAATATAAACTAAAAAAATTGAAGGAATTTTGAGAGAACATGGTAAACGGAGAGGGAGAGGGAGACGGAAGAGGGGGAGAAAAGAGAGACGGCAATTAAAAAAATAATAAACATTGGCAATTGTGTGCTGGCCGTAGGGGCTAAAATGAAGGTAAGAGAGGGGGAACCCAGGGGAAGGGTGATTGCAACAAGCCAACCCCTAATGATAATAATTGCATGCAAAATGCATTTAACCGCAATTAGTGCATTTATTAGGCCAAAAGCTGATGCCAAGTGGCTCGCATATTGAATATGCCAGTTGGCCAAGTTGCCCAAGTTGGCCAAGTTTGTTGGCTATAAACTCTGGCTAACTGCCACTGCACAGTTATGACCATGTCCATGTTCACATATACAGCTTTTTTGTTCTGTTCTGTTTTTTTTTTTGTGTTGTGTTTTTTGTGTTTTCTGTAGTTGCATTGCGTGCAACTCTGCCACATGCAACTGCAGCGCTGCAGGCAACATTCAAGTGAAGCCTTCAAGTTTACCTAAGGACACACACACACACCTGACCAGCTGACCAGTTGACCAGTCCACCAGTTGACCATCTATACTATGAACTATAATAGGTCATAGCTCTTGAAGCATCTTACAATCTTGCAGTTTCTTGGCCTCAACAAGTAGCAACATTATTTTTGTGTACAGCATAGACAGAAACTGAAGTTGGCCTAAATAAACTAATTTACCATCATGTTAAGTGTATTAAGCAGTTGTTGTAGCAGATACTATAGTCTACCTCTCACTTTAAAATACCTTTACAACAGCTGTTAATTATACTCAAATTTTCTTATAAAATTAAACACTTTCAATCTTGCAGTAGCTCACAAGTAAGTCTCTCTAGCCTAACACAAAATGGCTTTACTTCAGTTGGCAGCAAATAGTTTCAGAAAAAAACAAAAAATTTTGACTTTTAGGGAACTCTTTTTATTGTTTCAGGGAGATTTTAAGCTGGCTCAAGACTTACAATTTCTAAATGATTAAATAAAACATTGAAATATTGAATTAATTCAACTTTCTCAGTTTAGTAAGTAAAGAATAGTTTATTTTTAGTACAGATTAATTGCATTAAAATAATTCTGTAATATAGTTACTTTGTAAATGTAATTGTAAAGCACAATTCCAGTCATCGAAGTTGAAAATAAAAATTAATAATGTATTTCAAACTTGTCTATAAATAAATCCCAAATATTTACTTTGCAATTTTTATGTGCAATTTCTTTCTCACCTTAGCTAAAATCGCAAATTAAAGGGTATTTAGCTGACCTTTTATAAATAATTAAAAAGGTCGAAATATTTTGTTGTTTTTTTTTTTTAGAAAAAACGTCTCTAAAGTTTTCTTAGAATCTTCTACAGTTCTCACTTTCTCAATATTTTTCTGAGATGGTATTTACTTAAATTTTTTAATATGTATCTTCTACATTTATTTATTTGAATTGTTAACTATTTTTCCATCCTTTTTCTTTTTCTGTTCTTTGTAGCGCCTGTTCAGTCGTTGTGACCGAATCTTTAAGCTTTCTGTAGATATTTTCACATGCTTTTTACGAATCTCCAGCAGTTTGTTTCGTATTTCTGTAGTATTCATTTTTATTGGTAGCACCCTGTTCAGTCGTTGTGGTTGAACTTTACTGCTCTGTCGTGTTGTCAGTCACCCTAAGCAAACATTTTGCTGCACGCTTCTTGGTAAGAGAGAGACACGCGCGTTTCTCTGTTTTGCGCCTTCTCCGTCGACAAATTGGCAGCAATGTTAATGTTTGATGGCTTAAAACAAAAGCGACGCTTGGTAGGACAATAAATGCAACGGCCGAGAACAATAAGAGTTAGAGTAGGGGAGTAAAGGGGGGGTGCAGAGAGACACACAGAGAGAGAGAGAGAGGGATGGGAGAAGTAGGGTGTAGGTAACCGTTCATTAAAGACAAATGACATAAACCTGCCACATCAATGTGCCCCTCTATCTCTCACAATATACCTCTCATTCTCCCTCCCTCTCTCTCTCTCTCACTGCCTCTCTCCCTAAGTTGCCTTCTCTCTCTCTCTGTGTGTGTCTCCCCCCTCCTGAGCATGCTCAATTAAACAACATCGTTGTCGGTAGCCAAATGTTGCTAATTACTGCAATAGTGCCAGCAATTGGCCAAATCGCCTTGATACAGTGTTGCTAAAGTGCAGCCAGTGTTGGTCAACACATTGCGTGCACTTTCGCAGTTCTTAATAATAGTTTAAACTTGTAGTTCTACTTGCTTATGATGCATATTTAATGTTAAGGAATATTAAAGAACTCAGAGAAGTTACTTTCTAGTAACTTTCACTTTCAATTTTACTTACTAGTTAACTTCCATTAATCTGTTTTCCTTTACAGTTCAAAATGATGTTACATCAAATAATTGCGTAATTTTCATGCATAAATTAAAAGGTGTGAATAATAAAAATAAAAAAGTGGAAAATGAAAGAAAAAAATGATGGAAATCTGTCAAGAGGCTTGTCATGTGTCACGTTATCGATATGAAGGCATCCGTAGACTTTTCGACGTTCGTTTGATATGCAAACTCTGGCAACTGATGAACTGATGGATGGCTGACTGGTTTGCCTGGTTGGTTGGTTGGTTGGTTGGTTGGTTGGTTGGTTGGTTGGATGTATAACTGGATGGATGGATGGATGGATAGCTGGGCATCTGCCGCCAGGGATTCTCGGATGCGATTGGGGAATTCGCCGGGGCGCATTTATGAAATGAAGCTGAAATATTGGCTGCTTACTGTGCTGTAACATCAATTTGCATGGAAATCAGCAACAAACCGCCGCCTGTCAATGTACCAGTAACTCTCCACCTCCCTTCCATACTCCCCTAATACCCCCTCTTCTCTCTCCCTCTCTCTCTCTCTCTCTACACCACTTTCAACACTCCTGCCTCAGCGGGGACTCCACAAAACATACGAAAACATAAACTTCAATTAGTCGCATATTTTTGTGTGCATGGATCCAACAGCTTCCCTCTGCCTCCTTCTACCCCCGCCCCCCCCTCCTATCTCCTGCCTCCCACTGGGGCAGGCACCACAATTCGCTTAAGCAATCAACTTGGGTACAAAGCAAGCGGGAAACGTAGAGGGAGAAGAGATTGATGGATGACTGAAAGGCGGACAACACTCCAAAGTGACAGACTGTGTGTTTTGTGAGCTTTCATCAAAGCAACAACAACAAAGTGCAAATAAAACGATGCGATAGCTTAAAATTTAAGTTGGAGCTTAGAATTCGCAACTAGTTTTAGCATTGCTCGACCTAGTTAATGTGGAAAATGGGAAATTAAACTGCTCTTTAATTAATACTAAATATACATTATTCAAACTTTATTCGATACAAAATTGACTTGTAAAGTTGTCAGTCCCAAGGATCAATAGACTTCACATTTGCATAACTTTGTCAAATCTAACCCGATTTTCATGTGGAATGTAATTTTAATCACGATTTGATCTATAAATTGATTCTGCAATTTCAAAAATATTTACATTTTAATATATTATAACCAATTTCTTTATTGATACCTACCCTTCCCCACAATACTTATTTCGATAACAGTTTACTCTAGCTATTAATTTGGCGTAATTTGCATTTTTCTTGGCTTTAAGCTATCTAAAAGCATTTACCAAGTAAATACAGAGAGCAACTAGCAAATTTAGTGGGCTGAACGAGCGAACCGGAAGTACGCCCACGATTCAGAATTGCTTTTTGAGAATGGGAATGGGAGTGGGAATAGGGTTGGGGTCAGATTGGACGGGGGTCAGATAGGGGTTGAGGTGGGGCTGAAATTGCAAACGGAAGAAGAAACTTCAGGTTGAAGACAGCTTATGGCCAACGGCAATTTACTTGACTCTGCATTTAGTTAAACAAATGTGCAATTTGCAACATCAACGGCAACAACAGCAACAGCAAAAAAAACATAAATGAAAATGGAAAAATAGCATAAAGAAAATGTGGAAAAATTCAAACAATTCAACAATTTTGTTCGCATTTAATGTCAGTTTAATTTTTAATAATTTTTAATTTTTTCCCTCGATTGCAATTTCCGTTGACACTTGCCATATGCCACTTATCCGAACAGGAGGAAAGGAGGCGTGCTGCACAGATGGGCGTGTCAAGTGGGCGGTATTATTAATGATAGTTTTGGCATATAGAATATACATCTTCTAACGAAGAGAGGATAGTTGAGAGCAGCAGAGGTAAAGGGAAGCAGGGAAAAGTCGAGAGAGAGGATTTTACTCTACAATTTTTTCCAGTCGTTTTGGACTCGGAATTTGTATTTGAAACACAATATTAAGTATTCTTTCTTACTTAATTCGACGTTTATTTTTCATGTGAAGCAAAGCCTAACCATTTGTTAAGCAAAATCTAGCCTTTTTTGGTGGAAAATCCAGTCGTTACAGCCAAATTTAGGCTTTCTGAAGCCAAACCTAGCCTTTTCAGAAAATATCCAACAATTTTTGAATTTAAATTTATCCTTTTTGTAGCCAAATCGCACATTTTTTGAGGTCATACTAATCTTTCTTAAAGCAAAATCTACACTAGGTTTTGAAGCAAAATATAGCCTTATTAAAGCCAAATCTAGTCTTTCTTAAAGCAAATGCTAGCCTTGTTGAAGACATATCTAACTTTTTGGCAAAATCTGCACTTTTTTATAGAAAAATCTAGACTTTTTTGAAGCAAAATCATGATTTAGCTGAATTGTCTGTGATTCGTGTGTAGGTGCAACACTGTGGCACGAAGGAGCTCAAGCGCAGCAACGCCTAAAAGGCGGCATGCAAATTTCGTAATGTGTGTGTGTGATTGTGTGGGTGTGTGTGTGTGTGTATGTGTGTTGTTTGTTTTGTGGCAACGATTATATTCAATAATTGTGTGCATTTAGATAAGTTACAAGCCTCGGGGGCAACAGGCCAACAACAGGCAAGCTTGCCACACTCACAGGGGCACAGACAATTGCGCCCCAGACACTGACGCGTCGACTGCGACGTCGACGTCGACGTCAACGTGTGGCAGCGACGCGACGCTGGCCACTTGAGGCGCCGCAACGAAATGGAGGCAAGTCACGCCATCGCACCCTCGCCATACCCAGGAGACGTGTGTAGGTGTTGAAAGTAACTGCAGGCAGGTGCATTGTCATAGTCCCCTCTTGCCCCCTATCATCCCCCTTGCCACATTACCCCCCGTCCCCACACCCTTTTAGCCTTGCCACAGGCCACAAATTGAGCAACGTTGCCATCGTTGGACATCAAGAGTCCGAGTCGAGAGTTAAGAGTCGAGGAGTTCGGGAGTTGGGGAGTCGGCTTAGAAATGTGTCGGAAGTCTTTAGTAAAAGTTAAATAGAAAGCATATAGAAGATTTATATGCGATTCCCCGTTATATTTATGCAAATACAAACAGAGTTCTTCCCTCCTTCCTCTTCTCTTCGGTCTTCCCTCAAGTTGGTCCCCTTATCGAGGCCAAAGACTCGCAATTTATTAATTTCCACTCGTCATGCAGAAGCATTACAATAAATTTACTGCAAATTTATGTAGAACTTAGTTAACGTTTCACGAATGATAATCATAAGTTAAAATAAATAGAAAAATGTTTCATTTACGAATTAAAATCTTAACTCAAAGAGAATAGCTAAAAAGTTGAATTGATTAAATATAATAAATCATCGAGAATTTCTTCATTTATTAGACAACTTGAGTGAAAACTAAAACTATCAAAAAATTAAGTTGATAGTGATTTAGAAAAATAAAAAATGTACAAATTAACTACCTTTATAAAATTTATATTGAGAAGACAGCTTTTTTTCTAAATTCTATAGAATTCAATTTTCATATGAAGTAATTTCTTCAAGTTATTTCTATAAAATCTAGAAAAGTTAATAGATATCACTTTAATAACACTTTTTGTTTCTCAATTGATCAACTTCAATATCATTTTCAAAGATATATGTGTCATTTAAGTTGACTCTAATTTAAAAAATGTATCCCCTTAAGGTGGAAAATGAATATTCAAAAATGATCTTTACAAAAGTTTCATAGTTTATTTCATAACTAACTTAAAACACATTTCACAATTCTAAATCAGTTTCTATGTCAAATTTCCGATTGACAAAAACTCAAAGCTATTCAGAGGGCAGTTTGAAAACTTCCTTTGAGGATGGGGAGAGTATTGAGTTTTTCCACTTTTAAACAGTTGCTGTTGGCTTAGCTGCCGCTGAAAATTAAAACATTTGTTGTCGTTTTCTATCGCATCGCAACGATCTGAGCAATCCGAGCAATTTGTCGACGGGCGAGAGATTAAAATGCGTCAAAAAGGAATAAAGGAAAAAAGAACGAGAGAGAGAGAAAAAAAAGAAAAACAGAAAATAATAAATAAAACGCACGAACAAATTATGAAAGCAATCAACGGACAGCAGCAAAATCAGGATACAGGATGAGGATTGTGAATTGTGGATGAGGATGAGGATGCGGAATAGGGATTTGGGGTAGGGAGGGGAGTACGAGGTTTTTAAGTCTTATCAGCGATGTGAATTTGAGCGTCACTTGAAAAGGACAACGCGCCGCCAAGGACAACTCAACTAAATTCAACTCAAATCAAGTCGATGGATGAATTTGTCACATTAGCAGTATTAGGTGTGGAAAGGGTCACTGCCAATGGAAGGGGAATGTTCAGCAGTAACAGCAGCAGCAGCAGGGACAGAGGCATATGTGAAGAAGCTGATAAGATCATCGAGGACAAGGCCAATGCAGCAGAAAATCTGGTCAGACCAGGACTAAAGAGAGAGAGAGAGAGTTAGAGGAGGAGAGAGTGATTAAGAAGAGGGTGGCTGATAGAGATATTGGTGTTGCTGGTAGTGGTGGCTATCAGTGTTGCTTATTTGGCGCTTATACGAATACATCTAGCCTTTTTAAAAACGTTTTGACTGAAAAATACTTTTGAAGCTGAATTCAATGCTGTTTAATACATTTTTAAATGTATCTAATTCGTGAAAATACAAATAAATGTTATTTGAAGCTATTTTTAAATAAGCGAAATGATTCAAATGATAAAGAATTATAGAAATTAAAAAGAAAAACGTACTCTAAATAAAGCTAAAAGATTTACAAAGTCATCTATTAACAAGTACCAAATAATAATTATTACTAAAATTGAACTCTTCTAAACACACAACAATTTGTTCTAATAACTCTCCTCTTATTTAATTTTTCGGTTTTTTTAATATAGGTTTTATTTTCTTAATTTTATTTATACATTTTATCTATTTATTTTGATTGGTAGATCTACAAATTTTGGCATCACTGCTGTATGTCCTCATTCTCGTCCTTGTTGTTAATGCAATTTTCAAATATTGTTGTTGTCAGTGTAATTGCCAGGATATTAACAGGGACAGGGGGAATTGAGTCCTGCGTTGTGTAGACGGATTACGCTGGGCATTATGAGCAAATTAAGTGTGAAGTGGCATTTGGGATTTATGTACACACACACACACACACACACACACACACACACACACGCACACAGAGACAGACGGGTAGAGACACTGAAAAGTCGACAAGGATGCCAGGATGTCAGAATGGCAATAAGGATCCTTTTGCTCTTAAGCGCCTTTCGAGCCAGACTCTAAAGCCAAAAACAAACAAAAGGCGTGGCCGTTGACACTCGCTGACAAAAGGTGTCACATGTCAAGCAGCTACTACATAGACATTCCCCTCCTCCTCCCGCTCTTTTCCTAGCTGATTTTTATGCTTTTTTTTGTTTTTGGAAACAACAAACAACAAACAAAGTCGTTGTCCTTAGTCTATTGGCCATGATGTCGGCGTGGCGCGATTTAACCCCAACAATTTTTGTTGGCTCTCTTTCGTTCTCTCTCTCTCTCTCTCTCTCTGAACTGATGACGGCTTATCATTTACACTTAAAGGCTCAACGATGGCGGTGGCACGTGCCTTCATGCCACATCCAACGGATTCATGAGTTTGACCCCGCAGAAGGAACAAATGAATATGGATAGGGGGAGTTACGTTAAAGTATTATTAACCGCAAAATGCTCATAAAGGATCAATTTGTGCGCACACGTGTCCAGGATAATGCCTAGCCACTGTATACACACAGTGTGTGGAAAGAGTAGGAGTAGGAATAGGGGGCGTGGCATGTTGCAGTCGCAGTGTGGCATCAATTGTGACAAAGCGTGAAGTGCACATAAATCAAAGCAACGGCTGCCAAATGGACACAAATTTGATGACAGTCCAGGAGGGTGGGGAAAAGGAGAAGAAAGGGGAGACTCCTTACTGGGAATTGTGTTCCATTCGCTAATCGTTCCACTTAAGCTTTTCCAAGCAACTTAACTGCTTAATGTGAAAATTATCTTATTATTTACACTGATGTTGCCTTATTATTCAACTATCTGAGTTGTTCACTATTTCACTGTTTCACATTCCAATGTTCCCGTATTCCGATGTTCCATTCCATAAATGTAGAGTTCACAGAGTCGTATTAATCACAGTCCCATTTTACTTATTTACCTAAATCCCAGTCTAGCAGCAGAATTTCCAGACTGCTATAATATTTTCGTATGGTTCAGTATCTGAGTGTTCCACTATCCCACTGTTCCCAAACTTCTTTATATTGTATTTGACTAGTTAGAAAGCAAAGGCGTTGAGCACAAACTAATCTTCTGTCTCAATGTTCTATTTTAAATGTTTCTCTGCTTTTTTATGCGAAGTGTTCCAATTCTCAATTGTTCCATTGGTTACTCTTCACATTGGATCGAAGAACTTTTACTTTTTCCTTGCCTTATCATTGTAATGCTCCTTATTTCACTTTTCACTGATTGGTTTCTCCGGAGCCAAAATTTAATTAAGAATAAAGATATTTAACTTTTCCTTTGTATTACTGTAGTAATATTGCTTATTTCTTGATTCCAGTGTTTCTTTCTCAACTGTTCCTCACACTCAACGGCTAGTGTTCCATGTTTCTACTATTCCATAGCCAAATTCTAACTTAAAACATTTGACTTGCTTACTTTAGCTACTTTATCGTTTACTTTCTTACTGGCTTGTTGTGTGTTCCATTTCCATCGTTCCCTTTGCTGCCTTGAGCTGCCGTTGCACGCGTTTCATGCCCTGCACTTAAAAACCAATTAATTAAGTTCAACGCTTCATGGGACTCAACTCCAGTTCGACTCACCGATGATCAGTCAAATGACCTCCAACAGAGGAGCTACAGTTGAAGAATTGAACAAAAGGGAAGTGGAGGAAAAAGGGGGGGATTGGAGGGGGGCGGAAAGGCGAGCTCACCCCCAGGTGGGACGCCCACAAATTGTTGGCAATTTAGTTGAAATCGCGCCTCTTGGCCAAATTGTCTTTAAATTGGCAGTTGGTGCAGCGCATCATAAATCCAAACGGCACCAAGTTGCAAGTGCAACAGCACCAAGTCTTCAATGTTGCAAGTCCGAATCCAATGCGGAGTGCATTTCCATTTCCATTTCCATTTATGGAGTGAAGTTAGCGGAAGTATCGCTTGCCCCCAAAACGCATTGTGCCCCCCTCTGGCCGACGCCTGTGGGGCCGTGGGGCATCGTTGGCGGTCAGCGGCGGCGGTCGCAAATTATCAACAAATTAGACTTTTCGTCGAAGTCGTCTCCGGCGTCGTCTCTGGATGTGGCAAGCTCATACAGAGAAACAAAAAAATCGAGTTTTTAAGGATTCAAATAACGGTGTGAAAAGTTGGATAATCTTGGATCTTCTTAACCACAATCTAATTATGAATAAGATAAATTGGAAAATAGGATTTTAAATTAGAAATTAAAGTAAATTATATATTTTTTCCAAAAAAAAAAAACATAATATTATATATATTAAATATAATATTTAAAATTGTATATTTTGTAATAAGTACATATGATAAATATTATTTAATTTTTTAACCAATTTTTGATGTTTTAGTTTTATTTAAGTAACAATATTTGACTAGTTAATTGTCCTTTTTAATCATTCATCAGAGTATTTACCATTTAATTACAGTCTTGATTAAACAATGATATTCTGCACAACTTTAATTATTTCAATAAATTGTAATTGTTTTCTATTCAAAAATTACAGTTGTATTATGATTTATAAATACAAAATTGAGATTATAGAATTATTTCCAAATTTTATAAATATTGTTCAAAAATTAGAGTTATATATTTAATTTTTTAAATAATGTTAAATATTCAAACTTAATTAAAAGCTTTTTCCAGGATATTGCATCCTGAAATCGTATATGTAGACTTATATTTTCTTATTTTTTTTTAAATACTTACTGAAATCAAGAACTTTAAGCTAGAATCTTGTCTTTTTTCTGTGTATCATCTTGACTCGATTGATATTTTTTAAATCCTTACCAAAATCAAAAATGTTAAGCTAGAACTTTAGAATGTCTTTTTTGCAGTGTAGCATCTTGACTCGTCTCATCATTGCCATTTGTTTGCATGTCTCGTTGTCATTTCGTTGATTTTGGCGGCGTCTCCTTTGGGTCCCATCATTTCTCTTTGCTTCTTCCCTCTCTTTCTCACTCTCTTTCTCTCTCCTACTCTTCCTTCCTCTCTCTCTCCCTCTGTTTCTCACTGTCTGTCTCTCGTTTTATGGCCAGTTTGTTGCCGCCGCTGGTAAAGTGATTTCTTCAACGCTTTGTTAGCGCACAGGATTAATGCAGCTGTCATTAGGCGTTTTCGGCTTAAACGGATCCCCTTTTGCCCCCCCCCCCTTCTCTTTCCCCTGCACCCCTTCCCATCCCCTTTTCCTTCCCTCGCTCTCTTACTCGCTCCTCGTCGCTTCTCTGTTCGTTTGGTAAATGCGTTTTTAACGTGCTTTTAATTGTCAGTTCATTTTGGTTGTGGCTGAAGCTGCTTGAACGCAAATTAAATCAAATTGAAACTAATTAACATAAATAAATTTACACAAAATCCAATCCGCAATATGCCTCGTTACAGGCTTTCACACTTCCACGCTTCACTGACTTTTCCCACCCCCTTTCGCATTTCCCATTTCCCATTTCCATTTTCATATCCATTTCCCTTTCCCTTTCAGCTGTTGACATTTACAAGCGACAACTGTCAAATTGGACAAGTTGCATTTGCAAATAAATAGAACCCGGTTCGAGATTCCAGATTCGAGGTCGGAGTTAGGCAATCGTTCAAACGGAAACGGAACTGACGCCACAGACGCACAGGAGTCCGTCGCTTGCCATTAGCTCTCAACTGGCTAAAGGGTGTGTCCAGAGGAGGGGGTTCAAAGAGGGGGATTAAAAGGGGGTGTCAAAGGGGAGAGGAGAAAGCTGTTGCTTTTGGCTTTGCTTCGACGCTTGCGCTTCAAGTTTTTAGGCGCAATGAAATTAATTGGATTTGGATGCTGTGGCATTTGGAGCTGGTTGGCTACCCTCATTCCCTTCCCCTTCTCCCTCTCCTTCCCTACTCCCACCCCTCGTCCATCTGGGTCCGTGCAAATATTTAAACTGCTTCCAGGGCCACGCGGCGTATGCGCAATGTGGCAAGTGTCGAGTGGCAAAGTCTGCGGGCAAGTTGTCAAAGCAATCAACACTCTGACAAAATGTACACACACACACACACACACTTTCATTTCAACATTTTTGTCGCAGAATTTGCAGCCAAAAGGATTTCTATCCAAAAGGAGGGTTCGTTTTGTCCACAGCCAATAATAAATTTGCTTTTCACTTGCCTCAATAAAGTATTTTTAATTTGACTTTAGCTGTAATTATTAGTTGCAGTTATAATAGAAATTATAATTTAATATAATTTATTTAATTTATTAATAAATTTTCATTGAATATTATAATTTATTCATTTTCTAATTTTATGAAAATAAATAAATCTAGTTTCGATTCGGGTTCAGTATTGTAAAAATCAGTTTCTAGCTGATTTATCATTTTGTCCTTAGAGCAGGTTTGATTTTTTTTTAATTCTCCAAATTTCGTTTAAGACAGAGATTTTAGTATGATGGTTTGTTTACTTATTTATCCTACATATATATTTGAGCTATTTATCTATATGTATATTTATTTTATTATTGATTTATTTATTTTTTTATTAAACTACTTACTAAATTATTTGATTATTTATTTACCTATTTATTTAATTATATTTTTGTGCACCTATTTATTCAACTGTCCATATGTTTATTAATCGAATATTTTTTTTCATTATTAATTTACCGTCAACAACGATCAGTAGACAAAATTGATTAATAAATTTTAGAATATGATTTAAATTGACAAAAAATTAAATACAATTATATTTTAATTAATACAAAATGTAAAACTGAAAGTATAAAAATGAATGGAAAATCTTTACATTCCAAAGTGAAGCTAGTTAAATATAAGTAGATATATTTATAGACATATGTTCATGTGTCTTTATTAGTGCACAGTCAGTCAGTCAGTCAGTCAATCATTCCATTACCATCTCCCAATGTGATGTATATAGTATGTACATTGTACATATCCTTATGGCCTTTGCCACCCGCTGGTGGTGGATTCTATTTCAACTTGTGGACTTCTGTCGACAGTCGTTGAGTTTATTTGCTGAATGATTTTTCAATAATTTATGTATGACGTTGCCCGCAGCCACTTGATTTAATGTGTGGGGTGTTACTTTCAACACCCTCCAATCAACATTATAATAACAACAACAACACAGCTACTAGGTTGTTGTTGTTGCTGCTGCTGCTGCTGCTGCTGCTGCTGCTGCTGCTGCTGCTGTGACAATGCAATTATAAATGGTGACAAAATAATTTCCGCTGCGTGATTTTTATGACAGTTGTGTTCGGCCTTCTCCCCATTCAACATTCATAATACAACATACAACATACAACATTCAACTCGACTGCATTTCGCATCATCGTGAGCTTAAATTAAATAAGTATTAAGTAGTTTATGCAACCCTAAAAAATATAAATCCCCCCCTCTCTAGACTCCACCGTACATTAATATCCTTAGTTTGCTTCAGCTCATTTCAAATGCCAATTTAATGAACATAATTGGATAAAAAGGCAACAACTCAAAGTAAAAGAGAAACCATAATATGTATATATAAAAAAAAGGTAACATAACATTGCATATAAAATATGTATAATTTGTGTTGATCCTGATTTCCGGCCTCCCTTGTCTACAACTCTCTGTGTGTGTGGGTGTTACTCCTCTATCTCTTTCTCTGTCTCTCTCACTCTTCCTTTCGCACTCTCATACTTCTTCTGTGCCATACTGTCCTTCATGTCCTCCGTTAGTGGCTCCTTCTCGTTGGACGTTGACGGCGCCGTCAAAATGAAATCATAATTTAAAAGGGTGTCCATGCTCCGCTCACAACCTCCCTCTGTTTCCCTCCCTTTTTCCTTCCCCTCCCCCTTGCTGCCTACACCTACACCTGCCCTTTTGCTTTGTCGTCTCGAAACCATCGCGATTTCATAAAAGCTTGTCATTTTGTGCACGCAATCGCATTGCGTTATAATTGGAAATTGGAAATGCCTGAGAAAAAATAAAAAATAAAACAGAAGAAATAAAAAGAATCAAATTAAGAATGAGAAGAAAACGCAAACCTTTTGCGGCATGAACTGATTTCTGGTTCTCAACTTGGTTTCAGAATTGAGTTTTAATCATTTGAAATACGTTTGTCATTTTCATTGTGTACTCTTTGACTAGCAGATACCCTGTAATTACTGCTGTTTCTCTATGTTTTCCCTATACACTCACATGATTAAAGCTTAGGCATTTTCTCAAGCTTTTAGTGATCTAGTCTATATACTTTAAAGTCTTTGCTTCTGTAATTATTTATGCTTGAAATAAATACTTAATTAAACAAACAGTCGATGTCCTTTGTGTTTGCCAGAATAAAAGATTATATGTTATTTTGTTCTTTTGGTGGAAGATGTTCCATCTGTTTAACATCAAATCGAACTGATTTTAGGCATAATTAGACATGACATTTGGGAATAATTTATACGCCAATAATTCTTGTATGTATATTATTTTATAAAAATGTTCTTCCAAAAGTGTAATGATTCTAAATTAAATTAAGAGAAGCACAGCTTCTAAATCATTCTGCTTTTACAAATAGAATCCTTTTTATACACGAATTGTTCTTCAAAGTGAGGATAATATATCTGCATTAAAAGTGATAGTAGAAGGTTTCAAAGGTTTCTTAAAATATAATAAAAAAAAATGACAATTAATATTGTCATCACAAAGCTAAGGTTAATAATTTTTAGTGCAATATCATAATGATGTTTAGTGTATGGTCAGCTGTAAACCCGTGTTGAACTCAACTCAAAAGTTTATTAATTAACCAAAACAAAATTAAATTATATCAAAAATATAACATTTTAAATGGAAATTACTTTTGTTCTTTTGAAAGCCAAAAAGTTTTATTTTTCAAAAGGATCTAAATCAGCTAAAGAGCTGACTAACAATGACATTATTTATATATAAATCCAAGCATATAACCATTGAAATTATATAGTCAAAGCTTAGCTTAAATAACTAAAAAAAAAGGTGTCAAAAACATGCGGCTTTTGACAGTTAGTTGCCACCTGTTTTTGCCCCACTTGCCTCTTTTGCCCCTACCTGATCCACCTGTCGCCACATCCTTTATGCCTGCCTGACAATTGTCAATTGTGCACGGGTCACAGCATTTTCATAATCAAAGTGAAACCCCTCAAAACTCCCTATCACCACTCCCATTCCTGTAAAGAAATGCTGACAGCTGTTGGGGGGGTTTTTTCCCTATTCAATTTGAATAATACGAATGGTAAAAAAAAAGAAGAAGGAATTATAAAAGAGGAAAACCTGCAACACTTGCACCTGACCACAAAAGGACTCGACGACAATGGCATTGTTGATGCAGCCGCTACAACTTCATTACCATCCCCAGACCCTGTACTTTCTCCATCCATTCCCCTTACTATTGTCCAGTCACAAATCCACCCCATAAGTCAGAACCCCAACTCTCATCCCCACTCTCTTGAAAACAAAAATAAAACCTTTTCCATGGACTTGACTGAGGGTCAAGCCGTTGTCTCTAAGTGAGTTGCCTTTTTATTGGCAGCCAAGCGACATAAGGACATCCCCCATTGAGGGGTGGCTCTATGAGGAGGATTTTAATTTACCCTAATGCGTCTATAATTCGACCCATTAGTGCAATCACATTAGAAACGCTCGACAACCCTTTGCAAAGTGGCAAATGATCAACCAACCAACGAGCGAACAAGCGAACCAACTCCAATCAAAGCGAACAGCACATTGCAATGACGTTCAGATACCCTGTAATTAACTTAAAGTTGTCTACTTTAGAACGACCTCCAAAAGCTTTATTAACTTTTATTTATTTAAAATTAAAATATTTCCTGACAGGGCTATGATTTTTCAATGCCATTAGTTAAAGTTCTGCAAATAGTAGTAGAAAATATGAAAATTGTAGTAGAACTGATGGAAATTGTAGTAGAAATTATGGAAATAGATGTAGAAACTTTAAAAATAGTAGTATCAGCTATGAAAATAGTAGAATAAGTTCAGATAATAGTCATAGAAATTAATTCTCAAATGAACCTAAAAAAATTCCATTAGAAATGCTAGAATTAGTAGTACAAATTAATCAAATAGTACCATAAATAAATATAATAGTAGCTGAAATTATGTAAAAAGTAGTAAAATTTTTTAAAATAGTAGTATAAGTTATGAAGATAGTAAAATAAGTTCTGAAAATAATAAGAGAACTCAATTTTCAAAAGAACCAAACAGCTTCAATTAGAAATTAAGGAAATAGTAAAGAAATTATGGAAATATGGAACATTCCAAGTGTTTGATCCTTAGATGATCCCCAAGTCTTCTAATGTCAATCCAAAGAGGCTATCCTTGCGATCTCAACCCATTTATAGTCCTTTTAAATTATACAAGGATGTGGTACACATTAGTGTATGCTATTAGTATAGACCATCAGTCTAGGCTCTTATACTAATAAGGATTACAAAGAGACCAGCCCCATTATAGAACGAATATACCCAACACACGACTACAGTATCCATGAAAAGTCACCTTTCACCTGCGTGTCGCGAGGCAGGTTGAATCAAAATATTATTTCATATGTTGACACTCGCACGTAATTAGGACGCCGTTCAAGTCGACTCCAGTCGAGGTGGCTCTAGGCTACGAAAGGATCCCCTTCCGTCGGGAGAGTGTAGGTAGGTGGGATGTGTAGGTGGATATGCTTGATTGGCTGACCAATTTGAGTATCGACTTGAACTGTCTGACAAAAAAAAAAGCCCTTCGATAAGGAGGCTAATTAAAAATCAATCGTTGGCCTCGCATCGCTTTTAATTGGGCCCAAAAGCAATTGGGACCCCGCAATTAATGGCCATAATGGCGGGGCGAGTTTCTTTTATTTATTTTTTTTGATAAATAAATATTGCCCGACACGTGTCCTGCACAAATTTTGCCGCACACTTACAGGCGACGCTCGATAAAGTATACAAAATAACAATAACAACAACAACTGCAACAACTGAAAAAATGGTTAGGAAAATGGGAAAAGTAAATGAAAGCAAATCGTTTGATTTTTTATGCGTTTATGTTTCATATTTATTTATGGCTTGTCCAACAAATTACGCGCTTCAGTTGCACAAAAAGGCGGCCAACACGTGCCACACCCCCGCTCCCTTCCCCCTTCCCGCTTACTGAACTGCCTCTCTCTGTGTCGCAGCAACAGGGATTGACATTTTCAAAACTGAATGAATCTGCACTGAGCGGAAAATGGATTTCTAATATTTTGCCTTAAAAAACATATTACATGAAAGTAAAAACAAAAAAAAAACTTTTGAAATGATAAAAAAAAACAGATAGGAGAATTTCTATATAGAAACTAACTGTAAAGATTGAGCTTAAAATATGCCAACAGCGGTTGCTTGGACGCTTTTCTTCAACTTTTCCCGCAGGACGTCCGGACTTAAAAGTTGAGAAAAATGAAACTTTTATGAGTTTTGTCAGCAGCAGCAGCTCCTCTCGGCCGCATTTTAAGCATTTTTTTGAGCTGCGCTGCTTTTCGATTAAACGCTTGAATAGCGCCCAAATGCCGCTGCTCTAGCTTATAACTCCTCTCTTGCTCTTTCTACTCCTAAAATTTTCCTCCATTTGCTGCCTTTTTTCATTTTCTACGCCTGCTTGCTTCTTTTGGGCGCTGTTAACGCTGGCAATCCGCTGTCAAACTCGGATATGTTGAGTGCTCGTGATTTGTTGAGACTCTTCATAAAACTGCTCCGGCCAATGCCATTGCCAGTACCGCCGCCGCCGGCCGCTGGATGGCGCTGTGCACCTTGTGATTTGCCTCCTGCCTCCGGTTGTTGCATTTGCCGCACTTCTCCATTAACTGTCGTCGTATACAAACGCTTCTTGGCACGTTTCGCCTGCTTTATCTTCTCAGGATCACTAAATATGTATATATTAAAAACAATGTATTAATTGTCTGTTATACACATTAATTGAAAGGTTCACTTACCGCTCTGTATAAGTCAGACGATTTGTGGGCGGCTCCGCTTTTGGTGCCGCATGCTTGTGGGCAAATTTACTGGGCGCCTCCTTGAGGGCAAAACTCTTGGCAAAGTGGCCCATGTGGGCGATGCGCACATTGAATATGGGCTTCAGCTCCTTTGGAAATGTCGAATAGAACTTCATCCACGAGACAAAGGCTGAAAAAGATGTACAACATAATAGAAATAAGTAAGAATTGAGATTGGATTGTGCTATTTATACTCTGAAAATTAATAAAGAAGAAACAGATGGGGTATACTAGTTGCTGTTTCCTTTATGTAAGGATTATCTTGATCCGTATAAGAGCCAAAGACTCTCAACTTGGAATGTAGATGCCTTTCTGTCATAGATAACTAAATTTTATTAGACTCTGTAATTAAAATTAGATTTGTCGAGCTGAAACTCAAATATTGCCAAGCAAACGAATTCTAATTTGTAAATTCAATTAAACATTAAAACACATACAAAATATATCCTTGCAACTACATAAAATAGTTTAATATTTTTTATATTTAAAGTATAATTAATATAATTATTAGTAGATCTAACTTTTTTTTAAGAATTTTATCATCAGAAAAATGTTTGTAAGATTATGTTTAATACTGACTAGTGCCATAAAATACAAGTTTTATTTACTTGTAGCACTAGAAAGCGAAACACAAAACAGTAAATAAAAAAATAAAACAATAAACAAATAAATAAATACAGTCTTTAATTTCGGCACACATAATAAGTATCCTAGTTCCAACACACCCAAAATTTCAAGACGATTGAAAGATTGAAGTTTAAGTGTTGAACCATAGCTAATGTGTGTGTTTTGGAGTGGTTATATATTTAACTATTGTTATTAATTTATTTTATTTGGCTTGTTATACTATTACACAATATAAATAAATAATAATATATTGCATTACAAGTATACAGATTCCTTGAAATTTACTACACTAAGTTTCTTATAGTTTCCTATTTATTTATTATTTCTTTTTATATCAATTTAGTTGTTTATAAGTTTATTCTTTTCTGTATGTCTACCTGTTTGTGTACATATATGTTTGTCTAAATATTTGCAATACCCTATCTAAGGATACGCTGGGTATCTTGTAGTCCTACACTACCAACTAGAGTGTGCTTTCTTCAGTATTTATTTATTTTTTTGGCTACAGAGTCGAGTTGAGTTGTAGCATGTTAATGCTTTCAGAATTAATTGATGTGTTGGCTTAAGTGCCTGCCACTGCCTCATGTGTGTGTGTGTGTGTGTATATTAGTGTGTGTGTGGCATTCATTACAAAATAAATTTGTTAAAATGACAAATGAGCATTGTCAGCAAAGGATTTCTCGCGCTGCCATCCCCAAATGCAGTCCTTTTGTGTGTGGCTGTGTGTGTGTGTGTGTGGTTTGCCTCTTTGTGGTTGTGTGGCTATGTAGCTGTGTGGTTGTGTGGTTGTGGGCATGTCCTTGCTAATTACGCAGCACTTATGCCAGGCAATGCCAAATTATACAACAATGATATCAAATTACCACAACGTACCGCAATTGTCCTTACAGCATGTGAGTTTGATAAGCATCAGTTAGATACAATATACTCCCCATCTACATACTATCAAATATATATCTTTGATACTCTTCTCTCTCTCTCCCTCTCTCTCTCTCTTTCTTTCTCTCCTTTGCATATATACATAGTATGTAAATGTGTTGTGAAATGTAAAGTTCTTTTGAACAATGTGTGCACATGGAGAAAACGAGACAGCTGTTGTGTGAAAAATACACGATAATAAAGTCTGACAAATGATATTGGTCGAAAAGTGTCGTCTTTATCGCTTAGAACTGAGAACTGCTCACATGGGAGCAATTCAAGCATACCTACTTTTATTACTAACCACAATTCAAGTATAGATCACTATCTAAACACACAAATTGAGGCATGTAATTGACATTCACTCCTTTGCCAAGTCATCTTTTATACTTCTCAATTTTGTTTCAATTTAAGAGTTTATTCTTTTGAATATCATCTAGGTATTAATTTCATTATATATCTACACTATTGCTGTTGATTTTTTATTATGTAGCTTCGGTACTAGCTAAACCACTTGCAAACTGGTGCGTAAGCTTCAATTATGTTAAATTATAAAGCTTCAAAATACTCTATTCACATATCAAGTTCCAGCAACCTAGACATATAATACTGACTACTCTATGAAAATAGTCTACATATACGCTTATTTTAAACAAGCACAGATGCTTTTGTGTTTAGTTTAGTGTCGAAACCATTTGAAAACCGGTTCAGATACACCTTCTTGCCATAACTCCGTTGAACCTTAACAACAAGGCATAAATTTAAGATCATTAGGCAGACAATAGCAACAAAAACATTAAAACCAAAGCGGGGTTGGAGAAGGTCAGAGAGAGGGTGTAAAGAGAGAAGGAGAATGGGAGAGAGCGACAAGAAGCCTCTTTTAAGAAGTATCAGACTAGTGTCGAAAGCATATTCATAGCCCAAAATTTCTGAAGTCAACTTTTGCAACGAAAATTTTTCTATTTCAAATATGATCTTTTATTAAATAAATAAAAATAGTTTAGCTTTCGGCTTGTAAAAATAATTTTGTTGTGCCGAAAGCCAAACAATTTTATTTTCGAAACTATCGAAGCAAACTTTCTCTTCTTTCTGTAAATGTAAAATGTTAATTAGTTGCCTTTCGCAGCATTTGTGACGGACGCTTCGTCACTAGCGTGGACTGTCGTCCACAGTGATAAAGTCAAAGACGTTGCTCTGCCCTGACAATTAACTGACAACAGTCGCCGTTTCATCCTTTCGTTACGACCTCGCTCAGCTTCATCCATTCAAAAGCTCTGACTTTATGGGTTGACTCTGAGGATTTTTCCATACTCGAGTCCCTTTTTGTGGTTATCTATGTGTGTGTGTGTGTGTGTGTGTGTGTCTCAAAGTCAAGCCCTTGTCTTTGGGGCTGCTTAATTGCCGCAAATGCGATTACAGTCAAGTGGCAGACATTAAACAAACAAAAAGTATGACGAGCCCGGATGTTTGGAGACGTCTGCAAGCCGGAAGTTGCGAATAAAATAAATGTCATTCGAGCTGAGGGGTTGGCTTAAACCAAACCGAAAGAAGCCGGAGACGGCGACGGCGACGGAGACACTCATGAAATCACCCAACCACCCATTGCACAAAACCGCACAAAATGGCTTTTTATGCCACTTTCTCATAGTCTACACTTCCAAGTATCTTTTCCTTTTTCCCACCTCCCACATTCCACATCCATTTCCCATTCCTCCCCTCAATTTCCCATTGTTTAGGGGAGTTTTCGGTGGGTTGGTGGGTCGGTGGGGCGGTGATTCAACTAATGCGCCCAAATGCAAGCGGATATTTTAGAAAGCGCGCGTGTCCATGTGGTTTCTCTCTTGTTCCTTTGCTTTGTAGGCGTGGCAAATTGTTGTGATTGTTTTCTGTTCGTCCTCCCCCCATTTCGGAAAAATCTCTCCCTTTTATTTTTGAACAGTATTCGGATTCGGATTCAGATTCAGTCTTTAGCTACTACTTCCATGTCAGGTTTCGGCTCAAGGTTCGTTTTGTGGTTTTTCTCATACATTGTTGACCACACACTCCACACACATACATACATACATATACTAGACACATTGACTTGTACTCGTTTCTTGTCTATAGTTAATCATGTGGTTACACGGACAATGGCAACAGCTTTGATGTTTAGTTAATGATTGAATGATTAACAGCGGAATAGTTCCAAAAAGGAACTTAACTTAATATATAAGGAAGAAGAGGAAAAAGGACGGAGTATTTTGTTTGTAGAAAGATTAATAGTTTTATTTAAAGCTAAACTTTCAAATAGAAAAGAAAGTAGAGGAAAAAGGAAGTAGAAAGACTAATAGCTATATTAAGCTAAGCTAAACTCTTAGATACTATACTTTTAAAAATTATTGCAAAGAAAGATATTTCAGTTGAAGAAACTTAAGATATGGCTGATAGTATGTTTCATTATGAAGGAAGTTTAATAAAAATATGTTTAAAAACAGTAATATGATTGATTCTAGAAAAGACATTGCATTTAAAAGGGATTTGAGTTGGGAGAAGTTCTTAATAAAATAATAAAGTAAATTGGACTGCAGTTTATCAAAGATTTTTGCTAAGACATTATATTTAATATTTTTAGCTAGTTGCTATTAAGGTATCTACTCCGTTCATCGAAGTTCTTCCAACAGGCTATAAGTTTTTTTAGACCCAGTACTTTAAAAAGTACAAATGGGTCTATTACGTTTGTGCAAATGTGCGTAACAGGCAGAAGGAGGCGTGGCAGACCCCATAAAGTATATATATTCTTGATCAGCGTCAACAGCCGAGTCGATATAGCGATGTCCGTCTGTCTGTCCGTCTGTCCGTCTGTCCCTTTTTTGAACACCTATATCTCAGAGACTATAAGAGCTAGAGCTACCAAATTTGGCATGTACGTTCATCTGTATCTTGCATTAAACGAGTTTGTTTTAGATTTTTGCCACGCCCCCCTCCGCCCCCGTAAATTTGAAACAAAATTTCAAAGTCGAATAACGAAAGCTCCTTTAATGCTAGCGATATGATTTTTGGCATACATGATAAACTCTACAGTCCAATCCTGTCCTGAAAGTTTTATCCGGATCGGATAATAAACGGATAGTATACGGCTGTTCAAAATTTCGAAAATATGAACACCTAGATCTCAGAGACTATAAAAGCTAGAGACACCAAATTTGGTATGTAGGATCATCCACATCTACCATTGATCAAGTTTGTTTTAGATTTTTGCCACGCCCCCCTCCGCCACCGGAAATTGAAATACAAAATTTCGAAGTCGAATTAAAGAAGCCCCTTTAATGTTAGCGCCTTGATTGTTGGTACATATAATATACACTATGATCCAAACCAGTCCAGAAAATTTCATTTCAATCGGATGATAAACACGGAAGTTATTCAACTAACAGTGTTACAGGTAAAAGGAAGAAGAAGAGACGCTAGCGGCCTCTATGTTTATCAAGTGGCGCCATCTATTGATGGTACGCAACATTGAAGAACAATCTTTAGTGAACGCTTTGCACTCAAAAAGTACTGGGTCTCCTACTGTCGAGCTTGCTCCACTGTAGCTTACTGTATTTTTTTAATTAAGAAGAAGATATTATAGCTAAAATCAACATAAAAGAAACAGCTGAAATTTGTTTCAATATGAGATTAGTAGCAAGCTTAATTTGGTTAAATTCTGAATTCAACATTTATTTATTTTAAATATTTAAAAAGAACTGAGAAATTAAATGATCAACCTAACGGATGTTAACTTATTTTTTGTTAATTTTCAAATCGTACTACAGATATTACTTTTACTCTCTCTGAATTTATTAAGCTATTTATTATACAGCTTAAAAGTGAATTCCAATTAGTAAGGAAGCTGTTGTGTATTCTTTTAGCCGAAGGATATTGTTTGGCAATAACTGCACTATATATAAAACTATATCAAGCTCTTTTTCATAATCTACATATCTCTCTATCTCTCTGTTGTCTGTTTGTCTTTTATTTTTGCTGTAGTTGCTTTTATCTGCTGCTTTGTAGAGTTTTGTTCAAGCGTAATACTTTTTAATGGCTTTTTGATTGGACACAGCACAGCAACTGCAAGCAACTTCATACTCGACTCCTCTAACTCCTTACTCTCCTCTCTCTACTCTCTCTCTCTCCTCTTCTCTTTCTCGTCTCTTTCGCCTGCAGTTTCCCCCATGCTGGTCCAGAATTGAGCTCCTTTGGGTGCGCTCTCCCAAGTTTTGCCAAGTGGCTTCCTGTCTTGACGCTTGACTCGACGCTTAAGTGCAATTTGAGTTGCCATTTTGCCTGGTTGCCTTCAATTTCAGTTCTTTTTTCTCATTCTTGTTGTTGTTGTTATTTCTCTCTCTCTCTCTCTCTCTCTCTCTCTCCATCATCTTTATTATCATCTTCTTTTTTGTAGCAGCCTCTTTTTTCTCTTTTGTTTTTGCCATTGTTTTGCCGTTTGAATATTTCACACAATTTCCGTTTCCTGTTGCGAGTTTTCTTCTCAGATTTTTAGCTCATGATTCATTTGCATCCCAAAAACCAAAATCATTAAGTTGAAAGGCGTGGCATTTTGTTAGTTATAATTAAACTTGGTAAAAATACTATTTTCTATCTCCTAGTCTCTTCTTTTCCCTATGGCTTGTTGACAACAACCCTTTCCTTTCCTATCCTTTCCTTCTTTTTTCATCCCTTTCCCTTGTTCTTTTTTTCTCCCATTTTCAGTTGGAGAACATTCTGCCTTGGTAACATCTAATTAACTTTATTTTTTTTGTACCGCGCTGCAATTACAAATTCAACATGACAGCAAACATAAGGTGGAAAATATATATATATATCTATATTCATTTCGGGGAAAACCGCAGCGACAATACACTTTATTCTCTTTTCAAACTGACTTTGAACTTGATTTTATAACAATATCTTTCCAGAAAACAGCTTAGTTCCTATATGATCCTATTTGTGAGTGATCTATTTGTCAAGATTGATAAGATCGTTATCCCATTTATTCCTATAGATTGTGGATGAATGAACTGCTGATCAGTTAATATGGCATGCTGAACAATTATAATAGTTATCGATCTAACCAATTTCCACCAAAGGGGACTTTATTTAGTAAAATCCCATTTGGTAAATTACTTCTCGGGTTTAACCTTATGTAAAAGATGTGAAGTTTAAAAAACTATAGGAGTTTTCTACGCACTTTTTTCCTCCCGAAGTTGGAATTTAAAAGAACTTTCTGCTTTCCACTCGAGGACGAAAGTATAGACAACAATCAGTAGACACAAAGAGTTTTATTTTTCGAGTTAACTAATGGACTCTTTCTGAAGGTCAGTGTATGAAAGAGGACAAGGATAGCGAGGTAGCGACGACAGGAGTGCTGGTCACTTTACACAGGAGTCACAGGATTGACAGGAGTCAGGGTGTGTGGGGCGGTGGGGGGTGGTGGGCGGTATCGGTCGGCAATTCGACACGCAATCGAAATTAACTTCAAATATGAAATAATTTTTTCGTGTTTTTTAACGCGCGTTGCCAGCGTACAAGTGGGCGGTTAGCCGCAAAAGGGCGTGGCAGCGAAACGTCCAACTTATAATTGGAAAAACAGCGAGCCTTTCTATCTCACTCACACTCATAGCCACCTCTCTCCCTCTCGTTCACAGAGAGAGCAGCAAAAATTGTGTTTGTTAAAAAATAAGTCATAATTACAAAGTTAATATCCTTTTTGGTGAAAGGATTAAATTGCTAGTTGTATAACAACTCAAGGGGAGTGTACAAAGAGATGAAAAAGGGAGTAAGAAAGAGGGGGGAGTGAGGGTCTGTGTGTAAAGGGTAGGGGGTGGCAGGGACCGAGGTTAAGTGCCATGGGAACTTACCCTTGCAGGACTTGTCATGCAATTCCCGATCATCCTCGAGCAGCGACTGAAACTTGTGCTGCAAATTGGATGCTGCCTCCTGGACGTTACGTGCCTCTGCATCACGTGGCACCAACGCCTCCAGATAACTGTACATATCACCCTGCTGAATGCGTATACGTTTATTCTCCAAATGACGTACAAATTGCGCCTCACTCGGAGCCAAAAACAGCACGGCTCGACCGCGTCTTCCCGCACGCGCTGTCCGTCCCACGCGATGCACAAAATCCGCCGTAGTCTGTGCCGGAGTGTACTGTACAACCAGCTTGGTATCAGGCACATCAATGCCACGGCCAACAACATCAGTGGCTAGCAACACGCAGCTGGGACAATCCCGAAAGCCTTTAAAGACACCCTGTCGCTCCGTTTGTGTCATGGATCCATGAAGTCTGGAGAAAGGCAAATGAGAAAATCAAATAATGTAAGTCCTACATAGTATAACATTGATCTTAGCAAAGGATTTAAAAAGCTGTAATGAAGATATAGAAGCATCTTATATTGGTTATGATAAGGAGAGAGGAAAGAGAAAGAAAATATGTGATAGCTGGCTGAAAATTTATTAAATTAAGAATTTAATTAAACAAAAAAAAAACATTATATAGTATACATATATTCAAATGGGGAATGTTGGGCATTTTTCCCAAATAAAGTAATTTTAAAAAGGTTAGATCTAGCCGGAAAAGGACCAAATTGTCAACACGGATATTATTTCAGAGTAAAAAGTTTCTAAAAGGTACCGAAAACCTCTTAACTTTACGATTTCTTTGACAAAGTAAGTGTTAAACTTAGCTCTAATTGTTTTTGACAAGATTTTACTTATAGATTGAATTAGAAAACTGATAGATTAAAACAGCGAGAATCGGTAAAATCATTTAAACAGCGAGAATCGGTAAAAATCATCCATGTGGTTTCACATTACTATTTAATTTAGACTCCCACTTACTTGAAAAAGCGCATTCCCTGTAGCAAAGGTGTTTCCCCATCATCATCAACATCTTTATCCACCTCCTCATCATCCTCATCCAGGACACGTCGTGTCAACGCCTCGTTTAGCAAATCATGATGAAAGTTAACCATTTCGGTGGTACTCATAAATACAATTGCCTTGAATTGTTTGGGACTTGCAGCAAATTCTTTGGCCAACAATGCTGAAATGGTCACTAGACGCAACTTGGGAGGCACAACCACATAGCTTAATTGAAGATTCTCTGGTATGCTTAACACACCGGTGATATCCTCCATGTACTCCCCGAGACCATCATCTAATTGTGCCTCAATTGTAGCCTTTTCGTAGCCATTTGATCCTTTTAAGGCCGCATCTGCAGCCTCATCGCTATTGTCAATGTAAAGGGGATCCTTTAGGGTCAACCCGGCTAGCTTTTCCACCTGGGATGTCAATGTAGCACTGAGCAACATACGTTGCATGTTAGCTGCTGGTTTTTCCTGCTCCTCTGCACGCTGTTTATCAATGGCTTCCACCAATTGCTTGACATCTCGTTCATAGCCAAGTTCCAAGAGGCGATCCGCTTCGTCGATCACTAGGAATTGCAATTTGGACAGCTTAAAAGTTTCTGTGTGAAGCAGATGATCCACCAGACGTCCTGGAGTGCCAAATAATACATTAATCCCTTTGCGGAGACGCGCCTTTTCACTCTTGCGACTCTCGCCGCCCAACAAAACGCCAGGCACAATCCAGGTATAGGGTTTCAACAATTTCTGGAACAACTCGTAGGTCTGTACAGCCAACTCCCTAGTGGGCACAATGACAAGAGCCAGGACACCATCTGTGCGTTTAATATGAGGCTGTTGAGCTTGCAGACGCTCCACAATGGGCAGAGCATAAGCTAATGTTTTTCCTGATCCTGTTTGTGATCTAACAAGCACATCCTTGCCAGCCAACACATGTGATATGGTCTTCTGTTGCACTGTTGTTAATTGTGTAATGCTCAACAGATCCAAAAGATTCTTAACAGCATGTGCATGTAGTCCTAGACTTTCTACTTTCGATCCTGAGAATATTGTCTCCTTAACAGGTTTGACAGCACGTTGTCCCAATTGTTTCAAGGCCTCCACATCGCTCTGATCAAAGAGACCTATTTTCTTGGTACGGAACTTGTTTGCTGCTTGGACAGTAGTCTTGGGCTCCGTTTCCACTTGAGATGGTTCCTCTTTAGCTCTTTTAAGCTTGCGTTCCTCATCTAGTTGGGCCTTAAATAAATCTCCAGCACGTGGCTGCTTATTGGGATTCTCCTTGCGGCTTTGGCCTTTAAGTGCTGCCTTTAATTGTTGTTTATTAATGCTAGGTCCGCCTGTAAGTGGAGCTGTTGTAGGTGTCGCTGGCACTGTTTTCTTGATGCTGGGAACACTTGGTTCAGCTGTGAACACATTGAACGTGAAGTCGCCTTCGGTTGCGGCCGCATTTGAGACAGTTTTAGTTGTTTGTGGTGCCGCCTTTGGTGCAGCTATTGGTGCTGCCTTTGGAACTCCCTTAGGTGCTGCTATTGGTGCTGCCTTTGGTGCTGTTGGCTGCTCCTTTGCCACTGGCACCACACGACGTCGCACTACCAACGCTTTAACCTTAGGTTTATCCACATTAAATTGAAAATTAAATCCCGCGGGCGCAGCACGTTGTTTTTTGGTCAAAGGTTTAACATTTGTTGCCGCCTGCAAAGTATCTTATATTACTTTTCTTTACCACCTGTAACTACTTTATCAACACTCACCTGCTTGACCTTTTTTATTGTCGGCTTGGTTGTTATATTAAACGTTATATTCTCATCCATTGCGTTGCATTTGATTTGCAAAAGAATTTGTAAATAAAAAAACGTGCGCGCTCTCTGCTTCTTACAGCGCAGTAGTAAACAGCTGTTTTAGCCAGCAAGCAGTCGACGCAAGCAGTACACCAGCAAGTAGTGCAAAAATACCGCAATTCTAGTGCTTAAAAGTGACGCAACTGTTAGTGGCAACGCCAAGCAGTGCTGCCAGTCTGGAAAAAATTTGTGATGAGCGCGCGCTAATTCAAAGTCAATTGTTTGTTTGGTTTGCAATTTATTATATATTTGGGCAAATTTAATAACGTTTTTCACTTTAAAGTAATGCCGCTGAGTGGCTGTTCTTTATATGCTTATACAAGAATTTCTGGATTACATTCAGAAAAAAAAAAAATAGACTATGCAAAGAACAGACACTGCGCCAATGCTTTGTGTGTTTTAGTGTGGGTGTGTGTTTGTGTGTGGTGGGTTTTGTTTTTTTTTTCTGTCGGTTAGCCCCAACTGCGAGCCCCGCACATGTCAACAACAGACCAGCTCGTGATGGTAACATCTGGTTGTAAACCAGCACCTCGATCTGGTACAGGGTCTGGTTCTGGGTCTGGTTTTGGCACTGCCTCTGCTCTTCCTGCTGGGCTGGCTGTTGTAATTGACAAGGCCTGCTCTTTGCCAGTAACAACATCCACGCCTCCATTCACATTCACATGCACATCCATATTCATGTGAAGGATGCCGCCTTTCTCCTCTCCGTGTGTCTGGCAGGCTGCATACATTAACTATGCGGTCACGTAATATTCCCGCTGACGTTTTTGGCACTTTTCCCGTGCAATATAGCACAATGCAATCGTTATGAGTAACGCTATAGTCACGCCCATGCCAATGCTAACCCACATTATTTCCTCATTGATACCCACATACGAGCGACCTAAAGAGAAAATAAACCGAGAGAGGGAGAGAGAGAGAGAGAAGAGAGAGAATTTAAAACCGTTTTATACAAGCTTATTTTCCCATCGATGCAATAGTTTAATGCTCATTACAATTGAATGAGCAATAATTGCAATTTGATGTACGCTTTTGAAATGTCAGTAAGCATTAATTATAAATTTAATTACGTTATTGATACTTACCATTATAATAGTGATTAGAGTAGCCGGCTTTACCGGCCACACGACCTGCTGGCATTTTAGCGTACTATTTTAATGCGTCTTCTTTGTTTGCCAAAAAGTTTCAACTTTGTCGTAATAAATAAGCTGAGAAACTGGATGTTTTGTCTTTCCTTCTTGGCAACTGTGCCAGCAAACTTTTTTCCCTTCGTTGGAAGTTTGTTTAATTACAATTTATGTTCGGCTGCATTGCAGCCTTGGCTTGATTTTATATTCATACTCGTTGCCAAAGCTCTAAACTTGAAAGAAACGAAAGAGAAATAAAATCAATTACTTTTCATTTCAATTAGAAATCGGCCCTAAATCAATTAAAACTTAAATTAAATAAATTCCGTTTGCATCGTTAAGTTTTCAAAATTAGATTTAAATTCATATTTAAATTAAAGTATTGCACTGCTTGCTGCAGTGCAACGCAAGCTGTCACATGTTTGCCAGCACTGGCAACAAACAGCTGTGTCGCGATAACAAATTTGTCAAGTGTCGTGCTATCGATAATATCGTCGTTTTTTCAAAATAATTAGAAAAAATTGTTTCAGAAATAAAATTAAAATAATCAAAATAAATTGTTAATTTTTTAAATTGAAGCCGCTTTTTTGGAATTTGTTTCAACTGCGTAGGACCACCAGGGGCCCAGATCTTTTTCGCGTAATCGAAAAAATCTGCCAAATTCAGGAAAATTCAAGAAAATTGCAAGGAAAAGCCCTGCAAAGTTTCAGGGCGGTAGCTTTCCATCTGCATTTTCGAGTAAGAAAACTTTTCGGCTACCCAAAAACGAAAAGGATCCAAACGCGCCCCCAAAAAACCATACGCTGTCGACTTTTGGAACTATGGAAATTGATGCTAGCGCTCCGACCAAGAAGCCCGTCTTGTTTTGGAACTAATTTGCAGAGAATTACAGAATGAACGACGACGACTTCTTTGTTGTGTTTTATAAATTTTAGTGCAATTATTTTTATACCCTTGCAGAGGGTATTATTTTTTTCTGTGTGTGCGTGTGTGTTTTGCCTTACAAAATGTCTGAGCAAATCGAAACGGACAATTCCTTGGCTGTCGAGCAAAGATTGGATAAGCGAAGCATCAACGATAATGAATTGAACTTGCCAAAAGCCGGCAACGATTATGACGCCTTGTACGCTGGCAATCAGCTGTGCGACTTTTGCGCCACAAAATGTTGCACCTGTGGCTGTCGTAAGTACTTAACAATCAAATTAATAACAAAAATAAACTTACATATATACGTTTATGTGGGTTTTAATATTAATCTAAAAATGCAGACATGTCCCGTTGACTCAACAAGACGCAGGCTATGCGTCAGCTTATCTTTATATTATATTATCGTTATATCTGTATACAAATGTACATATGTAGCTATTTTTTATTTAGATATGGCAGATATGACAAGCAGATTATTTATATATAAATATCATGTTAGGTAGATCATCGCATGGTTTAGTAGCTTTATTAAGCAATTGTGCTATTGGAATACAACACAAGCTATCTTTTGGCGCGACAAAGCTTGTATACCCTTGCAGACAAGCTGCATTCAAATTTCAACATATGTATGTTCATCTGATATGATATGATTTATGATATATGTATGTAGTAGTCCGATCCTATCGATTTTGTTCAGATTTGACATAACGATACCAGACACACAATCAAGTTTGTCTGAGACATCTTAGTCAAAAAAGTTTTTCATACTAAAGGTTGATCTCTAACCGATAGTTCCTATGACAACTATATGATATAGTTGTCAGATTTGGACCAAATTTAGCCAGGCTGTATGTCATTTTCGTATTTAGTGGGCCAATGTCCATAAGAAAAAAATACTTTGTTAGTGTTAAGTTGAAATTTAAGAATTTAAGATTCAAGGGATTGAATTTACTAAACCTGGATTTAAGATTCAACAGGATTGAAATAATTAAGTTGAAATTTAAGAATATTCGGGATTGATTGATTTAAGCCTGAATTGAATTCTGCTTAGTATTATATCTGAAAACTATTCCGGATTGAATACCAATATGTTTGGGGTTGAAATTATTAAGCCATAATTCAATACCTTTCAAAACTTTTTTTCGATTTTGTAAACTGGTGTAATGGGCCTATAGACTTTTTACAAAATAAATATATGTATATATATATTTTCAAACTTTTAAATATTGAGTGTTCACTTTATCCACACATTTTATGACAAAGAAATTATTAGTGCTTTTCTTATAGGTCAAGTACGCTGTTTTCTGTTTTCAACGCAGGCCAAGTATTAGTCTGCCACAAAGAACAACGAAGTCCAATGGCTTTCCTAATAGCCAGTATGGAAATCCCATAGAAATATATGCCCCAGACTCATTGGTATTCCTGGCGTGCTGCTGCAAAATCCATATCCTATGTAACAGCAATGATAGATTAAAGTTCCGCTCAGACGCCTCGTTGCGCACAAATTGCACAAAATGCCTGGCCTATAGCTCACTTTATAACCACAGCAAAAACAGCTTCCCCTTACTTTCCTTTCCACCCCTTCTCATGGGCAGTAGCAAAAATAAATAAAGAAAAAAAAAGGAAACTTTTGCCACAGGAAACGGCATGGTTGATGCTGCTGCTGCTGCAAAAGCTTTTGTTGCTGTTGTGGCAGCTACTGTTGCTGCACATTAGAAACTGCAATTGAAATGGCTTGAAGGTCATTGAGTCCTTGCCTGGGTTCGAGTCCGTATCCGTGTCCATGTCCGGATCTGTATGCTGACCGCATGAATTATTCACAAAATCCAAATGAATTCTTTTTTTTTAAATTTTTATCTATGCGCCCTAGAAAATAAAGTTGAAAGAGTTATAACATGAAATCCTTATGTGTTTTTGTTTTTTAAACAGCTTTTTTAGCTTTCTGACCAGATTATTTCAACAGATTATAACTACATTCAAACTACGGTATAATTTAAAATCTGGTTAAATTCAGCTCAAATTATTAACTTTGCTCCATTATGAAAATCATATTACTGCAATTTATTTTGAAAATTTCCTTTAAACTTTTTACATATTTAAGTTTTTACACTTGGAAAATTGATTCCAAATAAGGCTGCTTCGACATTGTAAAGTGAATATATATGTATAATATATAACTTTAATATTTTTTTCTGTCGACTGGAATTAGGAAAATTAAATTTAATACATACTTTTCTTAAATACCATAGTCATATTAAGTTTTTTTTTAAATTTTTTACCTTTCAAACAAATTATAAGTTATACTTCTAATAAATTTGTAAATTTGAGCGAACTCTTTATATGTCTGTATTTAATTTTATATCAGCTATGTTGTGTCAAAATTTAAACCCCGTAGCTCTTTTCGTTTCGGTTGCAGCGTGATCAGTCAGTTAGACAGTCAGGACAAAGAGTTTTATATATATAGTATGTCTATCCTGAAGCATTCATCATAATAGCATAATGAAAACAAAAGTTATTCAAGATAATATATAGCATAGTAGATCTCTTAACTTTTAAGGTGTTTGTTTATTACTTACTTAATTAATCTCACTATATTTGTGTTACTCCAAACCTTCTCGCTTTCTATAGTTGTCTGACGAACAAAAGTCTCTACTGGGAACATGTTATTACAAAAACTTATCAAACTAGAAAATAACTTATTGCTTTCTTATCTATTCCTTATCTTACACTCGTATATGGCATAAATAAATAACATTCGATTTTCGCTTTAAAGAACGCTATAAAGAACTCAAACTAAATAAATGATTTCTTAAAGAGTGAATTAAATAGAACTTGCAGCTAAATGCGTTATTGATGTTGTTTGTAACGAAGTTGAAAATGTTTCTAAGCGGAAGCTTTGAAGTTTTGAAACCAAAAACTAACTTATAACTAGTTTAAATTGACTTGAAACCCCAAAAACCGCTTTACATCTGGTTCAAATTGACATTAAAATAAAACTTGAGCAATACAATGTTGCAGGATTAAGAAAGTTTTTGGGCAGCAACCGAATTAGACAGAGAGGGGCTGTGGGAAACGACAGAGAGAGAGAGGAAAAAGATTGCACAGTCATTCAATAATTGTGTATGACATTGGGACAAACTACTTATATGTAATCGAAATCAACGACGCCTTTAAAGTTATCATCAAATGCGGCCGTCGCGCAATTTTCTGAGAATGATAAAAAAACAAGAAATAAAAAGTTGTCGTCGTCGTTGGGTCTAAGATAAAAATAAAAATTTAAACTTAGTTCCATTTGTCATACAATAGTTGCAACACGAGAAACATGCATCGAGAGCAACGACAACAAATATTTTTAACACCTGAAATTGCAGCTAAATTGGAAGCGGAACCTCTTCGGAACAATGCACAATTGTGGGGACTTCAGGTGCGAAGTCGTGACATTAACTGGAGACGCTATGTCCGACCACTGGACACGGAAGTCCGTGGCGAGGCCGTCTATCTGGACAGACAATCCAACTTTATGAGCAGCCATCGTCGAACTGTAGACAAAAACAATCGACGGGAACTTCTTGTCTGCCATGACATGATGGGAAACTATCTGGCCGATCGGTAAACTATACACTTTCACTTTTCCGATACTACTGACAGGAAAAATTGGCTTACCTCTGTTGCGGTTGCCTTAAAATATTTTTTATGTTTAAAACTACGTTTTTTGTTTGTTTTTTGGCTGTAGCACTGTGTAATCTAGTATTATAGACTACAGTTTAGTTAAGTAGTAACTATAATCCAGTATTTAAGATTACAGTGCAGATTCGCTATTACAGACACTATCAGAGCTCAGCAAAGTACGATGACTATCGATTCATGCATTGGTCTGCCGTGGATTACTTTTGTTACTTCAGCCATCAATATGTGACGATTCCGCCCAGCGGTTGGATAAATGCCGCCCATCGTCATGGTGTTCCCGTTCTGGGCACCTACATCGTTGAGGGCGATTCGGGAAGTCGCCATCTGCATGAGGTTCTCTCCAGTGTTGAGAACGTGCGACGCACTGTTGCCGCCCTGACACGTCTTTGCCAACACTTTCACTTCGAGGGATGGCTTGTCAATGTGGAATGTTCGGTGCGTCCCGACTGCATGCCGAATCTTTAGTGAGTAGAATTTTTCGATTGCCTATCGTAAAATTTCGTTAGATGTGTGTATTTCCTAGATACGTTTGCTTTTTAATCACAATGTTCATTGCCATATTGATCACAAGTTTTCGTTACCGCATTTCATCTAAACTATTTTCTATATCATTAGAGCTTTTTGTTTAGTTTTATTTGTATAATATAAGCATTCTCTGTAGACAGTTTTCTATCGATATCGTTTGCTTGTAGATATTTCCTAGAAACATATGCTTTTTAATCACAATTTTCACTGCCACATTGATCACAATTTTCATTAGCACTTTTCATTTATACTATTTTTTAGTCATTAGAGCTTTTCGTTAAGTTTTATTTGTGTAATATAAGCATTCTCTGTAGACAGTTTTCTATCGATATCGTTTGCTTGTAGATATTTCCTAGATACGTTTGCTTTTTAATCACAATTTTCATTGCCACATTGATCACAATTTTCATTAGCACTTTTCATTTATACTATTTTTTAGTCATTAGAGCTTTTCGTTTAGTTTTATTTGTATAATAGAAGTATTCTCTGTAGACAGTTTTCTATCGATATCATTTGGTTGTAGCTATTTCCTAGTATTTCCTAGAGACTTTTCATTGCCACATTTCAACTAAACTGTCTTATTTTTAGTCATTATTGCTTTTCGTTTAGTTTTTTTTGTATAATATATATAAGGAAACAGTTTTTATCGATATCATTTGCTTTTAGACCTTTCATGCTGTATGTAAAGTAGTGTTTGTTTGCAAAGCTTTTACACCATTTATAGAATACATTCGTAGCCCACTGTGAGCTTTTGGGCATTAACACTTAATAAACAAAAAGCTTTCTCACCCGGGTGCAAATTTCGACGAATTGGAATGTAAATTAAATTAGAAACAACCTTTACTTATGTCCACTATCCTGCCCTTAGTCTCTTTGTGGAGGAACTGCGTCGGGCCACAGAGACAGAGGTGCCCCATGGACGCATCTTTTGGTACGATAGTGTGATCGACAGCGGGATACTCAGCTGGCAAAACGAACTGAATCAACGCAATGTGCAATTCTTTCGGAACAGTCATGGAACATTGATCAATTACACATGGAATGATCGGAGTCTGGAGAGGAGTGAGGCAACTGTGCGAGAAGAGAATGCAGAGGTGCATCGAGTATTTCAGGGATTGGATGTCTTTGGACGTGGTCAGCTTGGACGCTTTCAGAGTGCCGAAACTCTAGCGAGAATAGCACGACGTGGTTTCTCGGCTGGGATCTTTGCCCCCGCTTGGTGTTATGAGACACTACAACAATATGGCTACAATATCCGTAATGATAATGGTGATGAGGCTTTTAATGACGCCTTTTTGGCCAGAAATGAGAAATGGTGGTCTAGTCTCTGGCAATATCTGGCCACACATCCCTATCGCAAACTGCCCTTCTACACGGACTTTTGTGTCGGCTCCGGACGTGGCAACTTTGAGTGTGGGGCACGTGATTCCACAGCACGTTCCTTCTTTAATCTATCCCGTCAGGCGTTGCAACCATCGGTGCCATTGAGTGGAAATGCAGAGCATAGTTTTAATACCGCCTATGCCGGAGGTTGTGCACTGCGTATACTTAATTTTGAACGCGCCTTTCGACTCTTTCTCAGCGACTTTCAGTTGCCACTGGGTGTATTGCTTTTAAGTTATGCCTATAGGCTGGATCAAGCTGGAGAGGATCATCAGTTGGATGTCGTTGTGCGTTGTTCTCCCCCCAGAAGACCCAATCAACATATTTATCTATTTTGTGGCGATTACAATAATCAGATTCTTACACCAGGACGTTGTTGCATTTCTTCACTTGGTGGTACACTGCCTTCGCAGCTTATCCATGAACAACTTCCTCCAGAGAAGGGCACTCTGGGTGAGAATTGGCGTGTGCGGTATTATCTTGTGCAATTCGATGGACCTGTCAACCTCCTGGACATTGGTTTAAAGTATCGACGTCCTCAGCTGTCCGTTGAAGATGCCTACATCGGAGCCATTTATGTCCAAAGTCTGCAGTTGACGGATTGGAACTTGGTACAAGTGCAAAACAAGGTCCAAATTCCGGCTTACAGAGAACAGCTATGGAGTGAGCAGACTGGACAATAAATGTCTCTACTCTAACTCTCTCTCTCGCTCTTTCTTTCGCTTTGTCTCTAGCGAACTTTCACAATTTGTTTGGGCGCCTTTTTGGTAACTCGCTATCATTTATCAAGGAAGCTCTCTTTTGAACTTGGGGCAGCTCATATTACGCACATGCTACTATCTGTGCGTTGCATGCCCCAGTTGCACAGTGGAAATATGCATACATAACTTGACATCATTAAAATTTCAATTTGTAAAAAATTACATCAGTACTGAATCCATGTGTTCAATTGGTTTAATATTTTGCCGTTTTATAAATTAAAAGTTTTCAACTGTACCCAATGACGTTAAAAAAACACTGCATTTTGTAAATAATATGTGACTTTTTTTTTAAATAAATATATTTGTGAATTCAACAATTTTTCTCAGACTTTTGCATTTGCCTATTTGAAGTTAAATTTTAGGTTTAGGATTTCAGGCTAACAATTAACAGGAACCGAGCGGCAGTAACTTTGAATTCTGTTATCCTTAATAAGCTTCTACATAACGTTCAACTTAGATACTTTTACTTTTAATTTTCAAATATATAGAAAAAAAAAACTGTAAAATTTGAATTTCCGGGATCGATTAAGAATCAAGGAAGCCCTAAATATAATTTTCCTTTATATTTAATAATATTTAAGCTCATATATAACTATTTTAAGTTCCAGAATATTGAAGTAGAATTGTTTAGTCACTATTTCTATAAAAGTCGAACCACTGTGCCCTGCTTGATGTGCACTCCACTTCAATGCCTTTGGATATTTGTCCATCAGTCAACTTCACTTGCAGCTAGTTCTCTTTTGTGCCTCCCCCTACAAGGGCGTGGCACTTACGCCTTTCATTTTTGTGTTGGGATCATGTTTGTTTGTTTTGACAGAAAGGCGCCACAGAATGTGGCACACACTTTTTGTGCACCTTCAATTGAAGCCCAGTGTTCTTCAAATTGCAATCTACAGTTCTTGTTTCTGCGTGTATTGCTTTGTGTGTGTGTGTGCTGTGTGCGTGTGTATGTATGTGTGTACATGCGTTTTTAATGAACTTTGCATATTAAGTCCTCTCTCTTTCTGTGTTTTGTGGTTGAGTGAAAACAATTTTACCTACCATTTTGCACTGTCAACTCAACTGACACCGAACACTTCTGACCACGCCTCCTTTAACGCCTCCGCTTCACGCAGTTCCGGAATTGTTAATGCAACTTATGGCATCTGATTGCCACACCCACTTTTGAAACCAACACACAAATTCCTACTGCAAACTTTAACACTGTGCATTTTCAGCTCACTTTTGTAAACAATTTACAGGCAGTATATTTCTATTGATTTTTCTATATGTTTTATGTATACATATTACAATCTGCACGCTAGGTGTCGCTTTAACATACTTTGGAAACATTTTCTTGAACATCTTTTGCATTTATAATTTAGTCATAGTGAAACTTAAAGATTAAAAAAAACGTTATGGCAAAAAGTAACGAGGACTCTCAAGCAAGGTGGATGCTAAGATTGAAAATAAAAACAACAACAACAATCAGTTTTTCAAAAGTAATCCCTATTTTTATTTTAAATTAATCTCTGGTACCCAAGAAACACTTTAAATGTGATTTTGAGCCATTAAAAACAACAGATTTTTCTGCGAAATGTCATTTTATTTTATTCAACATTATTTGTTCCCAAAATTGATCCAGTTTAGTAAGCTTTCAAATTCAATACAATTCTCTATAATTTGAACAAAATTAAGGCTTAAACGTTTAAAAAAAAGGGGACATTTTCAATTCTTAAGGGCTTATCTTTCCCTTTTCACCCAAAAGAACTTGAAAATTAATTTAATTTTAAACTGTCAGTGAAAGGAAACCTTTAGCTATCCACATCTAAAAGTTTTGCAGTAAATGCTAAGTGTCCAGTTGACTTGCTAAATTTAACTAAAGCCGAGCTCTGTTTATAGCAAATCTTTATCTAAAAGTTCTTTTGTAATTTATAAATGTATCTTTCACATTTATTTATAGACTGCGAGTTTTTAATGCAGCACTTTGCGTTTTGTCCTCGTTGACATCATTTTAGCATGCATGACAGCATCTTTTCCCTACTTATCCCCTCTTACAACAGCTGTCCCTATCTTTTTTCTTTTTTTTGCTTAGCTCCTTAGCTCTGGTGTGTGTTTCTTTCTTACTTTTTATACCCTTACAAGGGGTATTGTAATTTTGTCAAGAAAATGTGTAACGCACTTGGCTGTAAGCACTAGATATGAGGTCAAAAGTTGACCTTAAGTTGGATGATATCTCAACCAAACTTACTGATACTGGTATTGACTTATGCATCCTCAAAAAAGCAACCATTGCTTTCAAATGTACAAAATTATTAAAATCTTGAAATAAACTATGAATTTATTGAAATCAATTTAAATATTTATTAAAAATATACACTTGCAACATTTGTTTACAAAAGCAATTTAGAGCTTTGTGGAATATAGTAAATTTAATAAATTGTTTTATAATTTGTTCATTAAAATGCTTTCTCAATATCGATATTGTTAGTAAAAATAAAAATCTTATTTTACAAATCAAATTTTAAACAAAAGCTAAAAAGGAAATTAAAAATCTATACCTATTCCAGCTGCAAGGGTATAAAATCTTTGTCTTTCTTTTATTTTTCTTTTTATTATTATTATTTGTTTAGTTTGCTTTTTGTTTGGCCCTCTCTTCTCGACAACTTTTGCTTTCGCTGCGCTTTGACTTTGTTCAAGCTCGACAAACTCAGGGCGTTGATGCGGAAGCGTAAACGCAACATTCTATGCAGTGTGGCAGTGTGGTAATGTGGCAGTGTGGCAATGTGGCAATGTTGGGGGCATGGTTGGAGTGAGTAATGTGGCATGCTAGTGGGGCAGAGGGTAACATCCTGCCGAGAGCACGCTTATCATCATTAGCATTATGTGCTTTAAGCTGGCAACTATATATCAGTCGTGATTTGTGCCACGCCCTTTACGCCTTCCCTGTCAGCAGCTGGATTAATGTTGGCAGCGTAATTAGTAAAACTCTCCCATCCCCCCAGCCCACACTTTCTTACTCGCACAGTGGAACCAAGCTATTCAAATTTAAGCCTTCATTTGATATAAATATTCCAACAAAATAAGTAAATCGAAATTTGTTTTCAATGGAAATATTATTAATATTATTTACAACTATTTGTATTTAAATATTGTTAAGAACATAAAATCCTTAAGTTCGTTTTGAATTGAAAGTTGTTAAAAACCTTACAAGAAGAGGCTTGACAAAGAAATAAGTATAACTATATTAACCAACAAAAAAACACAACTTTTTTTAAATGAAATTATTTGTATAATTTTTCAACCATCAAAAATTACGTTTGATTCGATTAACAATATTGATTTGGATTTTTTTAGGTATGCTTTCCTGTTCAAAAATTACAAAATTATTTTCGTTACTTTGTAATAAGTTTCTTTGAACAAATGTGAATCAGGTGAGTCAATATTTATTTATTCCAAATTTCTTTTGATAGTAGTTTATGGTGTTAAGAATCGTGTTTAAGAATCGATTGTTGCACTTTCCAAAACTGAATAAATTATTTTTCACCCATTTGGCAACATGCCCCACTGTGCGCATGGCTGTGCTCCAATCACACACAGCATAATAATAAAGCTCGTGGTGTGTGCAACGTTGCTTGTGGCAAGCTTTTGATAAAAGTTTGCCAATGACCGTAATTCGACATCCGTTTAATTGCAATGCAGTGCAATTGATTGCCACGCCCCTTAAAAGCGCATCAGCCCCTCACCCCGTCCCCCGTGCTTATTATAAGAGTGCAAAATAAATGAGTTTGCAGTTGGTTAGCGAGTGTTGCATGCCCCATTGCACCTGCCCCGGGGTTGCAAAAAGTGCAACATCATTTTTGTTACACCTCATTGTGAACAATTGGCTGAGGCCCGAAAATTGAGCACAATTCGCATTTGACTGGAATTTCAGTTGACCCAGTTAAGAGATAAAGAGAATAGATTGTCGAGAAGGGGCATGTTGCAAGGGCAGGGTGGGAGGCGGGGGTCATTGTGGCATTGTCCTGTTCAGGGGCATTGATTTACTTCAACCAATTTACGGAATTTTGCATTGTGTTTGCATAAATTTATCGAAATTTTACAACAACATGCAAATTATATCTCCAATCAGTTCGAAGGTCAAATGCAAATCATGTGTGAGTGTGAGTGTAAGTGAATGTGTGTGTGAGTGTAACTGAATGTGTGTGTGAATGTGACAAACGAGTGTGTGTATGCTATTTTTGAATTTAAGTGCATTTTCATCTACAGAACAGCTGAAATACCACACTGCCAAAAGTCAAGCTTCAAATTTTAATGAGTTGAGTATCCATTAAGTTGAGTGAACACTCGTTCTCATTTTCATTATGGCCATCACTAAAATGAACATCAAGATGAGACTTTATACTGTTTCAAGTGCTCAAAAAGCAACCAAAAACTTTCATAAAAAACTTTTTTTTAACATTTCGTTTTTCCTTTAAAACAGCCTTACAAAATTGTAGCATACTTTTTGGCCTAGACGCAAAAAAAAATTAAAAGTAAGCTGAGACTGAAGAGAGAAGCTCAATCGGGAATTTGAGCATTGTATTGGGGTAGCCAAGTACTTAAAATTGTATTCAATTTAAAGAGCCTAAAAATGTTAAAGTTGACACTGCATCTATAAGATATAGTCGTCCCATCTTGACCACATTTTCTCAGTATGTCATTTAAAATAAGAAATGCATCATCTGTGAGTTTGGTTGGCAGCTATATGTATGATAGTGTCATCCAATGTTAATTATACAATCTTGTTACCTAATCTGTGAGTTTGGTTACGATAGCTCAAAAAACAACCCCTTTCAGGTTGAACCCCTATCAGCCCCTTCCAGATGGAATTTTGCAGAACGCGGTCTTATTGCACCATACTTATATCTTATCTATGTTGTTTGAAATTTCCCCTGTCAGTCTTTCAGGTACAGAGACAAACACACAATTTCATAATGCCCTAGACTTAAAGTCGAATTTTTGGCGAAACTGTAATTCAAAATCATCATGCAGTTAAGCAAGCAATAAGCAAACTATTCATCAAGTATCTACAAAGTGCTAAATTGCAACCAAGACTCACTTGAGATACAAGTGCAACTTTTGTAATAAGCTGCCAGTTAGCTTTCATTTGGCAGCAGTTGGATCAACTTTTTCTCAACTATGCGATAAATCAACATAAATAATAATTAAAATAATAATAATCATAATGATGTTGATCATGATGCTGCTGCTGTTGCTGTTGCTCTTGCAGCAACTCATAAATGGCGGTGCAATGTCAACAGTTGTGCACCAGAAACTTTTGTTGAAAGTTGCAAGCATTAATTGCCAACGCCAGTTGGCATTTGTCAAGTGCAACTTGCAACATTCTAGTCACTGGCCACGACAATTCTCCAAGTGTCACAGTGAGGCATGCAGCAGAATCGATTTAGTACCACAATCAACAATAATGTAGCATACGTTTTAGGCGCCTACATAAATTTCAGCCTACGGTGGGGTCCACTTAGTTTTCTCGCTGCAAAACACAACCATTTTACTTTTTATTTCAATATCAAATTTTCGCAAAATTTTCGGGGAAATATGTTATCATAAAAAAAAATTAAAGTTAATTTAAAATGGTATATTTTCGAGTACGATTTGACTTCAACAATCTTATCAAAATGTCAAATAATAATAATTAAAAAAGGTTCAGGGCTGTTCTTAATAACACTTTTTATGTAATAAGGAAATTTTAAAGCAAGCTAGCAGAAATTCAGGAGAAATTGTTGAGCTTTTTCTTATTGTTATTGTTGAAACATGTAAATAAGAATTTCGTCTTATTTTGTATCAGAAAATTTAAACAGTTATTGAAATTTGTAAATACATTTGTTCACTTTACAGTTTTTATCACTTATTGAAGGATATCATCAGAAGTTCATTATTACACATTGGATTGTTAATTTCATATTTTAAGAGAACTTAGCTACAGAATTTGTAACGTTTCATATTTTTGTTGTAGGTTTTTAATGTCTGTAAACTTTGCTTATAATTTTTATCGTTTATCATTTTTGCCTACGACTTTTGTGTATTTACACCACTGTGACTTTTTGGTTGGGCTCGTTTTGAGTCTGGCTGTAATTGTAATTAGATTTAAAGCATTCAAATTTGTTGATGATTCCCTCGTCGGCAGTTTTGTAGAAAGTAAATTTCATCTAAATCGAGTGCAACGCAAACAAAATGCAATCTGTGTTCGAGTGGAATGTGTGTGTGTGTGTGTGTGTGTGTGGGTGTGTATGCGTGTGTGAGGGTGTGTGGGGTGTGTGGGGTGTGCAGCAAAGTGTGTGATTTGTACTTGACTTTTATTCTTTGCAGCCCACGGGCATCGTTATGACGCACTAATGAGTTTTTAGCCTACACTCTCTCACTTCTAGCCTCGCTCTCTCTCTCTCTCTCTCTCTCCTCTCTCTCGCTTTTTGTGCAATTAAACACAGATTAAAGTCCAATTCCGTGCAACCCGATAACCGAACTCATACATCAATTTGTTGGAAATTTGTGGTTTTTGACATCACAGGAACCGCAAACATTGCAAAGTTATTTGGTCAACTGATTTACCTGATAATCATTTCCGCTCATAAACCCAAAAGCCATTTAAGGGGTATTCCACAGAATGTAAACACCACAAATGAACCACAATCATTTGCACAACATATGCAAATTAATATTTTCCAACAATTAATTGCTTTTGATGTTTGTTATGTTTACTGTCTAATTGGTTTGTTTCTAAAATTATAAACGTCTTTAATTCTAAATCTCCTTTTGCATACTGAAATTAACTTATTACTATTATAGTTCAGGAAACTCTAAATAATCCTTAAATTAAAATTTGTTGATTTTTGTTTAATATTCATTAATTGAATTAAGTGTTTCTTAAATTCATTCAGTCAAACTAATAAGTTATAAAGTTATATTCCTTTAAAGTATTACACTTTAAATTACCTAGAACTATTTTTTCCTCTTTAAACCTTTCTCAAGGCCAATAAATTCTTAGTCCAACATAAAAGCGTAACTTTTACTTTAACTTCAACAAATCCAAAAGCTAGTTCCGCAAATCACTTGCACCTCAAATTCGCCTTACGAAAATCACACAATTTTTATGTGCATCCGGAGTAAATCTTTGTTCATGGCCATAAATCTAATCTAGCTACTTTCTCGCTTTCATTTCGTCTTTTTTTGTTGTTGTTTGATTGCCATAAAAATTATACAAACGAATTGAAATCCCCCAGCTTAGCATAAAGAATTTGGCGATTTGCCGTTGAGACTTCATCATAAACCAAAAGCAATTCTCACATCTCATCTCTTCATTCAGTATGTGTCCTCTTTTTTCTGTCGCTGCGTTGCTGTGCATTAAATTGTTGGGGCTGTTTTTCGGGTCTCGCGGCGCCTCATAACTTTTCCACTTGGTCCGGCAAACCAACAAACAGCAACGACAACAACAACAATAGCAAATACGACAACAACCACAAAAGTAGAGAACATGATGGCGCTTAAATTTGTCGGTTGTCGTTTTCATATTCCGTTTTGCGTTCTTTTTAGAATACCCTGTTTTCATTAAACAATTGAAAGGAGTAGATTGAAGGTAGCAGAAATATTTTAAATATCTATAACTGATTCAACTAATTTCTTATAATTCACTATGGAGACTCCAGTACACTATATATATATATATCACTAATTTGAATGATATTTTGCAGTATTTTCAATTTATTGACGGAGTTATTAAAGCAAGAAAATTGGATTGGAAACTAAAGCCATTTTTTAAGCCAAATAATCAAAGAGTTTTTATGCAACTGATTTATTGTATTTTCATTTTCACATTCAAATCTCAACAGGGGTATTTTCAAGTCGAGTTCACTCGCCTTGTCTTTGTATTTGTTGTTTATTTGTTTGTTGTCAGTCTGGCGAAAAGGATTTCTGAAGGATTTCCCATGCACAAAACTAATTTTTCTTGTTTGCCAAGTGCGTCGCCATGGTTAAACATTCATTATTTTTTGGTGTGACGGATATCCGTCATTACTTAGGCTCTTTTGGCTCTTTAGAATTTAGTTGAAGGTAACGGTATAAATAGATACCCCTCACTTTTCTCACTCTTCTCTCGAATATTGTTCTCTTCAGTAGCAGTTTGCTCTCAATATGTATTCTGATTTATTATTTTGATGCGCAATTGTTTGGAATCTTGTTGCCAATCAACTGAGCAAATACACAGCATATCTCAAGTGGCAACACACACACACACACACACAGAGAAACACACACTCACAGAGCTATCTGACCATGCAACAGGCGAAACATGGGAAAAGCTAAGCCGTTGAGTTGTTTTTATTTTCCTGGGAAAATACTTTGTAAGCGCAATAAATCAACAAAATCACACTTTTGATTGCTACTAAAAGTTAGAGCTGTACAAGTCCAAAGCCTCTCAAAGTGCGTCCTCCATTGCCACTTGATTTGTCTTGGCCATTTCAGTCATTTATCTCTTTGAACCAACTGACGCTTTCATCACTCAAACATTAATATGGCCCCAAAACCCCTCGATCATAACCAATCTAGATGGAACGTAAACTGACTGTGCTAAATGGTATATCATTAATCAACTACCCAAAAAATGACTGAAAAATAAAGAAGAGTTAGAGAGAGAGAGAGAGAGAGATAGAGAGAGAAAGTGAGAGAGCTCGATTCATCGATATTATTGGCCTTGACTTGGTTACTATTCAATGCTTGAATGATTGACGATATCAAAAATCAGTTGAATACTTTCCATTCAAATTGATGAATAAACGACAGAGTTTTCGCGGAAGAAATGGGAAAGAGAGACGAAGAAGAAAGAAAATATTATGCATTTCAATTTCTCTATATAATTCAGTGATTTTTTAAGAATAATAATCAAAAAGCGTAATTCTCTCTATAGAAAAGATACATATATGTTATTTTGATTCTAACATGCTTTAGATATAAATAGTTTTTTTTATTACTCTATATTTCACATTTAAAAGATTATCTTTAGAGAAGGAGGATATAATAGACAATCTGTATATTAATTATAAATATTTTAAAATCTCCTCTCTCATTATAGCCGAATTTAGTGGAAAGCAAAGTTCGGAACCTATACAATTTGTATTTGACTAAATTGACTGATTTTCTTTTCAAATAGAAAAAAATGTAAAAGGAAATTTAGGTAATGCTTACAATGTTTAAAGCCACTTAATTGCTTCTTTACAAAATTGCAGACAAGTAAAAAATTGCATTTTCAATTGAATTCCATAGAATCATAAAAAGTGTACCTTTTTAAACTAGCTTCTATTTGAAATTTTCAACGGAATTCAATTGAATTGAATTGCACATAAAATTCGTGGAAAATATGTTGAATACTTTTACTTCTCGCAAAGGAACTAAGAACTCAGTTTTTTCTTTTCTCATGAACTGAGAAAGCATTCAGAGCTACTTAGTATTTATGGAAATGTTATTTTTAACTATATACAATACAGTAGAACTCAAAGTTAGCTTTTAAATAAATTTAATTTGTTTTCACAGATACCCATTGGAGAAGTAGATCTATTCTGAATTTTGTTTTTATGTGAATTTTACACGTTTTTTTTTTAAATAGATTACATTTGGGAGCTGTACTTTTAAATTTTCAATGAAATCTTTTACTATATAAAATATAGTGCTGCGTTTCAAGAACTTCTTAAACATTCTGGCCCATTCTGAGATCCGCATTTGCATTAATTTCGTAGATTTTTGTAGACCATATTATTTAATAATTTCACTACAATATTTGTTAATGTTTTTTAAATTAAATATTATAAATGTATCTATATTGAAATACTAACACTCAAATCATTACACACAAATATATATTTTCACTTTTACGTAACTGGGAACAGGCATAAAAGTCGCTAAATAATTTGCCTAGAAAATATTGCTAAATTTGAAAAGTTCCTTTAGTCTTCAGTATTCAGTATTCAAGTATTGTTTCTAAAACATATTTCTTTAGTTCTATATTTCTTAAAAGTGCCATCATCAGCAAGTTTTCATACAATTTTCTTTTCCGCTAGAATAAACCCTTCAGCTACCTGCTTTGACTGACAATTTTCACAGTCTGAGCATAACTTTGACGTCACTCGCAATTGTTTCTCACTGTCGTCGTACTTAGTTGTTATAGTTGTTGTTGTTGTTTTCTCGGCCTGCTGTTATTGCCATAAAAAGGAAATCAGCCAAGTTTGGCAGCGCGAAAATTTGCACTGTCAGCGACGTCGACGTCGACGCCTTCCGTTTATTTTCCTGTCCTCCTGTTCTGTCCTGTTCTTTTCTGTCGTCTATCTGCCATAGCGACTTACTTTGATGCCGAGTGACTTTGAGCAAACACAAAGTGGCAAGCAATCTGTACATGTATGTGTTTACACACACATACAGACACACACACACATGTACTCAGACTGGGACTCACATGATGTCCTAGACACGCATTATGAAGAAGAAGATTACAGGGACGGATTGCAGCCAGAAAATGTTTAGAGAAAATCATGTAGCTTTGAATAATATATGAAATTGACAGAAGTCAATATTTATGCAAGTATTTGATAATATCAAAGTTCAGGTTGTGAAAAAGTTAAGTTTACAAAGTAGACTTCAAAGGTTCAGCAGACTTCAAACTAACATAACTTTGTTAAAACCAGTCCGTTTTTTAAGCGGATGTCACTTTAATTATGATTTGATCTAAGAATAAATTCTACATTCAAAACTAAGTCGATTTAAAGCTTTGTGTTTCTCAAAATTGCTGGGAAAATTGGGAACATTTATTTTTCAAAACTTCAAATTTGCATAACTTTGTCAAAATCAGGCCCTATGTCTTTTTTTCATGATTTGTTCTAAAAAACAATTCTACATTTGAAAATAGTTCGTTTTACATGTTTTATGTTCAAATTTATATGTACAACATTTTAAGAAATATGGAAAGAAAGAAGTCTTTAGATATCTTGAAAAAAATAAAAAATGTCAAGTATTGAAATCTAAAGTTTTCACTTTTATTCAGCTGCTAGTGCCAAAAAATTGTGAAAATCAACTTTTTAAACTCAATATTCTTCAGTTTTGCTAAGTTTTGAAAATAAGTTGCAATGTTTTTAATTTTCTTTAATTTGTTTTTGGATTTATTTAATTGTTGACAACCCCATTGAGTGAACACTCCGCTCCTGCACACACTCATAGAGTTTATTATACATAATGTGTTTGTTGTTTACGAGCTACGCACTTTTCCATAATGGAAAACTAAAGTTTTACTTGGCCATTTTTGTTGTGTTGTTTTTATTTTGTTGTTTGGCCTAAAAGATGCCATAAATAAGCGCTTAAAGCCGCGTGTCATGGCTGCCAGTCTGACGGTCTGTCTGCCTCTCTCTCTCTCTCCCTCTTTGTTTCTCTATCTTTCTCTGATTGTCTGCTTATGGTCATAAGTTAGTGACGTGACCGTGTGACAATGTCCGTGTCCATATCCATGTCCATGTGCCATATCGCCAATGCCCTCCGTTTCCGCTTCCGCCTCGATTCCGACTCCGACTCCTATTCGCATATGCAAAATGAAAAGTTGAATAAATCAAATTGTCTGTCCGATTTGGTTGAAGACAAAGCTGGCAAAGGGACAAAAACTTGACACTAACTAACTGTTGGCATTGCCAACAGCCAACAGCCAATGTCCTGGCAAAAGTCCTGGCCAAGGTCAGTCGGCATAACACAGTCGCCCTATCAAGGTCCACAAAGGTCTCCTCAGAACTTTGTCTCTGGGCAGCTCCTTTGAGAAGAGAGAGAGAGAGAGAGAGAGATATAGAGAAGAGGGAATGTGTTTATTCTTAAGCCAAAACGGAAGTCAGCTGACACAAGCACTCCTGTCACAGGATGTTACTTTGTTGTCCCAACATGTTAACTCATCCAGCTTACATCTCTGATATATTCCTATTTATGAGTGTTTTCATACACCGATAAAAAAACACTGGAACTCTGAGATAAAATCAATTCCAAACAGTGGTACAATTTCGGAAATCTCTGATTTTCTTAAGACAAAATCTCGATATAATTCTAAAATTACGTAACTGTAAAAATGTAAAGCTTGCACTGAATTTTTTTCTGTGTATCTCTCAAAGTACATCCCTTTTATTTAGTCATCGTTTGATGCTTCTCTTTTTGTCCAAGGATCGTCGTTTGTCGCTTATCCTTGTGTCATTCAAATCTTGCTGAAATAAACTTGTCTCCTTTGTCTCTTTCTCCGTTTATCTCTATGGCGCCACTTGGCAGCTGCCTGTCAAATGTGCACTGGCACCACAACACACAACATATACACATACACACACCCACACCCACTCACAGAAACACACATTTTCACACACAATTCCAATTAGAAGTGAGCAAAGTTGACTGCAAAAAGTTGCGCGTTGTGTTGTGCATTGTGGATTTTTTTAAGTTTACACTGAGCTAAACAACTATAGATTCAATAAATGGATTAAGTAAATAAATATGCCTGAAAATCTAGCTTTATTTCAATATGCTTTTAAATACTTTTCTGGAAATTGGGTGTAGGGTATCTGGTAGTCGGGTACTCTGGAACTTTTGTAATTAAATTCAACTTTTCACTTATAGATTAATGATTTTTTAAAACATAAATATTCTTCTTAAACATAACTCTTGCAATTTCCTTACAGGGTGTCTGCTAAAGCATTAATAGAACTCTATATTGCTCTACTTTAAATTCTAGGGTATGTGCTGGTCAATTCGCTTATTGTTTCAATGAATTGGCTTTTTACGCTTATTATATATTTTTTGGAAATTGAACTTTTGTGAAATTCGTTGTGCAATTGCCAAATGCACTTAACTGCTAGATATACCCCACTTCCCCTTGCCCACTGACCCTCCCCCACTCCCCTCTCCTACATAAGTCCCCTCTTTGTAGCGCCACCTATGTATGTGTCGTTGTCAGTTGTTTTATTGTTGAGTTCAGTTTGCCGTTGGCAACCTTCAACGTTGGCTTTTAATTAACTCTCCAAACACATTATCAATATATATGTCTCGCTATCTCTCTCTCTCTGTCTCTGTCCCACTCTCCCTCTCTTACTGAGTGAGTGTGTGTGTGTGTGTATCTAAGTGGATTTCCCAATTTGCAATGCATTTTCATGTCCTTGTTGTGGTTGTTCTCCTCATGTTGTTGCTGTCGTGAATTACTGATAAACATCGCTTTGTTCGGTGCCTAAATTGTATTTATGACCCCCATGTATATGTATTACTATTTATGCTATTACTAACATTTAGGGCGTGAATTTAGGGCGTAATTACACTTGGGAACTAACCAACCATTTTTTGAATACCATTTTCGATTTGATTCGAAATTAATGTCAAACTTGCCCAACATGTTGCAGTTAATTATACATAATAATACTAATTATAATTACACTTCTCGAATACATTTTGAAGCCATAAATATTATATACTCTCCCAAAGGTCGAAGGCAGTAAGAGAACAGTCTTCATTCCCTTTTATGGCATTAAACAAAGAAGCAGATTGTTATAAGTGAATTTCATATACAGAATTTAAACAACTACGATACTCCCTATAAATCGTTCAGAATATTTAATACTTAATTGAACTGGATATTTTAATCATCTTAAAAATTTTCAAACAATTATTTTCATGGAGAAAAAAAAACAGATTCTGTAGATTTAAAAATCAAATTTGATCATTAAAATATATCCCTGGGTAAGACAAGTGTAAATAAGGAAACTGATATAACCAAAAATTATAGATTGAGAAAATATCTAAGGAAACTGTTTCAGTTGAGGTAAAATTCACATTTTCGCATTACTTGGAACTAGAAGTAGGAAAAGGAAATTGAAATTTTGCAATAGTATTATTTTTACCCCATAGACTGCGAGATTATATAATAAATCCTTTAGTAAATGAGTAGTAAATTAATCGTAGCAGGAAATGAATTATTAACCAACTTAAATTTATAGATTGAGGAAATATCTAAGGAAACTGCTGATTGCTATCAAAGAAAAATCAATTGAGGTAAAATCTTCATTTCCGGAACTTTAACTCAATTGAGTTTTCTTTGCTAGCAATCCGCAGTTTCATAACTCGACCCAAAAAAAAATGTTCTGAACAATCACAAGAATATTGAAATTTTTCAATAGTATTGTCTCTTCTCCAGAGAATAAAATATGATATAATAAATCGTTTACTTTACGTTAAATGAATCGTATGAAAGAAATGAATTATCAAACTTGAAATCCTTTGACTTTTATTGCAGTTTATCTCACATATTTACAGAGACAAAAGCAAAAGCAAACGCAATAAAATTTATATTGACTCTATGCAGTTGGTACAATTTTTCTTTTATAATAAATAGCTTTAGTTTGTGTATTCCACTGACAAACATGGGCGATCATGAGTGGCACGTGCCACATGGAAATATTTTTGTTGCAACTTCATAGAAATTTTGCTGGTTTACTAAAATGAACAATGAAAGTGGTGTAAAATGTTGGCAACTTGTAAAAGTAGATGGATTGCAGTTTGAAAGAGATTGCAAACTTATGACTAAATAAATATAAAGTTTACTTATAAAATATAAAGAGTAAAAGAGAGAATACGTTAAAGTGAGTGAGAGGGTGAATCTTTTTCTAAGCAATTAAGAGTCAAATGAGTTGTAAAAGTAATGAATAAGAATAAGAAACCCCTAAAGGGAGCACGCGTCTAGACCCAAGTGTGTTCCGACTGACAATTTCAAAAGTTTACTTGGCTGTCACACACAGAAACACACACCACACACACAAACACACACACGTACCCCGTTGCATGCATCTTACGCAGCTGCAAAAGTTGCAAGACAGGGCTAAAAGGCTGCAACATAAAACAGCAAATGAATTTGGTGAAACGATGTTGAAAATACCAAGAAGAATGATGAAACGAGAGGGAAGAGAAGCAGAGAAATACTGTCAGTTGAGCTGACTAACTGTAATGCTCTCTAACAAGCTTGTGGTGCAAGCAGAAATAAGCACATAAAGTAGCCTTGCCCCATGGTGTGGCAAGCAGACAAAGGCAAACAGCTCAATGAAGCCAAAGGGGCAACAAGATGTACAACCAGCTAGTTAGAAAGATCAAAGTCAAGAGAGCCTGACTATCAGAGACCCTGTTCTTATGCAGTTAAAATTACTTCATTTATTTATTTAATTACATTCTAGTGCTAACTTATATTTAAAACAATAGTCACAACTATAGTTCGTATAGATTACATTAGTAAACTTTTAACTTAAGAGTACAATAATGTCTAACTTTTCGCTTTACATTTATTTATTTGTTTTATTTTTTTAACTTAGAATATCAAACAAAATAGAAACTCAATTGAAATGTAACTTATAAAACTATAATAACTTAAGATCAAAAAATAAACCATTTTAAGGAAAAGTCATTTTAGTTTAGAGTTATGAATGTTTAATTCAAGCAGAAAAATGGTTAAATTTATAAATTTAATTGAGTTTGTAAAAAATTCACCAAAAAATAAAAATAGAATTTAAGCTTTTAAAATATAACGTTTTAGATGAAAGTTATTTTCCATTTAAAACGTTATATTTTTGCTCTGTAGTATCTAGTTATAAAGGTAGCCATATTGTTCAGTAAAAATTCTTGAATTCGTTTAAAAAATAATAGGGCTGATGGGGGAGCTATAATTCAGTAGGGGGTACAATAGATCCAATGGGCCGCAGTAAATTCTTCCCCCCCAACATAATAATAATAATAATCTAGTTATAATGATAATAAAATTCAAAATACGAACATGGGCTTATAATATGCTTATGCTCTAAAATATACGTACACTCATGAACAAACGTTTCGAAAACTCAGTATAATTCTCTATTCATTTATGCGGTTTATTTCTTGCATAAATTCCGATTTTATTATTCGATCTTGATGAAATTTTTTAAGACACATCTGGACTATAAAATATATCATACTGTGTACAAAAACACAAGTACGATTTAGTAATTTTGAATAAAAGGTGCAGTGCCGAAGAGGGGCGTGTCAAAAGTCCTAAGTAAACTTAATCAGGGTAAGATATATACTACATTTGGTGTGTCAAGCTCTTATAGTCTCTAAAATCTAGGTGTTTATTTACACAGAGAGACAAACTTAAAAGACCCTTTAACGTTTGAAGTACAAGTTCTTAGAACCACAAGCCACAGATAATAAATGAAATGATAGATGCACCAAAGGGTTGAGAGAGGAGAAAGCAGCGGGTAGAAAGTAGAAGAAAGAGTTAAAAAGACAGAGAGAGAGAATGAATTGTTTATATTTTCTTATATCCTTTTTTCTGGGCGCATTTATGGGCGTGGCTGTGAACAAGGCATTAAACAGAGTACGTTACGCTAAGCAACTGTTATTTTGTGTATGTGTGTGTAATTGTGTGTGTGTGTATTGGTGTGTGTTTGTTTTGTGTTTAACCAACGGCATTTTAGCCCACAGACACGTACAATATCCTCAATAACATCAGCGTCAACATATAAATACAACTCTGGATGCCCCATGGAAGGGACAACAATAACAAACCCAGTGGGAACAGCAGGCATGCCTAAAGTGCTGACTTTAACAGCAAAAGTGCCAGGGTATATACTTTATAGTGTTGTCTATAGACACATACATAATAAAGTTAAGGTATACAACGTAATAATCATAATAGTAGTTAAGGAAATTGAAGCTTTCTTGAAGAGAACAAATTAAATTACTTATACTAACTAGTAGGGTTTAAATTTAAACACAATTTAAACATAACTATTAATTAACACGCTGTAGCTAATAGCACTGAAGTTAAGTTATAATATTAATAATAAATAATAAAAACAATATTACACACAACTAATAAATGCAATTCAGTTTGTAAAACACTTGAATAAAACATGATTTTACAACACAAGAAAGAGTTTTAAATATAGATTAGTTGACATCTGAAAAATGCCTTTGGAGTGCGGAAAGAAACTAAAAACTTATCCCAATTTCATCTATAAATTCCCAAAACCATTTATACAATTTATTTATTCATATCTTTGTTATTTAGTTTAAATTAAATGTTAGCTTATAAAATAATTCAGTTCGTAGTGTTGAACAGACAACTTTATACCATTTAAACTTTATTACACAAAAGTTTCTTGAATTCTGTTGACACTTTAGGTAAATTTTCTGCACTTTCTGTACAAGTTTTGAACAGTTTAAAAAAAATAGTGCTGACTTTTTAGTGCCATGTAGATAAAACATGGTAATTAATATGCTCAGCAAGTTGGATAGAATTGAATAATGAGTAAATAAATAAAATAATATTTATTACAAAACAAATGTTTTTTATGTAATGTTTATTCTGTAATTTAGTGCTATTTATAATCAAAATTAATTTAAATAAAATAATAATGTTTTACAAAAAAACAACATCTTATTGAATATTGAAAATCTTGTCTGATGAGATGAAATGTAATTACAGTAAAATCTATTTTCAATTTAACTCGAAATAACAAGCTTTGGGTATATACTTAATTGAAAGAAAACTGCATTTGAATCTCCTGTGTTATATTTTGCATTAAAAGTAGAACTACATTTATGTCAAAGTAAATCCTAAGCTGTTGGACACGACTAGGAAATTTACAAGCGCACAGCAATATAGATAGACAGAGACAGAGACAAAGAGTGTTAGAAAAAGAAAGTGGCATTTATTGATACAGCGTAATGGAAAAAGGCAACAGTCGAGCGTTTTATTTGCTCAAATCATCTGCAAAAACAAATTGAAAACGCGACGCAGCGTTATAGATATACAAACCAAAAATACACGCACACACATGCAGACACACACAAATGTACACACATAGAAACACACACATACTTACAAAGTGCTTCCAAATAAAAATTTAATTGGCAATGATATTTCATAATTTGGCCACATTACATTATTGTCTTTAACCTCCAACCATTGAACTCCTGCTCCAACTACAAACACAACTTTAGCTTCATCTCTGTGTTCAGTTCTTCATCAGTTCTCTGGCTTCGGCTCCACATTCTCTGCCCCATTTTCAGGTCCTTTGACTCCATCTCCAACTTCAGTTTCAGCTTCAGCTCCTTTTGCTACATATATGCGCTAAAATCACGAAAATCTGTTGCCATGGCATTGCTCGACGACAGCCAAAGGCATTTGCTTGCTTTACTTTACCCTCTATTCATAATTAGGCAAACACAAGCTATGCTCGACTAGCAGAAAACTAGATATGTAAAGTAAATTTAGCTCATTTTAACAAATATTCTTCTCTTTTCACGTGCTTTGTAAAAGCTGTCTTAATTTATTAAAATAAAGAGAGTTTTTTCATAGGAATAATCCTTTTTATATACATTACTTTAATTCCGAGGGTATGTTCAAATGCATTCCATTTATTGTCAGCACTTTATTCATGCTTGTTTTTCATTCACATGGTAGCAAATATATAAATATTATGGCATACATTTAGGCGTATACGCGTGTTCGCATGCCGACTGACTGCCAAAGGCTGAGAGAGACGTGAAAGAAAGTGAAAGTGAGAGGAAAGAGGAAAATGAAAGAAGAAAAGTTGAGGCAGGCACTTGCCACATATTTAGTCTCAAGAATGCCAATTCAGTGGAAAACAAACAAAATCAAATTTAGGCAAAAAGAATCTTAGTTGTTGTTTGAAATTGTTGTCATTGCATTTAGCTTTTCATATGAAAATAATTCAATTATTACTTTCAGCGTGTTTTCCTAAGCATAATTGAAATAGTTAATTACAGATTTCTTACGTGTTATTTTTGTAATTATTTAGTAAGACTTTCTTTAAAATCCTCTTCAAAAGTAAGCAAGTCTTACTTTAAGTACTTGTATTAATATTTGTATGCATATTCATATTACGTATACGTATGCATATTACGTATACGTATGCGTATTCACATTCACATTCATGGTAACATTCGTATTCACATTCGTGTAAGAGATTATCTCAAGCCATTAGTATTTGAGAGCTCAGCTCGCACTTTGCCTTCTAAGCTTCAGTTTCCGCGTCTTTAGATTTGTGTTGTCGCTTAAATGCCTCCCTCTTTTTATCCCTCTCTCTCTCTCTGTCTTCCCCTACACTTCTTTATCCTCGTCTATCCTTAGCTAGTGACGAGACTTTTGCCACCACGGGGAGTCCCCTAAGTCGTAACAATCTTATTCACAAACATTTTTTATGCGCTGTCAACCTTTTCTGCTTTGCTTGATTTCATTTTATGTGCGCTTTTTTTGGTATACCTTGTAGCTAAATATGGGGGTATGACAAGCTTATCTTAAAGAGTAATAGTTTTACTTGATTCCACTTTAATTTCATATTATTAGTTGTTCAAGTAAATAAGGAGTTCACTTGAAGACTTATTTCTTTTCATTCTTCACAGTTCACTTGTCATTTATTTACTTTACTTCTTCACTTATTCAATCAGTTGATTGAACTACAACTTGAATTCCTCTAACTGATTTTCTTATTTCAAAGCTGTTTGCTTACTCTGTAGCTTAATTTTGTTCTTGTTTAGTTGAATCGCTTCCATTTAACTTATTAGATGCAGTTTAGTTTGTAAAGCTGCTCAGTTCGTGGAGTTGTTTAGTGGTTCAGTGAATTTGTTAAGTATAAACTTCAATGTCTTATTTTAACAATTTTACTGATTCCATTGTACAATTATTCTTACTTTCATATTATTCTTTCCAGATCTAATTATTTGATTAACGTAAGTTTCAAATAAATTAAATTATGTTACCATTCTGTTCTCTTTAGAAAAACTTAAAAGAAGACTTTATTTAAACGTATTTGTTTGTTTTAAATTTACCTAATGCTAAGGTCTTAAGCTTAATTTTTAGTTATTCTGCATTCTAGTTTTATTTACCACTGTTCAATGTGCAACATCAAATGAATTTATTCTAATCAGTATCTTATTTTATAGTTAATTAATCAAGAAGTTCAGGTAAAAGCCTTTTAAATGCTGTAAATGAACTAGTTCACTAGTTAACAGATTCATTGATACTTTGTCTTTTTTATAGGGTATCTCGTAATCAAGCTGTCTAGCATTGTTTTGCCTTGGCATATTGTTGCTTCAGCTGAAAACTATGCACATTAAGTCAAAGCCACATGCTTTTAGAGCGGCATCCACTTCCCATACCACCATGGCCATTTCCCTTACTTCTACCTTTGTCCCTCATCCCCTCATCCCCAGCCTAAGCTACCCCGCTGCCATACTATGAATGCTGAGCGGTGTCTCAAGTGCTGTCACCTCGTCTAACGGCTGCATTCTTAGTCCGCCCACAAACAGAGAGACTGCAACTCTTGAATGCCTTAAATAATCAGCTGTTTTACTTAGCCCTGTAGCTAAATAGTACAACAGGTATTTAAAGAATGTCAATTAGTTCAAATATTTAGTTTTGACAGCCTGATATAGTTTAAACAAATGATATAAAGCCCCGACCAGCTGCATCAATATGCCAGTCAATATCAGGCAATTTAAATGTAAATAAAAAAAACATGGATATTGCATTAACAGCACGGATTTCCTGGAAAAACGGGCAAGAAGCGTAAATTGTATTGTTTATGAAAGTGAATCAATTGATTTCTCTACGGAAAATATATAAATTTTCATTCCACTTACATAAAACGAGCTCCCTTCATTTCTGATTTCGGTTGAAGCGTTTATTATAAAACTTGGCCTATGGTATATATTTTAGTTTATGGATTGTTCTATTGCTTTTTGTACACTTCTGAATAATTATTGTTCAAAATCACCTTTATTTGTAGCTTTTAAATTTATAGAAAATAAGTTCAATTTATGAATTCTTCTATTGCTTCTTGTACTTTTCAATTGAGTTAGTTTCTGGAATAATCCGAAAGCGTTCTTAGTTTATGAAGTGTTCTCTGACTTGTACATTTCAATTGATTTAATTTCTGGAAAACTATTATTCGAAATCTAAATCAATTTATAGCTTATAATTTTCCAAAGTTTACTAGATGGAATTTTTCTTAGCACCTTATGAAGTCGAAAGTTAGGCTTGTATATATTGTTCAGAGTAAGTACACGGTTTGTAACAGTTGGGTTCTCTCTCTACTGTAACCTTTTGTTGTTGTTCTACTTTTCTCTCCTTCTTCTTTTGCTATTTTCTTCTTCCTTTTTCAGCTTGTTGTCGTTGCGTGCATTGTTTTGTTTACATTATCTGCCGGTTTCTGCACAGCTGCCTTTGCAAGAATGGCAACATTACGATATCCTTTTGCTGTGGCTGCCACCATTGTTGGTTGTGTTTATAGAGCTGTTAAGCTACCAAGACCTGCCTTGTCCCCCCCCCCCTCGCTTCCCTACACCAGCCGCTTTTCATACGCTTTCCTCACAACGCACTGTGTCGCGTTGGAGCTTTCTTTTTTATCTGGCATTTCCATGTAAATTAAATAATACTCGGTACGTACCACGTAGGTTGTGCCAGGATGTGCATACTATAAACACATTCCGCACGACCACGCCCCCTTCTATGAAACGCCCACACCTCGACTCGCCTCGCCTGTTGTCCGGTGATAAACGTGTCGGTAAGAAAATAAAAGGCCGCACGTATCCTTTACAATTGACACAAGGATGAAAAACCGAAAACTTTTTGCCCATCATCAAAAATTAATGAGTTTCAACAAGTGCCAAAAAAAAAAAGGTGAAAAGAAGTTGGAAAACGTTTAAGAGCACTACGCGACTGTCCAGATACTATATAGATTTAAAGATTGTAGGAAATTCGAAAATAGAATCCTCTCTAAAGATTGTATTCTTTGAGCAATTTTGCTGAAATTTTTTAAATTTGTAGTGAAGTTGACAAAATGTGAGTATAGCTAAATTCAAGGCTTCTTCAAATTTTGGAGTCTTATATTGTTTTAAGTAATGTGCAAAAAGTTAAGAAAACTAACAAAACTTAAAACTTTGTTAATGCTTCAAATTACACAAAGTGGCGTACCAATTTTAATATGCCTAGTAAGTAGCTTAGTAAGTTTCTTGAAGTTGAAGAAATTAACAAGGAACCTGAAATTTTTCTTAATACTTGCCCAACTCAAACTCTGTAATCTTTTGAGGTCCTTGACTTCACAGAGGTTAAGAAAGGAATAATCTTGTCATATTTATACCCTGTTATCTGCACACATTAAGATGAGCTTATCTAACACGTTGCTGGCCCTTTTTGTAGGGCAACAAGAATATATGAAAAGTGTGTCCTGCTTGAAAGTAAAAAGTTGGGCATAACTTGGCCACGCCCACATAGCAATTGGGGGATCGCTCGCAGCAAAAACAACAACAACAGCCCTCTGGCATTTCAACATTTTTCTCCATTTTTTTCTGTTGCTTTCTTTTTTTTTTTGTTTTTTTGTGCGAATTTTTGTAGAAAAATTCGAGCACGTGTTTTGTTTAAAGAACATGAATAAGGTTGAATCCTTGCCAAGTCGTATCATCCTTTGCCACAGAGTTGTGCTGTTGTAGTTGTTGTTCCTTAATTAAAGCTACACAAAAGGGGCAGCCTGAAGATGGCCAAAAGTGATTCAATTAGCGGCTAAAGCTGACGGCAGATGTTTGCCCCATATTGCTCATACGCCAAGTGTGACAGCAGAATGGAGAAAAACAGCTGCAACCCCGAAACACAAGAAAAAGAAGAAAAAAGGAAAATGTTAATTACAAAACCAAATTATGTTGATGCATATTTCAGGCGTATATTTATAAAATTCGTTCGTGTTTGTCAGCTCACGTTGACGAAAGAGTCAAAGTGAGCTAGACAGTGAGAGTGAGTGAGAGTGAGAGTGTGAGAAAGAGAGTGAGAATAAGTGGGATAGCTGATGGGAGGCATGTTCACTGGTTTGTTGCTAAGTTGCAACACGCCTGTTGCTTAAACAAGCACTCGAACTTGAAATTTCAGCTCTGCCATGTGTTGCCCACATTTATAATATAGTCAACTTTTTGGCAAAGAGCTCAACTGAGGATTACATTGAGACAGCTAAAGCACAACAACACCGCACTCTGGAGACTCTCTAATTAAAGTACTTCCAATTTCTCATTCCATTTTGTATTTTTTCTTTAAAAATAGAAACAACAACTGCCATTTGACATAAATCAAAAGCAAATGCAAGTTCACTTTTGCCAGTTGCCTGTTTTATATTTCTCTTGTCCTGTGGCTCATAAAAAGTATGCGAAGTCAGGCGCCTAAAACCAGGCAACAAACAACAATGTACGGAGCTCACATCCAACACACACACACACACACACACTCGCTTCTCAACAATTGTGCTTAGGCTTTTGCTTTATCATTAAATCCCATTTCAAATGTAATTTAGTACTTTTCGTTTGAGGGGAATAATTGAAATGAACATTAATTTGAATATTCCAGCAATTTAAAATGACGGTTTTTTTTGACAAATCCAATCTGAAATTTAACTAACATTATATGAATTAATTTATTCAATTTGAGTCCTAGTGATACAAGCTAATTATTTAAGACTCTAGTCACTATGTCAGATTTAACTTAATCAAAGACAAATGGTCTGTATAAATATAATTTAAATAATTGTTTTCTAATAATATTATATTCAGTTATTTAATTAGTTATTGATGTGTTTCCAAGTATATCAAGTATAAAGATTTAGTAACTTTTATTTATTTAGTATAAAACATTTAGTAACTATCTCTGACTTATCCACACTTTTTTGCGATTTGCTGGAGAATTACACAAGAAATACAACGTACCCAATAAATGAGTTGATTTGTTAAGAATAAAACTAAATTGTTATGCGTAAAAAATATAATATTTAAAATTTTAAAATTTTAATTTCGTTATAAGTCAGTAGTTTGATATGATTTTTGACACCTATAAATTTAATTTATTATCTGAAGCATATTTATGCAATAATATATAATATAATAATGGTTCATAGTAATACTAAAAAGATTTTAAATAGATATGTATAATTAAGAAACTTAATTGTATTTCAAATTTTATGTATGTAAGACTTCAATATATTAAAAGAAAAATGTAACAAATTTCAAAAAATTGTTTGTACAATTTTAAAAATTGACAATGCTTTCAAATTTATGAAGGCAATTCCAAGTTTCGCTCTAGCAATAATTTCACAATAGAATTTGTAGCATACTTTATGGAGTAAACCAAGGGCCATTTTCTAATATTGCCGATAGCATTACAGTTTGGATAAACTTAAGATTTTGCTCTCTTATCGGCAGGTTTATCTACCCTCTAAATTTATTGGCCAAATGAGAAAGCGGCCCTAAGAGGCTTAAAGTAAAATGGTGATTTTAATTCGTAGATTTCCGTTTTAAATATTAAATGTTGCTAAAATTTTACTTAATTATTAATTTAACTAAAATTTGACTGCGAATAAAACACAGAATGAGGCTGCATAATGAAATCTAGGCAAACAAAATTAATTTGATGATTTTATGCCGTAGACAATCGCCAAGCAAATGCTATAAATCTTAAGATAATTTATGGAGCCACATTTAACGACACTTTAGCGACCTTTCACACACACACACACACACACATATACAATCTCAAATAAACCAACCACGCCCACTGTCCACTGTCCAAGTTGACAAGTTGACAATGAGTGAGGTCAATGAGCCTTAAGTTAAGAGGCAGAAACGTTTGTTGCCACTTAAAGCCAACCTTAAGCTGAGCTTAAGCCAATTAAATTTAGACAAGTGCCGCGAAACTGTTGCATATAAATGGGGTTGGGGGCAGAGGGGCAAAGGGTGGTGCAACGAGTGTGGAGAGCACAGGGTGCTGTAAAGTTGTTGCCCCAGTTCGAATCGAATGCTATTGTAAATGCCATTTGCAATTGATTTCATTTCAATATTTACGTTTTCCACATTATGTGCCCGCCTCGGCCGTCAGGTGGCGCCACCAACACTCAATGTCATGCATTTTTCATGGCTTCCATTTGGGGAAAAACGACGCTTTCCCTCATATTTATACTCATACTTATCCTCATACTCATCCCGCATCATCGTGGGGCATTTAAACTTGGCTGATTGGGCAAACATTATGCAACTGACAAACGAAGCCAATCAGTCGCAGCTTGATAAGCTGCTGCCTGCTGCCCGTGTTGCAAGATGGTGTTGCAACTGCCACGGCAACTGCTACTGCAACTGCAGCTGCAGGTGGCACGTGTAATAATGCAACCTGATAACGGCAAGTCATATGTTTGCAAATTGAAAGCTGAATCAGAGTACTTTGGACCATTTATATTCGCAGTCAGTCAATTGATCAGCTTATCAGAGAGTATGCAATAAAGTGAGTAGTATACATGTAAGGGGCATGCAACATCAGTAATAACATGTTACTTGTACAATAGGATTGTCCCAAAAAAAAAAAAAGGAAACAAAACTGTGAAACAGGCACAAAATCAAATGAAAGATTCATGAAAGTGTTTACGCGGCGTATGCTTGATTTCGCTCTACTTTTTTCCTGCAGATAAATAATAGATGAGGCATGCCACAGCGCCACGGGTGGCAGGCGTGAAAGATTACAGGCATCTTTCTCTTTCTGAATGTCAAAAAGTTAAAACGGACACGTCGAAAAACACAAGTAAATAAAAGACTCTAAAGTTCCTGACCTAAACATAATGCCACAATAATTTTGCTATATTTATATTGCAATTAAATGTATTATATTTTATTATTTGAAATTATTTGTGAATTTTAGTTAAATTTTAATTAGTGAATACGGAATACTCACAGCACACGGGGAATTTTTTTGTGGCAACTCCAACTGACAACGCCTTCTAGGCAAATTCACGTTCAAATTTGCAACTGAAATTTCTTTGCGTAGAATTCGCGAGCAACCGTTTTTTAATTTTTTGGTGTTTTTTTCGTAATTTTCGTGTGTGTTTTTGTGGCAACTATTCAAAAGGACGCGTGTGGCAAGACAACCTGCCACTGGGCGAAACAAATGCGAACTGAAGAACTGAACAAGAAGTCGACAATGCCGCTACTGATGATGATGCTGCAACGAACACGAACCTCTTTGCCACACGAATCGAGTTCAACGAGTCGTAGCACAGTGGTTAAATCCTTCAATCTGGCTGGCAATAACTGAGAACTTTGAATTTTTTTTTTTTATTAAATTAGAAATTGGTATATAAAGTTCATATATTTTAAAGCAAACATTTTTATATAAATTTAAATGATTAATTGATTGGTTCTGTCAATCTGGCAGGAAATAACTAATAACTTTGAAATGGCTGGAGTAGTTGTTTTTTAATTTAAATAAGAAAGTGGTATAAATATAAAAAATTTGTATTTTAAAATTTAAATTAAAATGTTTAACTGATTGATTCGGTCAATCCGTCATGCAATAACTAACAACTTTGAAATGGCCGCATTAGCTGTTTACTAATTTAAATAAAAATTGTTATATAAAGTAAATATTATTTTTAAACTAACATTTTTAATTTTAAATTTAAATGATTGATTCATGGATAACAACAACTTTGAAAAGACTAGAGCAGTTGTTTTTTAACTTGAATTCGAAATTGGTTTAAAAAGCAAAGATAGCTTTTATTAATATAAAAAATATATATTTTTATTTTCTTTAATAAATATTAGAAACTATAGAAATTATAAGCACATGTTACTTTATTTTGTTTAAAGTTTCAATATCAGTTTTTTTATTTTTGGTTAGACGTAGCTTAAGAGTTCTATTCCACAATTGCTAAACTGAAATTTAGTCTTTATTACCTGCCGGATTGAGTGAATCAACCACTGTGCGTGTGTCCGATTAAATGTGGCACCCACCCACCCACTTGCCACGCTGTGCCACAGCTTAACTTTGCCGACATTCATGCCACACATAAAAAAGTAAATTGCGTCAAATGGCAAATAACAACAAGAACAACATCATCAATTGTAATAGCAGAGCTTTTAAAATAACAATTAGAGCAATAACATTAACGGTATCATTAACAATAACATTAAACCTAAGTAAAATAGTTGAAACATCGGAAATTACAATATTGAAAGTACATGTTCTTTATTAATTTCTTATTGTTAAATTTTAACTGTCAAAGTAACATTAAAATGTGTGAATTTATAATTTAAATTAAAAAATTTTTATTATAATTAGTAATTTAATTAACAGTTACATTTAAGTATTTGTTTCAAAGAGAACTACAACACAAGTATTAGTAGTATACATATGTCCCTCTAAGGTCCGTTTTCTCATTTTGCCGATAACCTTAGAGGGTAGATAAACCTGCCAATAAGAGCACAAAATCTTAAGTTTATCTACCCTGTAAGGTAACCGGCAAGATAAGAGAATGGCCCAAAAAAGTTAAGGATTCTTGATTTTGGCTCGTATTTTTTAAATGTGTATTTTATTTATATTGCCTTGATTTTAAAAATAATTTAGTTTATTTTAAACAAAATTTTATTTTGTATCAATTCTTCACAAATATTTAGATATTTCAAATAATTGGTTGCTTGTTTTCAGTAACACCAAAAAATTCGCATAAAGCTTTTGAGCTATTAGAGTTTTCTAGAACTTGCCTGAATAATAGAGTTATTTTCAAAGTTCCATGTCAGTATTTAGCACTTTGCCAACTTTTCCATGTCTCTAAGCCCTGTTACTTAGGCTGCTTGTTCGCTTCTCTCGGCTTTGTCGACATTCAAATCCCCTGCCAGCTGCCAGTTGTAATACCAATTTATTTGACATTCGATGTAAATGCAAGCTATAGCATTTTTTGTGTGAACTCTAAACGTATTTGCATTCTAATTCCGGCAGCAGGTTGAGGTTGCCATGTAAATGTATTTTGGACCGGAGTCAAAAGGTGAACCAAGTTGAACTTAATTTGCACTATAGTAATTTGCAGTCAGGTTAAAGCTTCCTACCTTCCTCGACTTGACTGTACTTGGCTTGGCTTGAGTGGTATTGTGACTTTTGAGTGCTGGTCGTGTTGTTCGTGTTGTTGCATGCAACAGGGTGGCGCCGCACACATAAGTGCCAGCTAATTTGGCCCAAAGGTGTTTGTTACCGTGTAAAGTACTTAGGCTCTTCAACAAGTGAAACTATTCCTAAAGTTTAATAAATATGGAATATGAACAAAAGATTTATTTAAATTATATCTAGAAGTTAGCAGTTATTTTCTTGTTTATTTAACGTCACTTGACAGTGACTAGAGAAGCATTAACTACTTTAAAAGTGAAGTACAAAAACTAATAAACAAGTGTGTTTTAAACATCATATGCAATTTCATTGCTCTATAAATATCAAAGATATGAAAAAGCCGTAAATTTATTTCGATTTTCAGCAAAGCCACTAATTTTTGGTATATTTTATACAATACATAAACCCATCTAAAGTCTAATTTATGCATTTAAGTTAAGTTTGACAAATAATTTAATTTATTTCAATATATTTTGAATTTTATCAAATTTTTCAACAGTCTCTCTTATCAATTGAAAACATTGGAGTTGCAGCTTTGCTTTTGAGCTTAAAGAGATTTGTAGAACATGCCTGATAGAAAACTTTTTAAGACTATTGAATGTCTTTTGAGCTCGCTAAAAAGTATAGAAAACTTTCAAGACCATTAAGAGTAAACTTTTGCTTCTGTTAAAGTGAGGAATAAGAGCTTTAATGATTTCAATATTAACAAAAACAATTCCGACATGTTTCACAAAACTCAAGCTCAAAACCTACTGTCAAAATATTTGTAGAGAAATTTGTGAACATTTTTAGCTAATGGAATTGATTTTTATACCCTTGCAGAGGGTATTATAATTTTGTCACGAAATGTGTAACGCCATGAAGGAAGCCTCACAGACCCCAGAAAGTATATATATTCTTGATCAGGGCGACGAGCTGAGTCGATATAGCCATGTCCGTCTGTCTGTCCGTCTGTCCGTCTGTCTGTCTGTTTCTATGCAAACTAGTCTCTCAGTTTTGAAGCTATCTTGATGAAACTTGGTACAGGTCCGTCTTTTTACTGCACGCAGTACATATGTCGGAACCAGCCGGATCGGATCACTATATCATATAGCTGCCATAGGAACGATCGGTTCGGAATCAACATTTAGTATGAAAAACTTTTTTGTTTCTCAATATATCTCAACCAAACTCACAGATTGTGTGTTTGGTATAGTTTTATACATCCCTACCAAATCTGGCTAAAATCGGACAACTATATCATAAAGCTGCCATAGGAATGATCGGTTCAAAATCAACATTTAGTATGAAAAACTTTTTTGTTTCTTAAGATATCTCAACCAAACTCACAGATTGTGTGTTTGGTATAGTTTTATACATCTCTACCAAATTTGATGTAAATCGGACTACTATATCATATAGCTGCCAGAGGAGCGATCGGTTCGAAACCAACATTTAGTATGTATAACACATTTTGTAAAAAATCTGACGGCTCACACGGGGCACTGCAAGGGTATCCAAACTTTGGCGCGCCAAAGTTAGTTTGCGCTATATTTTTTAATTAAATATAAAGGCATGAAATACATTTGGAATCAGTTGATTTAGGGTATAAAATATACATAATTATAAAGTACTACAATAACTTTTTGTTAAAAATAGAAATGAATTAATTATTGAATTTTTATGTAAATACATATATTTTTATTTACAATCTGACTAAAAGATCATAAATAAATGGTATGAAGCGGGGTATTTACAAAGCATTTACATGTATGGGGAGTATTTACAGGGGATTTATTCAATGAAAATTTATTACACTACTTACTAGTTCATTTCAATATGTGCTTGAATAAACAATATTTTATGAATTGAACTGCATTTTATTCAAATTTCTATTATTTTTTGAATTGATTAGTTTTGTTTTTGCAAACTGAAGACCGTATAAATGTAGTATAGTATTTCAGAAAAATAATAACTTTCCCATTGACAATTCTTCAGTTAGAAAGGTCTCTAGTTTCTAAATTTTAGAATTTTAGACCTGAACAATATCTTGAATTTATGTGTATCTCTGTAATTTATATTATTTCTCTCAATTATTTAAACGAAAGTAAAAACAATGAAAACATTCAGTCATACTCACTAAAATGTTGCTTCCATTCATTGCCTCACTCTTTTACTTCTTTCTTTTTCTTCAAGTTATCAAGTGCAAGTGAATTTTGTTGGACAGTGTAAGAGGCTCTACAACTGACAGTTTGAAATCAACTGTAGTTGGCTACTCAATTGGCATGCAATGCAGTCAGTCAGTCAGTCAGTTAGCCAAAAGTCATTCACTTGTTTCCTGTGCGCTGTTTTTTTTTTTTACACATAGTCGCATTTATTTATTTATTGTTTTTGGCTAAAAAACAAAGCAGAAAACAATAACAATAAGAGCAACAACAGCAATATCAACATTTAATTGACGCTCAAGTGGCGTAGCTCGTGCAACAGTTTTTTTATTCTTCTTTTTCTTGTTTTTTTCTTCTCATTTTCTGTGACTTTCTTTCTTTCTTTCTGTCTTTCTTTTCCGCAAGCGACACCCACAGCCCCATGTGGCATACAAATGAAGAAATTGCGAGCTTTGCCAAGATCTCTCTCTTCCCTCCCTCTTACCAACTCCTCCCCCCTTTCCCCTTTCCATTTTATTCCCCAACGTGGTAAAAAGACCACAAATGCCAAACGGATCGTCAACGGTCAAGTAAAAATTCAAATTTCAATTCAAATTCATTGTGTTCCGCTTATGCAAAGCGAGCGAAAGAAAGAAAACAAAAGAAATGCACAAATTATGTGAAGCAAAAGTACAAATACATATATGACGAGAGGGAAAGTGAACGACTAGCAGCTACCCTGTAACTATAAAAGTTACAACTGCACTTAAACATTACATTTAAATTATTTGGTATTTATTTTAAGCGCTCTTCAGACGTTCACTTTTTGAGCGACGGAAATGTTGTCATTCACAATATTCGCTTTATGCTAACACCAAAATCCCATAGCTCTTTATTTTCACGGTATCTGGTCACACTCTGTAGAATTTCATACAAAAAATGACAGCTGGCCGAAGCAGATTTTTAAATCCTATTTACTGATTACATTTTAAATCATATTTTTCCCGACAGCTTTATATTCAATATTTAAATTTTAATTATCTGTATTTGTCTTCAATTTTTTCATTAAAGTAAAAATTGTAAAATTCTGATCAATTCAGATTTAATCAAAAAGAATATTCTCATTTCAATTTCTATTAAACATTCTTTCAATATCGAATCTAATACGCATTTTAACGATTTCAATAGTTTAAAATATCAAGAATAAACAAACCAAATTAATGGCATATATTCTACAATCTGTTACATTCATCTCTGCGAGTTTAGTATACCGCACTGCGTATACTCGATGTCTACAGGGTACGACAACAATTAAACAATTTTACATTTTAAGCAAATATTTGTAATAATTGTTGTAAAATTGTTGTCGTTGCCCGACAACTGGGCCAAGTCTAGCTGGCCAAAAAAAAACAGGTATATAAACCCAGCAAAATTAACAAATAAAACAACAATAGCAAATGTAAAATAAAGTAATTAAATAATTTGAACTGACCACAGCTGAGAATTATATAATAAATATTGCCCGATTATGACGGTTGTCATTATTTGTTATTGTCTTCTTTGCTTTTAATGTTATTTGGCCACAATAGTTGCTTCTCTCTTTTGTTTCTGTTAAGATGGGGAAAGAGTTTTGGGGGGGGGGTGTGGGGATTTTCAAATAGTTTTTCGCTGCGGGAATACATTACAACACATTCATCTTTGGCTTAGCCATGTCCGACAGTGTTAAGTGCTATGAAAATCCAACACTTTTCGCGTGGGCGTGAGAAGAGACCAAATGAACTCTCATTTCCATTGCGTCATCATTTTATTTGGAACTTAAAAGAGAACCCCAAAAAAAAATAAAGATTGCGCAATTTAAATATTAAGATAAGCTACAAATTCACTTTCCATTCATTGTCAAGGCGCAAAAAAGTGAATAAAAAAACAATCAGCTCATACCTTATCAGATTCAAGTTTTGTTATGCTCTCCATGGTCACTTGAGCTCTACAGATTGAGAGATTGAACTTAAATTTGCAGATTTTAAGTTGCATATTTTGAAAGTAATAAGATGCGAATTTGTTAAGTATTTTAATTAAATTTTAAAAAGTACTTACATATTTACTTATTCATTTTACTCTGTTATTTTTACTACTAAGTAGTAACTAGTTTTTGTTCATGGTTTGATCTATGAATTGATTCTACATTTAAAAATAATTTGTTTAACAAATAGTTTTTAAATACTTTTTATAAATTGGAGAAGGGTCCTTTTTTTACCTTTATTGAAAGATTTTTTTTAATTGTTTCCGTTTTTTTCTGGTTGGTTTGTCCTATTTTTGTCACAAGTGGTTGTAGGAAAGCCCTGTTTTGTCAACTAGCCTGCTTTGTATAGAAAACTTGCCTGACATTTGGAAGTTTAAAATCAAATCTATTTCTCAATATAGTTATTAGTAAAACATTGTGCTGTGTTTGCCAAAATTTGAAATATTTAAATTGAATTAAGTAAAGTGATATTAAATTAATAGCAAACATTAAGTTGCAATAAAAATTTGGAAATATTCCTGAATATTTCGAGATGTCCAGCGAGAGTATTGGCCGAAGGGCGACAATACTTGGAGCCCTGCAGCCGGATCTGAAACCCTGGCAACGCATCGACTGGCCACTTAACACACAATCAAGGATCTTCAAGGAATGGGGACAGTATTACACTCATCGTCTGTTCAATAAGAAGGCATTACAGTCCTTTGGCCATGCTTTGGAAGCCTGCAAAGGTCCAACAATTCAGCCGAGCTCTATAAGTCTTTCACGTTTAGAGCCATCAAGTGTGCAACCTTATAACTTGGTCCATGAGGCATATACGACGTTGCATAATCGGAGTAAATGTTTCAGGGGCATTGCACGACCGGAGGATGCCTTCAAGAATTCACGGCAGGCCCAGCAATTGATGGAACATGAGGGTTTCCACAACCCCAACATCATACTCGCCAAATGCGATGCCCTCTTTGATTCCAATCAGTTTGAGGAAAATCTCTATCAGCTTAACACGGAGGCACGTAAATTTACAGGAAAATCCATCCAGGATCGCTTCAAGCTGCACAAGAATCGTGTGAGTTATGGAGGAAGAGAAGAAGGAGGAGAAAAATAAGGAATCCGTGCTTTGTGTACTTAAACTTTTCATCTCCTTTCATTTTTAATCTACTCTCATCTTCATTGACTATATCTTTTTCCCTTTCCTTTTTCCTCCTACTTTTGTTAGTCATTTTACTCATTCTCCTTCTCCAACTTCCTATCAGTATTCTACTCTTTTTTTGACTTACCTTCTTGATCTCAGACCCTCGCCGTGCTCGAGGAGAGTCTTGGTAGTAGCCTTAATCCCTTTCTGTTGGAGAATTGGCCTTTCATAACGGAATTGACACGACAACGTCGGAAAACTGTCGCCTTCATGCCACGCCCACTGTGGCAACAGCTGCGAGAGAATCAAGAATGCGATGTGGAGAGCATTATCGACAAGAAGAAGATCTCGTTACCTCCTTTGGAACGTGCACGTCGTAGAGTCGCCGAGAATGTCTATAACCATCATTATATGGGCAGCAGTGCCAATGACGTCGAAATGTTGCGCCAACTGAGAAACGACAAGAATTTTCTTAATCCCTCCTACCCCATGATGACATTCAATATGTCCGAGTATAGCTCCGAGCAGTACACAATTGTCCGAAAGTTTATGGTATGTTTCGAAGCAAAGCTGTAAAAGATTGCAATTATATTAGACGACAGTCTATGCTAGTGACGAAAGTAGATTAAGGTTCAAAACCCAGGGTATACAAACATCTGGATGTAAACATGTCTGGATATAGGAAAAGAAGTCCTTTTGGATATAAATGAGTTTGAGTTTGCGCAATGTGCCGAATGCCAAACTCTTTTTTATATCTTCACATTTTTATACTCGGACTTCTGTATATCCTAGATTTTGTAAGCCCTGATTTTAAAATTTGTTTATACCTGTGTGAGTGCAACTTTTCATCACAAAATTGATATCAATAATTTGGGGATCAGTTGAGATTGCAATGAAAACAGTAGCAAATCTTCATAGATTGTATAGTATGTATTTGCAATCTTTTACATCTCCATCTCGAAGTTTATTCCGAAATTAACTTTTCTCATTCCCTAATCTTGCTAGAAAATGATGCACGCTCGCAAACCGTTGTATCCGATTTCGGCAAAGAATCGGGAAAAATATCTATATCGTGTGGAATATCAAACCCGTCGGGATTGCTTTCGCATATTACGTGATGTGCGAAGATTTCGTCGGGAACGCGATATCGATCGTCTTACCGATTATGTGGAGAAAGTAATGTCCACGAAAATTGAACTGAAAACCCAACGGACGCTGCCTTGGAAATTCGAGTTCATCAACGAGGTTTACAATATATTAGCCTTGGCCCATCTTGATCAACGGAGTGTGCCGAGAAATGTAGATTTTCTTGATCTCAAAAATCATGCGATTCTCTATTTGCTACCAAAGGATCGTATGAAAGATATATCACATAAATTTGGTGGTCGCAATATATACGCTGAGATTGACAAGGATGATGAGCGTGTAGCTCAGGTTGCGTAAGTTTAAAATGGATATCGCATACATCCAAAAGATTTCTTATACAAAATACCGTTAAAAAAAAAAAACAAATTGTTTGGCATTTGCATAGCACATAGAGTTAAAAAGGAAGGTATACCTATTTTTTATTTTACGGTATAGAAAGAACATAATATTAATGAATATCAGAGAATGTGTGTCCTAAAAATGCTTTCGGCACTAAACTTTAGCCTTGTAAAGATGTTTTTTTAGTGTGACCTATTTTTATTTAAGCTACCTCTGTTTTACACTTTATCTCTCGCGTTATCTTTCCTTCGACACTAGACCCTAACAGGTTTTTTTGTGATACTAGTATATTTCTACATAATCTCCCTCTTTCTTCCAATTTATCTCCCTCCCTAACTTTCCTTTTCCCTTCTTTTGCAGTGTAAAGGTAGCCGACTTGGAAGAACGTCTTCTCCACTCACGTTACGGAATCGAAAGAGCCTATCTGATTTTTGAAATTGCACGTGTTCATTTTAAAGAGGGACGTTTTGATGCTTGCACGACATTGGCTCGTAAAGCGGTAAAGGGTAAGTTTAATTTGGATAAAAAGTAGCCACAAATAATAAAAAATTAAATGAAACCTGACCCACGCAGAGGCACGTAATTGCAATAGCATTATTTGGCGATTTAATAGCACATTTTTGATCTGTCAAGTGCATGCGGCCTTTAATCGTTTTGAACGTTTAAAGGATTCCTTAGTGAAGGCCACACGTTTAGCACAGAAACTGAACAATCCTAAACTTTTGGCCTATTTGGCTCTCTGTAGTACGGTCAATGAATATGATTCGGATTATAATAGGAAGAGGCAACCAGAGTTCAATTGGCGACGTCAACGCAAACGCAAAGGACGACATTCTCATAGTTCAGTGGACTCGGAAATTGTTTAAAATGCAACTGCAATTGCAACAGCAACAGGAACAGCAGCAGCAGCAATAGTTGCAGCAACAACTACAGCAATCACTGCTGGCGCTGCTGCAATCATAGCTGCAATTGTTGCTGCTGTTGTTGCTCTTGCTGCAAATTTTCTATTTATGTTTTGGCTTCTTTTTCTATAAATTATTTACTCTTGTATTTTAATAAACAAGTATTAATTAAATAAATATTTAGCATTTACAATTATAGATATAACTTTACAACTATTGCTGCTGCATCTATTGCAGCAATTGCTGCTGCAACTATGTATTGGCAGGGAATGATTGATGCTGCTGCTGTAACTTATGTTGCTCTGGCAGCACAATTTTCTTTTTACAAGTTTCCAAGGAACAATAATAATTGCCAATTTAAAGTGGCATATTTTTGTTGTAGTTAAACGACCCTTTTAATTTTTAAATACAGGGTATTAGCTTCTTTAAATAAAGACTTGGTTCATTACTTTACTTTTTATTTGTATTTAATTCTTTTATGTAAGCAATAAATAGACATTAAATAACATTAACAATCATTATAAATTAACAATCAGCTGCCCTTGCTCCTACAACTGTTGCTGCTGCTGCTGCTGCTGTTGCTTCTATTTTTTGTATAGCTGCAAATTCTCTTTATATGTTTTGGAATCTATTTATTGAATTACTTGCTTTTATTTGTATTTTATTTGTCTATGTTAGCAATAAATAAGTATTAATTAACAAGGCATTTAGCATTAACAATTCATTAACAATTATAATAAATTAACAATCAGCTGCTGTTGTTGCTGCTGCAATTATTAGACAACGCTGCGTTGTCGTAGGCGCAGACGTCGCCAACGTTGCTGTTGCTCTTGTTGCTGCTGTTGCTGCTGTAGTTGCTGTTGCTGCTGTAGTTTAACCTGCACTTCATTAGCCAGTTCATCAACAGCTTGGCGACTTGGCTCATTATTTAAACTGTTGCTGCTGCTGGTGCTGTTGTTGGGCCTCACAGCACTTTCATTGCTGTTAGCAATTGCCGCCTCCTGGTCATCGTCCTTATTATCTTCAGCTGCATCATCAGCAACATCATCATCGTCAGTCTCCGTCTCCATCTCCATCTTTGTTGCTCCCTCCGTCTGTGTCTCCTCCTCCATTTCTTCCTCCATTGCTCCCTCCATCTCTTCATCTAGCTGCAACATTGCTTCGGCAGTTGCCTCTGTTTTAATGTCAACGTCTTCTGTTGCTGTTGGTGGTGGTGGTGGTGCTGCTGCTGCTGCTGCTGTTGCTGTTGCTTCTGCTTCTTCTTCTTCTTCAGCTCCTTCTTCTTCTCCATCTTCAGCTTCTTCTTCGTCATCCACATTCACTTCATTGTCACTGTCGTTTTCTATTTGTGCAACATCAGATGCTGTTGGTGTTGCTGCTGCTGTTGCTGCTGCTGTTACTGCTGCTGTTGTTGCTTCCTCTTCGTATGTCGCCTCTGGCGTCTGCTGCTCCGCCTCCTCCATCTCGTCCTCCTCCTCTTCTTGCTCCTCCTTCTCCTTTTCATTTAGCTCTGTTGTTTCTGTTTCTGTTGTTTCTGTTGCTGTTGCTGGCGCCTCGTTGCCTGTTGTTGCATTGCTGCCGATTGTTTCAATTACTTCGTTTAGCTGCTGCTCACTCCCGCCAGCAATATCATCGGCTAGCTGCTGTACCTCCTCTTTCTCCTTTTCCTTTTCCTCCTCTGCTTGAGCTTCTTCTTCCTCAGCCTCCTCTTGCATCTCCGCCTCCTCATCATCTGCTGTTGCCGTCTCTTGATCTTGATCACCCGCCATAAGCATTTCACTTTCTATGGGCAATGGCTCCACTTCCATCTCCGACTCTAATTCCTCCTGCAACTTTTGCTCCGACTCGGTCTCCTCGGGAAAGTCCTGTTCGGACTTTTCTACATCTTGTTGCTCTTTTTCATCATGCTCTTTTTCCTGTTGTTCTCTTTCCTGCTGATCTTTTTCCTGCTTCTGCTTCTCCTTTTCCTGTTGCTCTATTTCCTGCTTCTCCTTTTCCTGTTGCTCTTTTTCCTGCACCTCCTTTTCCTGTTGCTCCTTTTTCTGTTGTTCCCTCTTCAGTTTTTCTCTTTCCTGCTTTTCCATCTCCAATTTTTCCTTTTCCTCTTTCAGTTTCTTCTTCTCCTGCTGCTCCTTCTCTTGATCCTTCTCCTCTTCCTGCCCCTCTGGCAACTCTGCATAATCATAATCAATTGAATCTTTTTCCTCGTCATTTTCATCCTCATCCTCCTCATCCAGCTCCTCCTCCGCCTTTGTGCCAGGTGGCAACACTGGTTTGCCATTCTTATCCACATATTGTACACCATCGAGTCCCATTCTCATGCATTGGAAATGCATTTCAAAGAGATCCGTCGTTGCCAGACGGACAACAAAGTCCATACACATATTGAGATTGTTATTGACCATGGTTATATCCGTTAACTGAACACACATGGCCATCGGCACGCCCATCATGACGGGTATGCAAAAGGGCGTGGGATTACGTAGAGAGATGCCATATTTCGATGAGGGTCTCTCATTGAGAAAGACCTCGAGTTGTGCCTCCTCCAGCTGTGGCACAAATGTGATATTGGCGCAAACTGCAATAAACCAAGAAGAAAGCAAACATCAGACAAAGAGGAAGATAGAGAGACAGAGAGAGAGAGAGGGGTCAAAGACAAGCGAAAGTTGCGGGTGTATGTGTGGTGGCATGTGGCAACTGTTGTCGCTGCAACTGTTGCAATTACAATTGTCATTGCCATTGGCAACAATTTGTGGCATTTTGATTGGCAAATGCAAGCGTGTCACGTGACATGCCCCACAACTTGTGTTGCATGCCACAAACACCAACAGCCACAACAGCAACAACAACTATCTTTTGTTTTATATATACATATAGTATTTTAAATAATACAGTTGTGATCTAAAAATAAACAAACGTTGCATTTAAATCTTAACTATGCTACAAGAAGGATTTATTTCATTTCAATTAAATGTTGAGAAATAAACAAGAAATTTGTGTCATCCATCATTCTATGTATTAATTTTTTGAATTTAAATGTTTAGTTAATTAATGCAGAATGCATTAATATATTTAAAAAAAAAAAGCAAAACAAAGCTACACCGTAAAATATATAATTAACAACTTTTCCCATTGATTTAATCATGTAAATATAAAGTGGTTTTAATATTCCAATATTCATAAATAAATAAAGTAATTTAAAACTCAACCAATAGTTTTAATTTTATAAATGTGAAGATACAATATTATGTCTATTTGAATATTTTAACTTAATTTACTTGCTTATAAAATCTTATGGTTTTTTTATTTTTCATTTTATTTATTTATAATTTTTTTTTATTATTTATCTTTCAAAAGTACTGTTATTTTGTTCCCAAACTTTGCTGTGCTTTTTATCATCTCTTATGATCGGTCACTATTTAAATAATTAACATTTAAAATTGAATTGTTTTTGTTTAATTATTTATGTTATTATATTTTTTTAACAAAGGATTTTATTTTGTTCCTAAATTTGACTGCGCTACTTATTATCTAATACATAAACATGTGACTATTTTTAACTCAAAAAAACTGAAAACTGCAATGAATGGAGTTTTTTAGGCTGAACATTAAAAAAACTAAAGTCTATGAATAAATCAGATGATTGGTGCAAATGTTGATGTTGATTGATCGATAATATGTATTCTGATTAAATTTCTAAAGAACACAAATTATTATCCTTTTTGAAACGTTTTTTTCTTTTCGTTGTAGTCACTCTTTATTATTTATTTCTTTTTATTTATATTTATTTAAATAAATACTAGCTTTGAACTAACTTTTTCTATAACTTAAAAGTTTGTTTATTGTTAAGTCACACTGTTTAAAAAACCACAATGCCACAATTGGTGGCAATTATTTGGCAACACCTACCCTTCTGATCGAACTTGTATTGATCCACCTTGAGGCCGGCACAACAGCCGCATGCCACACCGCGGCAAGTACACGGTTGACCAAAGGTTGACCATATTGAACCCTTTTCCGAGTATTTGGCACTGGCCAAATTGCGGCCACGTGACACGCTCACTGTTGGTGGCAAGTATGGTGTGTGTGTGGCAAGCTCATAGAATATCAGTCCATTGCTATAGCTGCGTGCCACCGTTTGTGGCAGCAACACAAACGCTACACATGCGCAGAGACAACAAACGAGTGCAACATTCGATTGCAACATTTTAAACACACGCTATATATCCTTGCAACGTGAGAAACAAAACTCGCAAAAAAAAAAAACACAGCACTTAAAAAAAATTAATTGAATTTTAAACAAGTACAGGGTCTAAAATGCCGCGCGTGGTGCGTTACAAGTGGTTCAACGATCAACGGCACATTTATTTTTGCAATGACAACCGCTCGCGAGCAACGACAATTAAATATTAAAACGCTGAACGCGTTGAGCGTTTGCTTAAAAATGAAATGGAAATGGAAATGGAAACGGCCAAGTTGAAGTCGCAGTCAGCGTCGGCAGCGACGCCAGCGTCAATTGCGACAGCGGCAACAACAACACACACAATGGGTAGCAAACAATTGCTGTGGGTTTTTATTTATCTTCTTCTTGTTTTACATTTTTTGGCGAGTAAACTCTTTTTTTTCTATTTCCATACTCTCTGTCGTTTAAAGTTGATCAATTTATTTACAAGTAATTAAATTACTTACATTTATTTGTAGCAAATTTCTGTGGAATATTTTTGAAAAACTATTTTAAAGCTCTAGGCCATTGAAAACAAATCAATTTATTTATTTATACTTAAAGTTGTTTAACTTATTATGAAAAATTAAAAAAAAAACTCTTTGTACATTCTTCCATTGAAACTTAAAAAATTAATTTATTTATTCATTTTAAAAATAGTTTAATTTATAATTGTAAATTGATCAGTTTATTTACAAGTAATTAAAATAAAACAATTTATTTTTGTGCAACTCTTTTAAGTTATTTATAGAAATTATTTGAAAAGATTTAAATTCGTGTTTTGATTTTGTATATTCTGTCAAAGAAGGCTTATTAATTTATTTCTTTAGAATTAAATAATTTAAATTTAATTTTTCTGATGAGCAAACTATTTTTTTTTACTCTCTAGCATTTTAAGTAAATCGGTTTTTTTATTTTTATCATCTCATTTTTTTTTAGGAATTGTTTTTATACTAAACCGAATGGCCTTCGGCACTAGACTAGTTTTAAATAATATCACTCTCACTTTCTTCCTATCTCTCTCTCTCTTCTTAAACTCGTAGTGTGTTTAATCGACGGCTTGCTTGACACAAAAATCCGTTAGCTCCGTTATCAGCACGCGGCAATCATCGGCGTCGCTGCCGCTGCCGCTGTCGCTGCTGCTGTCGACGTCACCGACTGTTGCTGACGGCGAGCAGCTGTTGCTGTTGTTGTTTTACTTCTCTTTTTTTTCTATTTGGCTTTTTTCAGCTGCCGCTTTTTTTTTGTTGTTGTTTGTTTGGCTTCTTGACTTCTTTTGATGTTGTTGTTGCTGTTGTGGATGTTGCTGTTGTTGTTGTCGTTGTTGCTGCTGCTGTTGTTGCATCGTTTTGTTGCGTGTGCCGCGCATTTCGTTTGACTTTGACAAGAAAATTGCGCCGGTCGTTACTCGATGGAAAAGCCAAAAAAAAAAATGTTGCCACTGTTGTTGCTGCTGCTGTTGTTGTGGTTGCTGGCATTGTTGTTGCTGTTATGCAAAGCACAAACTCTTGGGCCAGGTCAGGGTGCCTTCTTCTTCTTCCTTCTCTCCTTGGTATTGTTGTCATTTGCCATACGGGTTCTGCCTGAAAACTGAAATCGAAAAAACTGCAACTCCCACCGTTAAAAGAAAAAAGAAAGAAATAAAACCTTCTTACGAGGTACAAGTGTAGTGCCGAAAGCATTTTGCAGATTTAAACTCTCCAACCAACTTATTTAGTTTAGCTCTCTGCAAATTGCTTAAAAAGGTGCAAGTCCTATATGATTAAAATAACTTTTTAGGATGAGTTTGGCATTCAACTATTTCTATAATTTTTAAGAGTATTTTAACAAAATTCATCATTCGATATTTTCAATCTTCCTGTATTACATTGCTGGTCGCCTTTTGCACCCTTCGGGATGCTTCGTCACTAGCGTGGACTACAGTAAAAGAGATAGCAATATCAAAAGAAAGAGAAAGAAGAAGCCGTTGTTGGTAAAAGCGTCTGATTTGTGGCCAAGTGTTGGCCGTATACATTGCTGATTTATCAATGGAAAGCAGCGCAATTGTTTGGGGCCCATTTTACTGTTTGGCAATTTGGCCCAGACGACACCAAAAATAAAAAAACTAAAGTCAAATCAAGAGACGAGACGATGGAACCCAAAAAAAAAAAAAAAGAAAAAAGAAAAAATTCCAAAAGGGTCTTCAACTTCAATCTCATTAGGCGCAACGACACCGTCGCAATTGCATAATGAGTTAAACTTAGCAACAACTGCCCTTTCCCCATCCCAACCCGCTTCCTTTTCCACTACTCTCTTTTCCCTTTCCCCAGTCACTTCCCCTCTTAATGTCTAAACTGTCGCTGCAAGCGCAACACCTACCACAGCTACTGGCAATCTTGTTAAGCGTTAACGGGCCGCTAATGCACAGTGGGCTTGAAGTGAGTGAAACTGTGATGAATTTAGTAATTTATAAACGAAGAGATAGCCTCTAGGGTAGTTTTCAAGCCATTAAAGTTCGTCAAAACAAAGTGTTCTCAAAGCGACTAAAATGGAGATGAATTTAATGAGTGATAATGCAGAAGTGGAAAGTGATAAACTAAGAGCAACCCTCTTAAAGTTTTAGAATATTCCGTCTAAGGCACTATGCAACTATAAGATGCTCTCTAATACATCCTGTCAACACTTATATACACATATAACACAAAGTCCTGATCAAAAATATATAAAATTGTAATTGACTTCTCCCATTTAAAGCCAATTATTAAATAACGTAAACTTACCATAGGCTTTGGTTAAACAAGTTCAGTGTATTTATAAATTTTGCAACATGTTTATCATATTGGTTCCACTGTGCGTTGGGGCAATGATTGAAAACATTGTCACCGTGGTAAAGAGCTGCGACAATTAACGCTAATTCGACATCGTCATCGTCTGTCATTTGGACTGCGACTGCGCCAATTGCTAGCAGGTGAAGTGAGAAACTGTGGAGAGAGGGGAGTGGATGAGTGAGAGATGTGAGAGGAGAGGAGAGGAGAGAAGGGGGAAGGAGATGGCAGCAATCATTGGTGCAATGCGCCTCGTTTATGTAATGAGGATCGTGGCAATTGTGAGATCCAATAGACGTCGCATCGCATTATTATTCATTATTCAGTTATTCATTATTCATGTACTACAACTGATATTATCAATTTTGAATGCGGCCTCCTTTTCTCTCTCTCTCTCTCTCTTTCTCTTTATCTCACTGCAGTCTTTTATTGTATTTCTTTCATTTCTCTGTTATGGGACGTCATTAGTTGTCCAAAGTTTATCAATTGTATCAGGTGAACAGTGGGACAATTGGACAGTGGAACAATTGGTGTGTTTTGTGCCGTTCAACTGGGTCAAGTGATGAATGCATAACGCAGTCGAGATCCGATTAGAGACACTTGCAACGCACCCCAAATGATTCACGGTTAACAACAAAATGTTGATACACAAACCAGACGGAAATAGCATCCAATATATGTATTTTCCATTTTTAAACTAAGCTCTGTGACATAAGTAACTTGGCAATACGATAGGAGTTTTCTTAAACTTGACCCGCCTACTGAAAGAAAACATTTGAAAAACTATTGTGTCTTGTTCAGATCGAGCATTTATTTTTTGCAGTTTCACATGTAGAAATAAGCACAATACATTTGCAATAGGCAACAACAAATTACAAAAAATAAAATATTAGAATATTAATGAATTAAATAGCGGATTTTCTATTGATCACTCAAGAAAAATCTAAAGAGAACTATTGTTATCCACAGTGGAAAGTTTACAATGGCATTTACATCCTTAAAAACGAAAGTTAAAGAATAAAGTTATTTAAAAAGCCATCAACACCTAAAGAAAACTTATTGAAAGCTATCAACTGCAATTTTATGTCCTAAATGGAAATCTATCAGTTTTTCACGTAAAAATAAACAACTTGACTTTTGATACTTGACTTTTTTTCTGAAACATCGGCAAAAAATAGAGCGCTTGAAAATCTCAATACCAAACTTTTATCTCGTGTCTAGAGTTTCATCAATCAGCATAAAAATCACAGCGAAAGCAAGGACTTCTAAAAGAATTTTATTTATTATTTACCTTTAATTTTTTTAAATTAATTCGATAAGTATACTAAATTTATCAGTGTTGCAAAGTGTATTAGAATAATTGAGAGTTGCACAACACTTTTCGACTTTTACCTTGTCATCTTGTCAGAAAGAAACATTTTGTTAATCAAAGTAGCCCATGAAGTAAACACTTCAAATTATAAAATAGTCATAGCAATAGCAAGACAAGCAAAAATAAAATAAAAATTAATTTTTCTGAAGATTTCATCGTTTCAATAGCAGAATTTTATCTCGTGCTTATAGCTTTATCAATCACAGCGAAAGTAAGGACTTCTTTTTGGGCAAAGAAATAATTAAACTTCTAAATATGCCCTTTTTGCGCACCCTGAAAATATTTTGTGCTCGTTTGACGGGTATTCTGTTGTTGATCGCGATGGGCTTTGGATGCGGAAGTTGCTACTCCGACCGCCCCGAGTCAGAGATGGCGGCACCTCAACCTTTGGTGACTTTTCCTGATGGTAATTTCGCCCAGTCGGCGCTTACATTTTTATCAAGATTGGGCACGGGACTTATGGGATCTATTTTAATGTGTTTCAATTGCGTGAATCGCAATCGTGATTTTTAATCAATAATATTAAAATAAATTCTATTTTCAACTTAATTAATAAATATCCGGGCTAACCACTAATCTCAACAGATATTAACATTATTAACATTCAGTTAGTCCTTATACAATTGGGTTGAATTATTTTACGACTTAATGACTTTTTCAAAAACCAAAATATTGTTTATTGTATTTATTATCCGATCAAGATGAAATTTTCAAAACTGAAAGATGATATATATATATACATCATGGCTTAAACATGTTATTACCCCAACTGGGCGGAAAACCTAATCCTGATCTTGGTTTGACATTCTGGAACTTACGCAATAAATTTTGAATCTCTTACTCTTTTACGGCCTAAGATCAACAAAATCATATAGAAGTTACATATTTCTGCAAATAGCTATAATACCCTTGATTCCCCATTTTTGAGTAAGCGTCAACAAATGAATACAAAACAAATGAATACAACAAAATCGATTAGTATTCGTTTTGAATTAAATGGGTACTCGTAACAGTGTGTAACTGCGAGTGAACATGTAACTACGAGTACCCATGAATGTATTGTTCGCATAAATCTGTAACAAACGCTTCCTCGAGTTGTGCAGATATGCGACATAAATCAACATCGAAATCCATGATAGAGATGGGCGCGTGTCACGTAAAGTTAGAGAAGGCCGAAAAGGAGGAAGTCTAAGGAAATCGTCTTCAATAAAGATGATTCCAATCATGGAACTGTATGACATTGAATTATCCATTTCTTATCTTTTTCATAGTTTAATTAGATATTGTTCAAGATTAAAAATCTATAGCATTGTCTATCAAAATTTGCCCCTGGGCGTGAAAGCTTTTTTGCCCAATGGTTTTGTTAGTGCTCAAAAGCTCTTAAATGCGAATAAATAATGTAATTTCCTTTAAATTTTCCTGCCCAAGTGCTCTGCAGTAAACGTAACATGAGCTTTGTTAAGCTTTATATTAGTGAAATTAAAGCTTTCTCGCCCGGTGTAAATTTTAGTGATCACTGATCTATAGCCCAAGGCAGCATTTTTCATTTTCATTTTCATTTCTGTTTTATTATCGCATTAACATTATTGCGTGTCACGCCCGACACGCCCAACATTAACTGGCCCATCGCTAATAACCGTTCAATTTCAAAATGTAATACAACGACGAACGCTTTTGTCTCGTTACAATTTGCAATGCAACTGGTTTGTGCCGACGGCGCCTGTCCAGGAATTGGCCCACGCTGGCCTGGGCAGTTGGCCATTAAAAGCAACCGCCACAGCAGCAATAGCAAGTGTGTAAGCTGTTTAAGCAAGTGTCTTGACTAGACAATACCCTGTTAAACTTAAACCTTAACATTAGCCATGTTTGGGCATAAACTTTACATATAACCTTAACATAAGTCTGATTTACTACATACTAGGTATTATTTAAGTGCATATTTGGGTAGAAATGCTGGAAGGATAAAGTAGGAATCTATGAAGCAAAACTAATTCTTATACTTTTACAAATTACTTCTACCTGTCTGTAACATATTAAAGCTCAGGTCGTGGCCACCCCATGCGTGTAGTTTGATGTTTGCAGGGTATATAGTGTAAAAGTAGTTCGCTGACAGACTGGAATATGTGACGTTAACGTGGACATGGACTTGGACTTGGGCATTGCCGGCAATGCATGTCGAGGCTGTTTGTTATGCCTATATTTTTTCATTAATTTTTTGGGTGTTGTGTGGATTAGAGTGACCATTTTGGCGTGGCATTAACCAGTTCACCCGCTGCTTGGCTTGCATTTCATTTCATTTCATTTCGTCTACTTCTCATTTTTTATGTAGTCTACGCTTCCGTTTTCCGGTCCAGACACCAGACGTTAAACTGGATCATAGGCTGGATCAAGTCCATATACATATTTGTCGAGAGATGGGGTATATAAATGCGAGGCGACTTCATTGGGGTATGAACAAACGTGCCACAACCAGCAACATGACGACGACAATAAGACTCCTGGGTCGATTACTGCTCTTGCAGCTTCTTTGTGGCAGCCTCTCTGCCCAACAATTGTTTCTCGCGCGTGTTCCACGATCCGTTTACGGTCCACCCTCTTTAGGCTGGAATACCGTTAGTAGCTATAATCCTGTTAGTTTCGGACACATGACCAAGGATGAGCTATTAACGCTGCTCGAAGCTTGGCAGGAAGTTGAGGAGGAGACAGCAACTCCAGCTCCAGAGCCCGTTGAGACACCAGAACCAACAACAAGACGTCCAGCGAGACCACGTCCACGTCCACGACCAAGGCCAACGCCACCACCAGCACCACCAGCAACAGGTCCTGAGGTGCCACCTCCAGGAGCGCCAGTGACTGTACGTCTGCCTGCCTTTGTGCCTATACAGCTTCAAGCGATGTTTACGCCGCCAGCTAATGGAGCAGGAGCAGCTGCTGGCGGAGGTGGTTTTGGAAATGGTTTTGGAAATGGCTTTGGAGGTGGTTTTGGAGGTGGTTTTGGAGGGGCTGGTGGAGGTGCTTTTGGAGGTGCTAATGGAGGTGGTTTTGGAGGTGCTGGAGGAGCTGGACAAGCTGGTGAAGGGGGTCAGGCTGGTGCAGCCGGAGGAGCTGGTGGTGCTGGAGGTGCCGGAGGAGCTGGTGGTGCTGGAGGAGCTGGTGGAGCCGGTGGAGCTGGTGCCCGCATTGGTGTTGGCTTTGATAATGATTTCGCTGACCTAGACTTGATTGGACAATCGAATGAGGAAGCCTCACCGCGACTATTCCGTTACATGCAGTTCCCCATGCATACAGATGCCCAGCCACGCCCACGTCACGCCCAACCGCACGTAATGCGGAATACGCTGGAAAGCGTTGACACGGGAATTGCACCGCTCTCGAATTTTGTCAATATCAAAGCGAAAAATCCAAATTTTAGACCACCAATGAGTCTGCCAGTGCAACAACATTCTGCAGCACCTCCAATGCGGCCCAAGTAAGCAGCAAATTCATGTGAATTCATCAGTGAATTCAGCAGTAGATTCTTCAGTGAATTCATCTATGATTCATCAGTGAATTCATCTATGATTCATCAGTGAACTCGTCTACAATTCTCATCTCAATTTTCTTTCACTTTTCACAGATTTGGGGCGCCACCACCGCCATTCCTGGCCAATGCACCTGGTCCACTGGAGCTGGTGCCTTCATCCCACATCTTTGGCAATTGGCGGGAATGAGAGCAAAATCTATGAGGCCCACCTCTTTTTTTTTTCTTAGTCATAACCATTACACTTAATAATGTAAGCGTCGTAAGTCAAAAAGAATACATAAAATTTGTGCAATATTTAAAATGTTGTCAATATTATTAAGAAAAAAAATAACACGAATTCCATCAAATGGATTACTAATAATCGTCGTTAACTTACAAATATAAAACTTATATAAAAAAATAATAGAAAGCCTTTTTAATGCACACAAATTAATATATAATTTATGGAATCTTTTTTTGATGATAATAATATTATTATTATTTTTGGGCGATATTTTCAACCATTGCTTCCACTTTTTGGAAAATAAAGCACTTTGCAAAAATAAGTGGGACTTTATCAAAGCCCAAATGTTATAATAAAGTCATTTAAAACCCCAAAGGTTTTTTTTTACATTTAATTACTAGTTCCCAATAAAACCCCAAAGTAGCGCTTTGTAGTTCCCAACATACCCAATAGAAGCGCTTTGTAGTTCTCATCATGATTAGTTTCGCTAAGAAAACAAGAGATGGCGCCATCGCTAACGTTAAAAAATCTATCATCTATCGATAACCGATATATCAACATCAAAACAGAAAATACGATAAGTCCTATGACGAACGAACTACAACAAATTTAATGAGCAATATTTAAATAAATTAAATATATTTAATAAATCATTAACGAATAACAAGTGTGCGCGTGTGTCGTGTGCATGTATTCGCTGGAAATCTTATCCAATACAGTGCATTTAAGCCAGTTAATAGAGATTTATCAGAGAAGGCCGTCAACGTAGACGACGACGACAGCAAAAGCAACAAATTCTCTTTCTCTGGCGTCACGCTGAATCCGGAGGAGGTGGCCCACAAGAAGAGACGAGGAGAGTTGACAGAGGAGGCGTTAAGATGACCGCCTCGGACAAGTATACGTATCAGCGTACCGTGCTTTGCCTAGCACGCGTACTAGCTGGCATACAGCCCACGCCATGGGACAAGGTCGGTTGGGAGGCAGTGTAAATTGTTGTGGGAGGGGAAGTGGGTGGCTCTGTGTTATCATTCAGTGGTGTGTGTGTGCTTGTGTGACTGGAGGTGGGGAAGGGGAAAGGGAGTCCAAGCAAAGCAAATTGAAAATCGAATTTTTCGCGCAACTAACCGTTGACCTTGGGAACCTAAAACAGACATGCGTGTGGTGTAAATGTTGTTGTTATTCTCTATATATTATGCATATTATTAAGATTGCCCGCTGTTGACCTTTGACATATCACTGTATCTGTATCTCTCTCTCTCTGCCACAGGTGCAAACGTTATTTCGATACTGCCCGCAGGAAAATGCTTCAGGTGTCTTTTGCTTGGATTCACGTGCCCAGGATGCAGTTGTTGCCTTGGGCATTTATTTTCTGGAAGGTGGCTGCCAACATGAATCCCAGATTGTTCCCTATCTGCTGCGTCTGGCCAAGAGTCTGCCCAAAGCCAGAATACACGATGAGCGCGGCACAAAAGTCGAACGTAAGTTGAAGCTAGAAAGAAAGTTTATCTACGGCTAGCCGAAGATTTAATACCCTTGCAGAGGCCCAACCCGTCAGATTTTAAGCACATCGGGTCAGAATGTATACTGTAAAAGACAAGAAACAACAAAGATTTTTATAGTAAAGCTAGTTTTATAATTTTAAGGAAATCGTTGTCAAGTCAAAGCCGATAAAGTTAGAAAAACTAAAGGAATGACATATTTTTTGCAAAATAATTTATTTTTTACCAAATCAATAAGTTAACCAAATGGAAACACTTTACTTTACGTATGTATATAGTATATATAAACTACTTTACGCCTTCTATAATGCATTACACCTTACGTGACAATATTGTAATTACCCTCTGCAAGGTTATTCAGGTGTGTAAAAATAGATTTAGCAAACTATTGACTTCTTACCTTATATTCCAGGTGTGCGCATTCCCGCAGCAGAAAAGTTTAGCTTCTGTTTGAACACGCTGCTTTCGGATATAGCTGCAAAATGTCCAGATTCCCGGGAGGAGATCATCTTGAATCAAGTGGAAACGCTGGGCACACTGGCGAATATTGTAAAGCCGAGTAAGGACAGCAATTCAGCGCCATCTCCGCATGTTTTATGCAATGCAACAGTTCCATTACTCTTTGGTTTGGCACGTTCCATGGGTCGTTATGCCAGCAATGATCCACCGCTGCTCTGTCGGATCTTTCCACCCGAACAGTTGCCCATAATGCGTGCCAGCGTTGGTGGAGGTGGGCATAGCCATTGTCATGGATCCTTTAGCAGTAGTGAACGTTTGACAACAACACAATTTCGTCCCATTATACCACGCTCCATGTCGGGTAGCTTAGCGCATAGTCAAACGCCGGCGGATCAAGAGCATCGTATGCGTTCATTGGGCAGCAAACAGAAGCCATCATTACAGAGCTATTTCTCTGTGCCGTATGATCCACGTACGCATTTCTTTACCCGTTACGGTTCCAGCTTTAATCAATTCCCACACATGCGTGTCAACATGTGTGAATCGCCGAGCAAAACTGGCATCAAACCATTATATCGAGTGCCACCGTTTCCCATCCAGCATTTACAGACAATCTTTGCCGTCTCCAAGAAGTTGTTGACCAAGGATACATTGGAATATTTGGATGAACTTGGCAGTGATATCTTTTCGCTGCATCTAAACAATGGCAATTGTTACAAGAGTTTCTCAGAGATGCTTAACCTAGTGTTGGTTACATTGTTGAGGGAACTGTTGCAGCATCAGGTGGATTTGCCAACACCCTTTACAAAGGATGTCCAGGAGTTTGTCAAGCGTCTCTTTCTCAATGGCCAAACGGAATTGCAGAACAAACAACAGGATCAGGAGCGGGAACGACGGGAAGAGAATGGAATTGCCGTTGTCAACAAATACAAAATCAATGTCATGGCCAATGCTGCCTGTGTGGATCTCCTCGTTTGGGCCATTCGCGATGAGACCGGTGCGTATGGAACTTGTTTCCAAAATACATACATATAATAAACTCTTATCTTAAGTTGACTTTTTCGATTATTGTACTTTTTTTATAGCTGCCATTTATGCCTTTGCAGTTGGTCGAAAGTCCGTCTGATTTTCAGTTTATTTATTTCATAATTAGTTTAACTTTTTTATTGTTATTTCCATTATTTTCGCTAGCTTTTTATTCCTTGAATATTCTTGGAATATAATTTATTGTTATTTCAATTATTTTAGCTAGCTTTTATTCTTGTAATTTATATATTCCCTAAGTAGTTAAACAATTTATTGTTCTTCAAATTATTTTAGATAGTTTTGTATTCCTTGAAAATTCTTGGAATCTTTTCTCTTATTCCTTGGAATCTATTTTCTTATTCCATTTCCTTTTCTCGGTTTTCGATTCAATTTAAAGATAAATGAATCCTGATAATATCATATGAATTATTCAAATTTCAATTGAGTTTCATTTTTAAATAACTAACTGCTTTTCTTAGATCATATTCTGCACAATATCTGCAATTAAATCAAAGTGCAGAGTTTTAAATTATAATATTTACACCAATTATTTCGTTAAACTTAAAAAAACTATTATATTTATTCAGAATCAGTTTGAAAGAATTAAAAGAAATTTAATATATATTTAAAAAGATATATTATACTTTTTACATATGTATGTGAAAACACAGCATTAAAAACCATAAAATATACAGTTGAAAGTATTAGGAATCAATTGTAAACGAATTAAGTTTGAGTTTTGAGTTAATGTGTGTTAATTTCGAACTAGTTTTCTTAGTTACAGATTTTAGTTCCTACTGCTTAGGTATATCTGAATCCTCGGCATTTGTCCGATGATCGCTTTCTACTTTTACTTTTTTGTACTTTAAGTTGAGTTCTTTTTTGAGTTGATACGGAATATTTTTACAGTTGACGTCGACTATAACGTGCCATCCTTGCAAAATGGCTTGCATTTTTTATTGAATAAAGGTCAAGAGCAGTTCCCCACCTCCCTTCCGACCCAACCCACTTCTCCTCTGTCTCCGTCAAACAAATGTTTATAATTCATTTTCGTTATGTTATTGTGTTATTTTATTCTCGTTATTCTCGTTGCTCTCACGGCATGTCATCGTTCAGCAGAAGAAGAAGAAGATATCATTTGATTCATGCGCTGCATGCCAAGTTTTCTATCCAATGTTGAGGTTGTTATTTGAGTCCATTTTTTCCACCTTTCCCATGAACCCATCATTATCTAAAATATTGGTTTTTCCCCCATATTAATGTGTACTTCATTCCACAGAGGCTGACAAACTTTGCGGACGCCTCTCGCAAAAGCTGAATCTGGTGCTAAGTCATAAGATCGTTATGGATCATATGCCTCTCTTGATGGTCTGCCTGGAAGGATTGGGAAAATTGGCCCAAAAGTTTCCCAACATTGCCGGCACCTCAATATCGTATCTACGTGATTTTCTAGTCGATCCAAGTCCCATTCTTGGCAAGCTTCATGCCCATGCAATGCAAACGATGGCCCTGCAAAAGAAGGAAAAGGAATTGACACCATTCAAAATTGTCGTTCAACATTCCGATTCACGAGCTGTCGTTGATATCTTTGGGGATAATCAGAAACAGGCTGGCAGCACTGGACGCAGTGGATATGCTGCCTTTGAGGCTTTACGAGATGCAGCAATTGAGAATCTATCGATTGCTCTGCGTGCCGCCCACACATTGGATCAATTCTGTGTTCCTGCATTGGTGGCGAATGTCTCCAATCGTCTGTTTACGGCGGAAAAGCATGAGAGGTGAGATACCCGTAGTCAAAAGCAAGAAATCAGGGATATGCAAAGAAATACAGGCGGGTATAGCAAGAAAGGAAGAATGAAAAATGAATATTTGCAAGAATAATCGGTAATAGGAAATTCAATTACAAGCAGTATAAATAAATTGAATGAAGACCGCAAAATGAGAGAGGTGAGTTTGCTGATTCAAAGCAAAGCAATCACGGATATGAAAATATATAGAGTACGGTATATATAGGTATAGCAGGAAAAACAATAGTCAGGGATATGCAGGAATAATCAGAGGAAGGAAATTCAATTAAAAGCAGTAGGAATCTAATTCATACTTCAAAGTCAAGCTGCAAAACCATCAGAGGTGAATTTGCTGATTCAGGAAAAAAAATCACGGATACGGAAAATAGAATATAGTATATATAGTAAAGCAGGAAAAACAATAGTTAGGAATATGCTGGAATAATCGGTGGAAGAAAATTCCATTACTACTGTAAAATAAATGCAGACAAATTCAAATATCAGCTGAAAATGTTTTTAAAGTTTAACAAATTTATAAAACATAATCTTACAAAATGCAAGTGAATCCCTAATTAAAATCCATATCTTTCTTCACAGTGAATCGACATTGGTTAGCTTGAACATTATTGTGATGTTGGGCCATGTGGCAGTTGCCTTGAAGGATACCTCGAAGACGACACAGAATATTCTGCAGTTCTTTATTCAACGCTTTTGCAAAGTACCCTCGGAGCAGAATGCATTAATAGTGGATCAATTGGGTTGCATGATCATTTCACAGTGTGAGACGCATATCTTTGATGAAATTATGAAGATGTTCTCTCGCGTAACCGTACAATCGGCATCTTTGGCCTATACCTCAGATCCTGAGCATCGTAAGCAGTTTCATCATGTTTCCGATGCGGTTGTGAATGCATTGGGAAATATTGCAGCGAATATTCAAGGAGATTCCGAGATGCTAGAGTTGCTTGGCAAACTACTTGAATTGTTTGTACAAATTGGTTTAGATGGCGAAAGATCGTATGACAATACGCCGGGTGCCCAAAAAGCAAGTTCAAGGGCTGGAAATCTTGGCATGTTGATACCCGTAATTGCAGTCCTTATGCGACGACTGCCTCCGATTAAAAATCCCCGCCAGCGTCTTCACAAACTGTTTAAGGACTTTTGGGCCTATTGTGTTGTGATGGGCTTTACAAATGCCCGTTTATGGCCAGCGGATTGGTATCAAGGTGTCCAACAAATTGCCGCCAAATCGCCACTTCTCATCTCCCAAACGGCCCACAAATCGGATATGCGAGAACTCAACTATACACTGGCTATTAAAAGTGATTCGGTTAATGAACTTCGTAGTCAAATTCTGGTGCTACTCGAACATTCGTCGGACAATTGTGCGGCTTCTATAAATAAATTATCCTTTGCCCAGTGCACATATCTATTGAGTGTCTATTGGCTGGAAATGTTGCGTGTCGAGAATGCCGATGAACCCAGTCTGGAGCCCATCATGAGCTATCTCTGTGATACGGCCTTGCAGAGGGATAAAACCGGTATCTGGCAGTGTGTCAAGTGGTGAGTCAATTAAAAACAGTTGACAAGTTCAATTTCAAAATACAATTTAATTATGACGTAGTCTTACGACATCTTATGACATAGTCTTCTAATTTGTATCATTTCTTTTTCCGCAGCGTGGCAGATCAGGTGTTTGAGAAGTTCCGCAATGTGTTATATGCCCATGATGAGATTCGAGAGAAGGTTTTGGAATCTCAGGCCACATTGTTGTTGGTCTACTTCAATCACATACACAAACAAATTCAATTGGTGGCTGATCAATATCTATCACAATTGGTTGATCGTTTTCCACATTTGTTGTGGAATCGTCGTGTATTGTGGTGCATGTTGGATATACTACAATTGTTGGCCTATTCGTTATCCCTTGATCCGAATGAGGAGACACCAACATTGCGAGTTGTATCCACACCATATACACTGCAATTGATGGACTCACTGCCGGCAAGAGAATTGAGGCTTAAGGATTTCGCAGATCGTTGTCAGGGGATTGTAAATGAAGCCATGAAATGGGCACCACGTTCAACACGTTCCCATCTTCAGGAGTATCCAAATCAGATACCAACACCCGTCTTGGCCCATCACAGTGGATTGGCATTGGCATTTGATTCGGTGGTTAATAGTGGCACTTTACAACCTGGCAACACATTGAGTAATCTCAGCAAGCGTCCAAGTTGTGTCAATTCCGATACACCACGATTTGTCTCCGTTCTCTGTCTGAGGAGTAAATATGCTGGCGAAATCAGTGGACTCCTGTCCGTGTTGAGTGAACAGGATAAAGTTGGACTTGCCGATCGGTTGGTCAACGATGTTTGGGGCGCGTGTGCGGAGAAAAGTGATGCACGGCATCGTGGCGCCTTGTGGCGTGCGACAGCTTATTTAATTATCTGTGCAGAGATTGATCGGAAGTTGCTGCATGCGGTGGCAAGTTCACAACTGGAACTCTTCACCGAATCGGCCATGGAAACAGCTGTGGAATGCTGGCAATGGGTATTGACAGCTCGACAGGATTTGGAATTGTGTTTCATACAGGAAATGGTTAGCGCTTGGCAAACCACATTTGAGAAACGCATGGGTTTATTTGCCTGGGATATGGAGATCACACATCCTTTGGCTGCCTACGAAGGTTGCAAGCTGGTCAGCAAACCCATCTTGATAACACCCCATCTCATCTGGTTGCAGTTGCTCTCGGAAATGGTCGACACAGCCAAGTATTGCAATCGGGATAAGGTGGAAATGTTTTGTCTGTTACTTCATCGTTGTTTACCGATACTCAAGAGCAGTCGACAGAATCGTCAGGTTTCCACAGTCGGTTGTCGCTTCAAGTTGCTGCAATGTGGTTTATCCCTGTTGCAAGGCAATACCATACCCAAATCCTTGGCCAGGAATATTCTACGGGAACGCATCTATTCAAATGCTTTGGATTATTTTTGTGGTCCACCCACGTGTCCCAATCAGAGTCGTGAACAATTGCTGGAGGATATTTTAATACTGCTCAAATTCTGGCAAACAATGCGTAGTGAAAAGAAACATTTGGTTACCTCTGAAGTCGGGGACTATGATATAACCAGCACTTCCGTAAGCTCCACACAAATGCTTGCGGTCCGTAATAATCCCGAAACGGCTTCTTTAATTAGTGGAGGTGCGGATTATGGTAGATCTATGAGTGCTACAGGGAATACAGGCGGTTGGTACAACACCATTCCACACTCAACATCAACGCTCTCGAAACGCTCGAATCGCTCGAAACGTTTACAATACCAGAAAGATTCCTACGACAAGGATTACATGAAGAAACGTAATTTGATTTTGGAACTGCTTGCCGTTGAACTGGAGTTCCTCATCACCTGGTATAATCCCAACAGTCAGACCGATCTGATAGTGCCAGGTAAATATTGAAATACTAGAGTAGAGTAAAAGTGTAATCAAGTGACTTAATTGTTTTGTAATTGATTCAGCTCGCTCTGTTCTTTGTCTTAACTTATTGCTTTTTTTCTCTCAGTCTCCCGCTCTCTATTTTGATATTCTCTCAGTCTCTCTCAATTATCACTCACGTTTTTATCACTATCTTTTTTTCTCTTTCTTATTCTCCCATCTGTCTGCCCACTTGTTCATTTTTCTTTCCATTGCTTTGACTTTGGCATTCGTAAACGTTTCACAGGCTTCAACATATTTTGCACTCTTCAGATAGATACAATTTTATCTTTAACTTTAACCCATATTCAATGATTAACAATCCTCTTCAGCATTGTATTTATTTGGACCATTCTTCCACCTCATTCCTTTAAAGGCGAGTCTAGGGACTACATATTCATTATATTCCTTTTGTTTTGGCATTTGTTAACGTTTCACACTCATCATATAAATCTAATTTCGTTTAATTGATATAACTTCAACTTGTTTTTACTGGAGCATCTTCCATTCTTAATCATTTCTCTTTTGTTTGTGGCATTCGTAAACGTTTCACATACTGCTACACAGTTTACACATATCAGGCCGAAAATATGCTATTGTTTACTCTAACTCTTATTCTTTCTAATAACCGTGTTCTTTCTTACTCTATTTGTAATTTCTATCGAAACTTTTCTCAATCATACTCTTTTTGTTTTGGTATTCGTAAACGTTTCACAGGCTGCTACACATTTTGCACTCATCAAACTTAACTGTTTCTTCTTAAACTCTCTTCTAAGGCTATTTAATTCCTTGTTTTATGTTTTCCTACAATTCATTTAACTATTTTCTCTCTCTTTCTCTCCCCTCTTTCAGGTGAGGAACAGATCACAGAGTGGCGCAATCGTCCGTACAAACCGAACGTATGGCGAGATTACGCCCGTCTCGCCTGGTGTTATAATCCGGCTCTTGCCGTCTTCCTGCCGCAAAGGATCAAGAATGCGGAGACAATTGACGAGGAGGTGTCACGTTTAGTGTGCTCCGATCCCATAGCCGTATGCCACATACCCGAGGCATTGAAATACCTATGCACCACAAAGAATTTGCTGCAAGAAAGTCCCGATTTAGTTTACATTCTCTCCTGGTCGGCTGTGACGCCCATTCAGGCATTATCCTATTTCTCGCGACAGTATCCATCGCATCCGTTAACCGCACAGTATGCGGTTAAGACATTGAGCTCATATCCGGCGGAATCGGTACTGCCGTACATTCCACAATTGGTTCAGGCTCTCCGACACGATACAATGGGTTATGTGGTGGAGTTTATTAAGAATATATCGAAGCGTTCACAGATTGTGGCACATCAATTGATCTGGAATATGCAGACAAACATGTACATGGACGAGGATCAATTGCATCGTGATCCCAATCTTTATGAGGCCTTGGATCTTCTCTCCCAGAACATCATTGCTTCATTCTCCGGTGCTGCGAAACGTTTCTACGAACGTGAATTCGATTTCTTTGGCAAAATTACAGCCGTTTCGGGAGAGATACGCTCCTTCCCGAAGGGTATTGAGAGAAAGAATGCCTGCCTTGCGGCCCTGAGCCGTATTAAAGTACAATCCGGTTGCTATTTACCCTCCAATCCGGAGGCGATGGTCCTGGATATTGAGTATAGCAGCGGTACGCCCATGCAGAGTGCGGCAAAAGCTCCGTATTTGGCACGCTTCCGGGTCTATAGATGTGGCATCACCGAACTCGAAACACGCGCCATGGAGGTGTCCAACAATCCGGTAAGTTTTGGTCCTATAACCTATTTTCTACTTCAAAACTTGCACAAAGTTTTCCAAGTTCGAAGGTTATTTAAGAAACTGTTTTTTGGGATATAGGAGATGTTTCAAAAATAGTAATAATATTTTACAATTTGCTTGTTTTAGAAATGTCTGCAAATATTTCATCTAATCATCTATAAACAATTCTTAAATTCTATTTACAAATTTGAAAAACTGATTTTTTTTTTAAATATATTCAACCGATCATCATAATAATGATCCTTAAGTATATGTAATAAATATAGTTTATGCTTGGAGTGATATTATAAATAATATTTAAAACAAGTAAACGTTTTAAAAACGTCTCGAAATATTTGATATAATTTCTAAATTCCTCAATTCTGGTTTTAAATAAGATTCGAATTAAATATATTATACAAATAGTAATTATATGAGGATTATAATTTTAAGAATAGTCTAAAGTTCAGTTGTTAACTATCGAACTTGGACTGCTTCCCCCTCTCTCTCTCTCTCTCTCTCTCTCTTTTCTGTCATTCTAACACTGTCTGTCTCTTTCTTATGCATGTTTTTTAGAACTCACAAGAGGATGCACACATGACACTGGGCGTTGAATCCTGGCAAGCGGCCATCTTTAAAGTAGGAGACGATGTGCGTCAGGATATGCTTGCCCTGCAAGTGATTACCATATTTAAGAATATCTTCCAACAAGTTGGCCTCGATCTGTTTCTCTTCCCATATCGTGTGGTTGCCACAGCACCCGGTGTAAGTAAATCGAAATCCTAAATAAATGCAAATCTGAAATCATATTTATCTTCTACAATATCTTGTATAATATTTCAGTGTGGCGTCATTGAGTGTGTGCCCAATGCCAAGTCACGGGATCAGTTGGGCAGACAAACAGATTCGGGTCTATCCGAGTACTTCCAGCATCAGTATGGCGATGAAAGCTCCAAGGAATTCCAGGCGGCACGCGCCAATTTTGTTAAATCGATGGCTGCCTATTCCCTTATCGGTTATCTGTTGCAAATCAAGGATCGGCATAATGGCAACATTATGATCGACAAGGATGGTCACATAATACACATAGGTAAGCACTTCCTTTAGGATACTACCAGAGTCTCACAATATATAAGCACTTTGGATAATAGTGGAATTCCATAAGAAGTTTTAGATTTTCTTTAGGTTTCCTCAGGAATATAAATAGATTTATTCAAATTAAGGCAATTTTAATTATCCATTTTTTGAATACTTTGATATTGTGAGAGTTCTCAATTCGAATCATCTACTGTAACAATTTATTACACTTTTGTACAACACTTTCTTTTGTATAACAGATTTTGGCTTCATGTTTGAATCATCGCCGGGCGGCAACATCGGCTTCGAGCCGGACATGAAGCTCACGGATGAAATGGTCATGATAATGGGCGGTAAAATGGAGGCGCCAGTCTTCAAATGGTTCTGTGAACTTTGCGTACAGGCCTTTCTGGCAGTACGGCCGTATCAGGATGCGATTGTATCCCTGGTATCGCTAATGCTCGACACGGGACTACCCTGTTTCCGAGGACAGACAATTAATTTGCTGAAGCAACGTTTTGTGGCAACTAAAAACAATAAGGAGGCAGCTGCTCATATGTTGGCTGTTATACGTAATTCGTATCAGAATTTCCGTACACGTACCTACGACATGATCCAGTACTATCAGAACCAGATACCCTACTAAATATGTACAGGGTATACATACTATATATCGTATAGGGCTGGGTTTTAATCGATTTTTATTTGTTTCCTCCTTTTTTGTTGGTTGGTTGGGTGTGTATTAATTGTTGGCCAAATGCTGTATTAGGAATCGTATTATTGTGTATTTATGTATTTATGTCCTTATGCTTTATTATTATTTTTAAACTTGTATAATTTATTGTTTTTTTGTTTTCCGTTAGAAACGATTTTCGAAGATTTTACGATGCATACTAAATCAATTATAGGCGCAATATGTTGTACAATGTATTTGTTACCTACATATATACGTATACACGAAACATATTACTTAACATTACTTATATAGTTATATATTAAAATATACGATATACATATGATAATAACGGGCAAGAGATAAACCCCCAACAAATAATTCCATATTTAAAACAAGCGAAACAAACGTACAGAATTATTTATCTAATTGTAAAACATAACCACTGTGTAATTATCCATATATACACACACACATATATATATATATGTTTCCCCTTTTTTTTCCTTCTTGTTTCAAAAACAAAACCAATGTTAAAATATACAAGCTACTTTGCATTGTTCGTTGGACAAAAAAAAAAAAGACGAAATTCGTATTTTAAATTTAAACGCTTTTTCTTAACAGTAATCCTCCGCCGTTTAACAGAGCCGCTCCACACTGCAATTAACAGTGCGCATGTTAGATCGATGTTAACGCAATTTTGCGTCATTTACCAGTGTTGGGTAGCGTTAATTTGAGTAGAAAGAAGAAGCATCAACAGACGGGCTGGTCGAAAGAATAGAAGCTAAAAAGTACGCCTACAATATCGAATAATTATCGTGCAATGTTCTTTTCATTATCATTCGTTTGCTTTGGCACTTCATTCGTCGTTTAGTTGCTTCTCATACACGAACGAACGTGAACGTGGAACGCGCGGCGCATATTATTTTTCGTTTAGTGAAAGTGTAAGTAGTGTTGTTGGCTGTGGTTGTTGTTGTTGCAGCCCAGGCAGTAGCGACGTTTTGTGCACAATACACACATACGGCCGCCATATTAAAATGGCAAAAAAAAGGTAGTCGATAAAACGAAAAAAAAAAATACCGAAAAAAACGCATACGCATAATATACAATACTCTTCTTCCTTATTCTTGTGCGAAAGAAGTGCCAAAAAACGAAAAAGAAGAAACTACAAAAAAGCAACGTGTGTGTGAGAGAGAGCGAACAGCGAAAGTAATTAGAACGAAAACGAAGCAAACGCAAAACGCAAATGAAATGTACGAAAATGAAGCAAATAGCAGCGAGAAGTGTTGCGCGTGAAGAAGAAGCAGCAGCGCATAGGTAGAGCGAATTAAGCGAATCGAAGAAAATAAAAAAAAACGAAACTCAAACACCCAACAAGAAAAAAACAGGGTATATGAAGTGCCAAGCAAAACTGTGCTAAAAAGTTAAGAAAATGCTGTGCTGAAGTGCCGAAAAGCAGCAAGAAAAATCTTGTACAATTTCTGTTGTACAAACAGCAATTCTTTTTTTTTTTTCTTCTTCTTCACAACGACACAACGAATAAAAAAAGTATATACGGAAGCAAGGTGTATAGAGCGAAAGACGAAACGAAACGAAGAAAAAAAGGCAGCGGGTCGCGCTCTCTGTGTGTGTGCATGTATATTTAACTCTATATATGTATGCGTGTTGCTACGTGCAGCTGTGTGCGTGTGCGTGAGGCGGCAGTAGCTAAAAGAAAGCAGTGAAGAAATACATATGTGAAAAGAAAAGAAATGATAGCGCAAAAAAGAAAGAAAACTTGTACATACATACATATGCAAGTATGTGTGCGTATATATGTATAATGTATGTATTATACATGCTGTATGTATGCATGTTGTTGTACATAAAAGAAAAGCAATTCTAGCAAGCAAATTTTTTTTACCATATATATTTATTTTTTTAATTAAACACGCACACACACATTTATTTTGTGCTAATGCAAGAGCAGAAATTGCGTTACACAAGCGCCCCCTTTACCGCTGCCTCTGTCTCTGTCACTCTGCTGCTGCTTGCGCCTATGTGTGTGAGTGTGGTGAGAACAAGTGCCTTAATCAGCGTCCGTGAGTGTGAGTGAGTTGGCCTGTGCGGGTGTGTGTGTGTGTGTGTATGTGTGCTATTTAATAAACTATATATTTATTTTTATTAGTTAATATATTTGAGTGAGTTCAAACAATTACAGAAATTTAATTGAATTAATTAATGCAATGTAATAAACATTGATGCGATTCCTAGTTTAGCGCGCCGTTATGTTTCAAGCATTGTCTACGTCATTATTGACCGCCCCCATCCATCCCCCTTGTACAGTGGTGTCAGATCAATTGTTATTGATATTGCAAGCATGAAATTTAAAACGCTTAAAACGCAAATGACGTGTATCGGTATTTATTTGTATTTATTATTGTGTTTTTTATTACAAAACAAAGTAGCGCCTTGCTTAATATGACCTTAAAACAAGTGTATAAATATTGTTTACATTTTTCTTCCCAAGGAACAACATAAATTCCATTTCAAGTGGTTGTATTTTGTTACAAATATCGGCATTTTACATGATGAATAATATTCCCTTTTGTATTTATTACGATTCGAACAGATTAATTTCAATTTGAGCTCAAGGTTACTTTGTTTTAAAGTTTTTGGGTTTTGGGTTTATTGCAAATGCGTTTGCAACCAATGTGCAAGGTTCCTCTTCTGCGCACACGCTGGTTAACTCTTGTCAAAAGGAATTTCAATTAAATAAAACGAAATTTGTGCAAATTTGTCGCTGTCACGCTGTCAACGTTGCAAAGTGCAGTAAAACACACTCACACACACACACACATTGACAGTCAGACAGACATGAACATGCATGCACGCTAGAGTTCTTAACAAGCCTGTGCACGTGTGTGGCATGAGTAAGAGAGACACACACACAAGTGCGAGAGGGTGAGGTGGAGACTGCCTGGCAACGGCGTCGCTCTGAAAACTATTTTCTTTTATATTTTTCTCTTTGTATTTAAAAATGTTTGCAAGCTTTTACTTGGCACAGCTGTTTCCATGCACGTTCCTTTAGTGTGTGTAGGTTGGCAACACTTTTACGCCTGCGTTGTTGTCCTTCGCCTGCGCGTGACATTCCGATACATTCTTTGTACACATTTGCACACCGCAAACTTTTATCGATTATTCACAGCACACACAGCCAAAAAGCAAGCAGTGTATGTGTGACTTTAGCTTCGTCTCCTTCAGTGTTGCCAACTTTTTGGATGACAAAATAGCTGTTTGTGGCTTAGAGACAGGCTAAATACATTTTTAAACGAATTAGCTAACAAATATTTATTAAATTTACAATATTTTGTTTTTAACTGTGACAAAACCGCTATTCGCAGCAGGGTTATTGTAGTCATTATATTTTCCGTCATCTCATAGCTATGAATGCATATTATGCAGTTTTGTAAAGTCTCGTCCATCCTAATCCTGAGCTTTATTATGATTTAACAATGTTGTCCTATCAGAAAACCCTTTCGACTTCGGCTTGCGACCATGATAGGAATATATAAAATGATTATTTAGCAAGGAATATTTAAAGACATATTTTAGAATAGCCAGATTTCTGGTTAATAGAAATTTCAAAATGTTTCTAGCAATTGAACTTACAAAATAGCCAGAACTAGCTATAAAATATCTAAATTGGCAACATTGGTATCCTTGCAAATCGATTTCGGACACCATCGTGTCAGTGTTGTAAAGCAGCACTAGTTGCGCCCATTGCAGCACTGACAAACTGTCAGGCTCAGCAGAGGCAGAAGAAGAAGCAGCAGCAGCCGAAAGGCGAATATGAAATTTGAGCGTTCGTTCAGTCAACGCTAACGCCGCCTTGACGCTGGCGTCCTGTGCTCCGCGTGCGCTCTTCTCTCTCTCTCTTTCTTAAATCGCGTATAACGTTTTTCCCCCTCCCTACAAGTAGTTTATATTTGTTATTTTATTTTTTTCTTGAATCAATTGTGAATTTTGTGCATTGTGAAATCTAACACCTTATTGTTCTTATTCATTTCTAATATTAGTGGTTTGTCGTTGAGGTTCGGGAGCAGGTCAGTTTAGTAAGTTAGTCGGTCGATTAGTCAGCTGCTGCTGTTACTGCTTACATAATTGCTGCATTTTATAAATGCGTGTAGGAGTGTATTTTTGTGCATGTGTGTATCTGTGTGTGTGTGTGTGTCTCACGTGCGTGTGGCTTGTGCTCAGCTGACTGCACTGCTTCTTTCAACTGCTTGGTTGGCTGAGCTTTGATCTTTGAGATTAAAGTTTGGCACAAAAACTTTTTGCCGGCTTTACAGTTAACATTAGTGTGTTGAGAGCGCAGCACAGTGCAACGGTAAAAAAAAAAACAAGAATGAAAATAAGTGAACGATCAGCTGATTTTGTGTATGGTTATTAAAAGTGAGGAATACCGCTACTTAAAAAATATTTACAAAAAATAGTCACCTCATATATTTTTTTTACTGTGAATTGTGCGCCCCCGCGCTTATCAATAAGAATTTTTAGTTGATATCTGCTGATAGAAGGCACTTAGCTTTGTGCTCATTGTTCTTCTTCTACATCTTATTGTTATTGTTGTTGTTCCCTGAGCGTTAAGATTTAAATTTAAAACTCCGTCAAACGAAATAACCTTACACTCTCGGCGATAAGATTATATATAGGGAACCCAACCCATTCTTTGACTTCTTTCTTTGTTTCACACACAACAAAAAAAGGTACATAGATATAATAAATATACATATATACATATTTGTACACATTACTAATGGCTGTATGTATGTGTGTTCATTGGTTTATTTCCCATAGCTTTGTTTTGTTTAAACTTGTTGTTGGTAAACTTCCAATGAAAAACCAAAGAAATTCAGAGACCCAGTTATGAACGCAACCGCAAAGTTGTGCTATAAAACTAGATATTTCTTTAATTTCTAGTTTCCCTTACTTTTCTAACGCCATATATTTAAAGCAGCAAGTTAGCTTAGAAACTACATTCTTCATAGTCATTTCACTAATTTTTTAAGACATACTCTTCAAGACCGCTGATAGTTGGAATTTGTATCTATAATATTTAATAGAAAATAAAACCACTTCAAAGCAACATTTTTTGGGTAGTAATCTGAAGTAAATTAATTGAAAGAGTTGATCTATCGATATGTTTTCATGTGCTTTCGGTTTAAAACCAGGATCCTTTAAAAGGTAGACATAAAATAAGTGCAAGAAATAAGTAAACTTATTTGCGCATTAAAAAAAAGTTAATTATTGGTTTTAGAGGCTTCCCTTAGTTTAAAAACCCCTCAAGAGTCTTTTGAACTACTACTAACAGCGCAGATCGAAGACAGGAAATCGATAATCGATTTTTGACAGTTTTAAAATGTATATTTCTATATTCATACTTATATTATAAACCCAATCAGAGAAAAAGTAAATAATATTACTGTTAGTTGGTTGAATATGTTATGTTTAATATTTAAAGTTTCCACAAATAAGTTTAAACAATTGTTTCTGAAATAATAATCGATAGCTTTAGCTAGTTCTCTTTCTGAAAGTGGTTTCAAGGGAAAGAGGAAGTTTGCCATTCACAGAATGCGCATTATTATTTTCGTAGCGTGCTTTTTGGAGCTTCTGCAAAGGACCGTTAAAAGTGATGGAGAGAAGGAGAAAAAGAAAGGACTTTGAAGCAGATGTTTAAGATCTACCTTCTCACACAGAAGATATTCATTGGTTAAATGGGACGCAAACCATTTTTTTTTTGTTCGTTTCGCGCGTGTGTCAATAAATAAAGCGACTAAAAATACGTGCGAAGAGCAGCTGAAAAAGAAGAAGAACAACAAAGGCAAAAGAATAAAAAAAAGCCAAACTAAAGAACAATTTGAAAATATGACGCGCTCGCGGGGGCGTTATCCCAGCCACCTCATCTCCCCTCTCTACCACCAGGTTACCAAAAAAAAAAAATGAAGAAGAGGAAAAAATGCCGCAAGTGGCGACAAAATGGGCCACACACACACACATACACAGAGAGAGAGGGAGCGTGGGAGAGAGAAAAAGTGTGAGGGAAGCAGCATAAGGAAGAAGTCGGCAATTTGTTTGTATATTTGTTTCGCTTTAAATTCAATTAAGCAACTATAGAAAATCGAACTGCCAAATTGAATGGCTATCAAATACACTTAACCACACTCTTTCTCTCCCTCCCTCTCTCTCGCTCTCTCTCTGTCTTTTCCTCGTCTCTCTTTTGCTGTTTGCTGCCAAAATGTTTGCCATGACGCTTTTAACCTTGATGGATTTGCTTTTGGTGCTTGTTTCTTTAGCATTTCGAATGTGCGAAACAGCCATGACAGCAAGAGCGAGAACGCAATAGCTGGAGTGCGTCTATGTGTGTGTGTGTGTTTTTCGTGTAAATGCCATAGCATACATTTTGGAGAATGTTTATGGAGATATTTTAGCCCCTGCTCCCTCTATCTTCTCTTCCTGCCTGAAATATACCGAAGCGTTGCTTTTTTTTTTTGTATTTTTTGGCTTGTCGCCTTGGTTTCGCATTGATTTTATTTTGACGCCAGGGTTGCCACGGCTGCCAAAAATTGATCTAATAATCGATACAAGAATTGCTGTGAGAAAAGCGAGAAATTACTGCGTTTCAAAGTAATGTACAGCTATTCAACTGCAGCAAAAAGGGTGAGCAGATTTTATACTAGTAAATTTGCTAAGATTTGTATGAGAGGAAATCCTTTACAGCTATTTGACAAAGGATTGTGTATATATCTCATTAGGGTGACCATTTTCATGTTACATATGTAAGGGCATTTCTACAAGGGGATCTACATCTTCATCAAACCCACGTTTATCGCTTATATCTGTCAATTACAAGGATAGATCGCTTTCATCTTTTTTACTCAATATAGTCCACCTTAATTGCTACCCTAATATAGGAAAAAAACTTTTTAAAAACATAAATTTCTTGTTGGTTTTTGACACCTTTATTGGTACGTTTGTCACGTAACGTCAATATTGGATTTATGTGCTGCTATGGCAGCTTAATTATTGCTTTTGAAATCGTTTAGAACTAAGTGCTGCCATTTATAGCTACCCTGGACTATTTTTGAACTGCAAAAACTATAACACCAATATTGTGTTTGTGTATTAAGGGTCTTTTTAAGTTTTAGCTTATTTGTTAGCAGATTTATTTTTCGGTTTAATTTTAGCTTATTTTTGCTGTGTGCTGGCAACACTGCTTAGGATTTGTATGCTATTCTGACAGCTCCATCGATAAATAGCTGTCGATAACACTTGGGTATTGAGATCTCATTGAGTAAATTCACTTTTATACGCTGGTGGCGATTGTAATCCCTTTTGGAAAATGAGCTCATGACGGCGACAGCACTGCGATGACATTATTGTTGACACACCAATACACACGCACTGAATGTGAGAGACAGCCCTAAACACACACACACACACACGCACACATATACTTTGCGACATTTGCCTTGTTTTGTGGGTCAAACGGCTGCCGCATTACAACAACAGCAACAACAAGAACAACTACAACATTGTTGTCTCTAGCTCAAGGGGCCGCCACAGTCGACGACCATCGTCATCATTCTTGGCCAACTGACAGTTGGTAGCAGTGTTGCCAATTTAGCCTTTTTTCGAGCAGATTATTGTCCTTTTTTTCCACTTATTCAGCCGGAATAAATGTTAAACATCGTATTCTCCGAAATACATCCTTATGAATTCTTAAACTGATGTATATATTTTCAGTCACTTTCCCCCAATGTTGAATCCTTTCGGCTTAATTTTTGGCTAAATTTGTCCTGTTTTTTATGGCAAGTGGCTAGCAACACTGGTTTGCAATGTTTAAGAATTGCCCTCCGCCATCTTCCCTTGCCCCACAATCAAGCAGCAAGCGTCTGTGCCATTTATTTGCAATTCCATTTTTTTGTTTTATGTATTTTTGATAAAATATATTGCCTGCTGTGTGTTTCTAAGTGTGTGTGTGTGTGTGTGTGTGTGTGTGTGTGTGTGTGTGTGGCAGCAGCTTGCGTGGTCGCTAGTCATAAATTTTGGTGACTGCCCTCGGCCCCTGCTCCTACTCCTCTCTCACTCACTCTTGCGTTTGCACTCTCTCTCTCTCTCTGTCTCTTCGCCTGTGTTTGTTTTATGGGGCTGCTCTAGTTAATTTAAAATGGTGTCATTGTCAGGCAAAGCTTTCAATCGCTCTTCTTTCTCTCCTTTCCCTTGGCTCACTCACTTACTAACTAACTCACTCATCCTCTATTTTGAGATATTTAGTATCTCTATCGTGTCAGCATTTTTATTGGCATTTTAATGCATTTTTGTAGTATTTTTGCAATTAGATATGCACTCTAATTCAATTACTGTATCAATCAATCGAATCGTTCAATCAGAGATTGTCAGCTTGTTCTAAAACTAAATTGAATCTTTTCTGCACTTTGATTGCATACAAATAGGCGCATAGAGGGAAGAGAGTGAGTGAGTGAGTGAGAGGGGCTATTGAGTTGTTTGAGACTTGACGGCGTCAGCTGTCAACATCCACTTAAAATGGGGTCAATTATTGAGGCTATTCAGGACAACAGCCACGCCCTAAAATGCAATGCAAGCAGTAAAAAGCTGCAAGTGAGAGTTTTTGCTTGTGTTTGTGTGCGTGTGTGTGTGTGAGTAATTGCCAGCAATTTATTTATGTGACAGCAAACAGCAGCATCAGCAACAACAACAACAATTACTATGACTGCCCTCGAGCTTTTGCTAATGGCAGTCGTAGAAATGCCGCTACATTTAGCCCCCTCCCCCCGCCACCATCCAACCTCCCATTTCATGCTCTCACTCTTTGCAAGTAAAGTTGAAGCGCTGCCAATAAGAAAAAGAAACAATCAAAGCAAATAACAACAACAACAAGGGATGCGGTCGCGGTCCAACTGCACTTCTCTCTCTCTCTCTTTGCTCCTAGTATGCATGTGTGTGTGTGTGTGTGTGTGTGCTTTGAACTGTGTTGTGCAATGTTGCAGAGAGCAATAGCAACAACATGGCGACGACGCGTGGCATTGAAACATAGGCGAAGTTAAAGAAGACGTAAGCAGGTAAAAGATGAAGACGAAGAAGCAGCAGCAGCAGCAGAGCTGCAATTTGTATGTGTCAAATACAGGCAAAGTAATAAACAACAACATAGTCTGTGTGGGAGTGTGAGACAACGACAGACAAAGAATTTCCGCGTTTAGAACAAATATAGGAAAGAAACAAACACGTGATGCTGCTTAGGGGTGTTCATAGCTTTTAAAATATTAATAGCAAAGATATTTCGATATGAAAAATATAATTTGTTACCTGCATACTTTCGACAAAACAGTTACCGATAATTTACGGTGTTAATAATAAGCAAATGTATATCGATCAATCGCTATATATCAATATTTTTATTACATGATGCTGCCTGCGATATGGAATTGTTTTTAGTTTATAAATAAACTCTATAAATTATTTGTAATTCATTTGTTAACATTTTTTTTATACATTTTTTTATCGCTTGTTTTTACAGCCGTTTAACAGTTACAAAAATTTGATCATATTGACGAGTGTTGTGTCTGTGTGTGTTACCAACAACAATTAACTGTGTGGCCACCCGCCCCCACCCCTTGCAACATCAACAACAAACAACAACATCATCATCAACAGCAGCAACAACAGCAATATCATTATCATCAGCAGCAGCAAAACAAATATAAAAAACTAGAAAGGAAGGAGAAGAAGAAGCGGCAAGCAAAGTGAGAAAGCAACAATAAACAATAATAAAAAAATTGAAGTAAAACAGAAAAGAAAACAAATCACAATCAATAACAACAACAACAACGGCAAGAACAACAATCACAAACAACAATAAAAATAATAATAATAAATAAAAGCAGCTGTGAAACGACGCGTGTGTTTTTGTGTGTTGATTTACATATTTTTTTTTATAAATGCAAATTAAACAATTATTATAACAACAACAATAGCCCAAAAATTAATCAATTAAATAATTGTCGTTGCAGTCTTGTGTTTTTAAAATCCTGCTCTTTGGGAAAAAGCACAAGTTTATGCAATAAAAGGCTTGTCTGCAAATCCAACAACAATAATATTAATAATATTAATAAACAATTATTAATAACGCAGCATTAAACATATAGTGTGTGTGTGAGTGTGTGAGCGAGAGCGAGCGAGCACGAGCGAGAGGAAGCAACGTTGTCACCATGAGCGGTCGTCCGAGAACTTCCTCCTTCGCCGAGGGCAACAAACAGTCACCGAGTCTGGTGCTAGGCGGCGTTAAAACATGCAGTAAGTATTATTTTAAATCGATTCTGGATATATACTTAGATAATGTCCCATTGAACCCCGATAATTCCTATTAAACTTCATATACTAGTCTGAAAATCTCATTTGAATTGCAATTAAATTCTTGAACGAAAACGATTTTGGGAGAATTTAAAGGAAAGCTACCTATACTAATACTATTGATTGTAATGTCCCGTTGTACCGACAATGCCTATCGAATTTTACAATATCCGAAATTGCCATATTGTATAACAAAATGATCTTCGTTCCCATTTAGAATTAATTTGTCAATATAATCGATTTGGGGAGAGTGAAGTAAAGATTATTGTAGTCAAAGGACGATTTATTGATTGTTCCTCCTCAGAACTGTTATACCATTGATACTACTACTATATACATTTAAGAGTATGGTGTACAACTATCATATATAACTATCTTCATCAATAAAATCCATTTAGGAAGAGTGTAGTAAAGATTCTTTTGGTTTAAGAAAATCTACATATACTAATGCTATCGAAACTAATGCCCCGATAATTCCAATTCAATTCAGATCTTTTTTAATACAAACGACTTGGGGACAGCGTAGAAAAGATAATTTTAATTAAAGGAAACATATCGATTCTTAGAACTGCTTAACTTTGATATTGATATTGTTTAACTAAATGTGTTTCTATTCAATACATAAGTATATATCGCAAAAAAATATCTGTTTGTCAAAGATTTACCATAAAAAAATTTATTTCATTCAAAAGAAAGAAAATACTTTCAGTTCAAGAAAAGCTATAGATTGCACTCCCTTCCAACTGATTAACTATTCTATTAATTTAGGAAACATGAAACATTTTTAGGCTGCTTTTCGATCGGATCTAAATTGTTTCAAGCATTGCTCGTATCTCGGAAGCTTCCAGAGATTGAAAAAAATATTTTGATAAGACTAACAATAAGCTGAGCTTTAGTCTGAAGTCAAGGGGTGCGTTCATTATTTCTAAAAGGAAAACACTATTAAAAGACTATAAAGCTAGTCTAGGCGCGTCTTAGGCGCCACTATAATAGATAGTAGAAAGTCAGAAATAGTAATGCTCAGATCAGCTGATAGAAAGATTTCTCTCATAGAAGCCATCGCAATCTACGTGTGAGAGAAAGAAAGAGAGTGAGTAAAACTTAGTAATGTGTCGCTCGCTTATCAGCAGCTTTCTGATAATTGTTATCGTTATCGCTTTTTATCAGCTACAATCGAATTGCAATAACAGCTGATTGAACAAACTGCACTTCAGCACCTGGACAGCAAACTGTATTTCCCCCTCCACTTTCTTTTCTTTCTCTTTCTGCTGATACGCCATCCTCCCCCTTAATAACACACCATACCATCAGCTGATCTGCGAACTGGCTAACTTGCTCTCTCAGTCGCTCTCTCTTTAATTTTTTTGAGCTGTCAACATAGCAAAGAAGTGTAAGAGAGAGAATGATAGAGATGGGGGGGACGCAATGAGAGAACCACGCGCTGATCCGACCTGCGTATTTTTGCTTTTGTTGCTTTTTACTGTTTTAATTTGCGTTGTTGCATTTCTTTTGACATACAAACAAAACAAAGGAAAACCCTAATCTTGGGAACTAACTGTTTTTAGTAGCTACAATCAATTTGTTTTCATTAAATGTACAGTATGCCAAGTAATTGTTTTGACAAAGAAAAATCTAATTTTTAGAATTTTCTTATTGTTCCAAGCATCTTAAGCAACAATAATAAAATTAGATAAGAACTAAATGCATATTAAACATGTAGTTTTTCTTATTTTTCACTGTGAGAACAATTACTTGGCAAACTGTTAGCAATTGTTGCTTAAACGATTTAAATTGCTATTAATATTGAAAATTTCAAGAAAATTTTAAATTTTCGTGTGAAAGTCTATAAAAATAAATTCAATAAATACAAAATTAAGTTAAAATATATTTATTATTAACAAGTAAAAAGAGTAACATAATAAATTCAATAACTATAAATACAAACTTATACCCAAAATAAATTAATTTTTATGAATAAGTAACACAAGTACATACTAAAATATGTAATGCAAAGATGCAAATGTATATCAAAAATACAAAAATTTACTTTTAATAGATACACAAGTACTAAATGCAACACTTACGAACTATGCAATTTCTTAAGCAGCCCTCGTGCATCAGCTACTTGATATCAAATGCCATTTATGAACGGTGTGCGGTTTTTTTTTATCATCAGTGGGTCGCCGTTGACTAAGCAGCAAATCAGCCCCATCCCCCCCATGTACACACGTACACAGAGATACACCTCTTTTCGACATATTCACCCCCTTCCACCCCCATCAGCTGTCAGAATATTCATTTGCTGCAACGCCAACGAGAAGTTCAATCGATTTCACACTTATACAAACACAAGCACATTGCTTACTCACCACAGAGTCTCTCTCTCTTTCTCTCTCACTCTGTCTCTCTATCTTTGGCAGTTGCAAATTTGCTTTGCGTGTGGCACAGTGGTGCAATGCAGTGTTCGTTTTGCCGGTCACATAACGACCCCACTGTACTACAGTGCACACCAAAGGTGATGGCGCGCACCAACAGTGACTGCGACGTCGACGTTGACGTCGAGTGCCGCTGTTTTGTCTGTTACTCACCAAAAAAAAAACACATACAGACTCGCTGCCACCGCATGGCGAGTGTGACGCGCATGCCAGCACAGCGAATTCGCACACACATGCACGTTTCACCTCTCACGACCTGCTGCCGGGCACGCTCTCTCTCTCTCGCTCTTTCTGCCCGTTGGTCGTGTGCTCTGCGCTCTCACTGAACGTGGGGAGCACTTTGTGCATGTGTGTGTGTGTGTATCGACATCGATTCGTTACGTTTGCTGCTGCTGCCGTTTAGTTAGTTATATTCGCCGCCTAGATTCGCCGCCAGTGCAATACAGCAGTTGTATGACGAGTTGAGTTGTCGCTGCTACTGCTGTTCGTGTGTGTTTTTTGTTATTTTTTTTTATTGTATATTCGCTCTGACTTCAGTAGCACGAAATTCGTCAAAGTAACGCTCAGAAAAGAACGCAAAAACGCGCGCGCGTTGCCAACTTTTCGATTTTATATAGTAAACTTTTAAATTCCCTTGTTTTTTGTTATTTTGTTATACGCTTATTGTTCGATTTGTGTTTGTGTGTGTCCGTGTAAAGAAAATTTTAACTGTGCAGCAAGCAGAACACAATTGCTTATAATAATTCTCTTAATCCTCTCTTTGCATTCTAATATATTCGTCTCTCGATTGTTTGTAACTAACCTCTCTCCTCCCACTCGTGTTCGTGTGTGCGTGACGTCGACATTGACGCTGGCGTTTAAAGTTGGCACAGTAGTTACAAAATTACTGCCACTTCCTCCTCCCCACCCCCTGCAAAGAAAGTTCTGTAAAGCACCAAAACAACAATAGCAACGGCAACGGCACTTGAGTAAGAAGGTCAGCAGCGGTCTCTCCCTCTCTCATTTACTCTCTCGCTGCTGCAACGACAACAACAACATAAACGCAGCGCAGTGGCGGCATTGCATAGTGTTTTTCTCTTTTTCCGCTTCTACTGTTGGTTGCTGAAGGCTACAAGCATGATGTTCGTCAACAGCGGCTCACTTCTTGAAGGTAAAACCAATAAAAAAAAACAATAAAAAAAATAAATAACGAATTCAATAAATATATAATTGCTGTAAATTATAATTACTTCAAATGTGTATGCAAAAAGAGTGAAAAGAGCGTTAAGTTCAGATTGTTACCTGTTGAAATTGCCTAACGGCTCTCTTAAAACACATGTGTTGGAGTGAGTGTGTCTGTGTGTGTCTGTTTACTCTCGCGCAAATTCTTTAATCAGTCGCTCTCTCGCTCATTTTGGCGATCGTCTGCGAGTGAAGAGAGCGTGTTTGGGGAAGGGGAAAAAACTAAATTCAATTAATACTTATTATGAATATTGAATGTGTGTAAGACTGCCGTATGTGTGTGCGTGTGTGTCAGTGAGCAGGTGAGCGTCTTAATTCAATTTACACGCTGGTAGCGATGACGTTTAAACCATGAGTAAAAATGTAAAAAGCTACAGTGGAGCATACTCGACTATTTGAGACCCCATGTTTACAATATTAAAAAAACCAAAAGAAAGTTACAGGACAGATCCGAACGATGTCAATTTATTTTGAAATAACTTCGAAATTAACTGTTTAATTAAATCTTATTGTTAGTAGTGTATTGTGTACATAGTAGTGAACAACAGTTCAATAGGAAGTATAGTTAAAAAATAATACAAATGTCAGTAAAAACGCAACAATGTAATTAAGATACAGATCAATCTATGTACTTATTGATTAAATTTTTATCAAGTGATCAGTTGACTACGATTTCCGCCCATATGTTAACAAAGTGTTACGTAACCTTTAAACCGTGAAAATACTTGAACTATATTTCCTTTATATTGTAGTATATTCATATGCTATCGATATAACCTCGCATTCTTCATATATTTACATTTGTATATCTTTCTTTCACACACCAGTATGGATACAGATACAGTACATCAATCCCATCAGTAACTAAATACAAACATATGTACATAGTATTTACAATAATAATAAACAATAATGGGATTTCCCATCAATTTAATGATAGATCAAATGAATGAGGTTATTTGTAAATAGATACAAAATATTTACTTGAAATATGAGTAAGAATTTTAAGTGAGTTACAATTTGTTATAAATTTAGGCCTTAGAACGTATTATTTTAATATGAAGTGCAGTGAATATAGTTAACAACGCTTACAAAGTAGTAAACATTTTACGGATAGTTCTTTTAAACTTTAACTCACTTTCGCAATAGCTTTACATTTTTAATTTTAATGGAAATTTTACAATCTGTCTCTCTCTCTCTCTCTGTCCTGTGCTTTCACGTGCTGAAAGTTTTGTGCAAATGGAATTAACTTTGAATTATGCTTTCAACTACATTAATACAAGAACACTTGTTTGTGTATGTGTGTGTGCATCAGCTATGCTAATTTGGCTTTTTCATTTTTTAATCTACTTTTTCCTACTTAATCTACTTTAGCCGGGAAAAAGTTTACTCTTACACTTATTTTAATGCACTTTTTTAATATGTTAGTCTTTTTTTTTTACAAAACTAAAAATATATCATTTTGAGAAGAGTTTGCCTAACTTTATTTATGATTTGGATAATTTTAATAACATTAAGTTACAAACATTACATTAATCAAACAATTCACAATCCATCAACACTTTCAGTTTGATCTGAGATGTTTAGTTTTTGTAGTAAAAAATTATGTCAAAGATAACAACAAATCTGAATTGTAAAGTTTGCAGACCCAAGGGTTACCAGACTTTAAATTTGCATACTCAACTCAAAACTCAACCGATTTAACAGCGGAATGACATTTTAATAATTTATTCTACAATTTTTTGGAAAATTGAATAAGTGTTTGTCCATACACATTTTTTCTAAACTTCAAACTTGCTTAACTTGGTCAAAATCAGACGGATTTTTAAGCGGAATGTCATTTTGTATAGGTTGGATCTAAGTAATGATTTTACACTTAAAAATAATTCGCTTAAGAAATTGTTTTAATTTTTCAATATTTTTTAAAAATTGGGTTTTTGAATACTTCAAACTTGCATAAATTGTTCAAAACTCAACCGATTTTTAAGCCAATTGGGGTTTTGATCATGGTTTGATCCATAAATTGATTCTAAATTTAAAAATAGGTTTTTTTTTTGAAATGGTTATTTCTTAAATTTTGGAAGTTTGGTTCTTTTTAAAAAGACGATCCAAATTCATGACATTTTGGCTCTCCAACATTTTAGTGGTTTGTAGCCTTGGTCAAAATAATGGTGTTCATTAGTCTACAAGCACACATAACTGTGTGTGTATGTATGTGTGTGCATTGAATGCACATGTGCCTTGTGCTCATCGTCAGCTTTTGCACACAGTGCGCAAAAATGCTTTAAACTTGCCGCAGCTAGAGAGAGGGAGAGAGAGAAAGAAAGAGAGAGGCTGGAGCGTAGTCATTCTCCCTCTTGCTGTCTCTCTCTCTCTCTCTCTCTCTTGTTCTGTCCTCGCTCTCCGTTAGCGTCAGCGTCTTTTGGCGTAAACAAGATAATGACCCACATAGACAGACGGGGGCGCATACCGAGCGTTAAAGCAAGCGGCGCATTGCAATGCGAGATCCGAGAATGTTGTTGCTATATTTTTTCATCATTTTATTTTGAATGTTGATGTTGCTATTGTTGTTGTTGTTGTTGTTGTTGGCTTTTCATAAATATTTATTTTATATTTTTTTATTTATGTATTTATATTCAGCTGCCTCTCGTTGTAGCGACCCCAAAAAATAAAGAGAAAAAAAATGCGTCCATCCATCGTCGACTCCAATTGTGAATCTTATTTATTTATTTATTTTCTCTTTTATTTTTTGTTTTCTTTTTTTTTGCTCTGGCTGCTTGCCAAATTGTTACCCTAATTTATGAATTTTATTAGTGTAATTTATGAAAATTCACAAAATGTTGATTCAAATGTGAATATCCTCCGATCTTTGTGCAACGAACACTGCAAAAGTTCAGCTGTTCAAAGACCTCCAGAGTTGAAAATTCCCAGGGTATAGCACTCAATTTGCCCAGAGCTATTTTATCTATTATTTTGAAAATAATTAAGATAAAAAATATAATAAATTATCTTTAACACCAATTGTTTACTTTTCCTCCTCATGGTATTATCGGATCTACTTAATTTTTCTATCATTGTCGATTCTGTCAAATGGTTTTGGGTTTTCTTCTAAATTTTCCTTTGAATTATTTCAAATATTTCTATCGTAACTTTCGTCGTCTCCCATTGAAGAAAACTGAAACAACTTTCTTAACAATTCTAGTTTGTGAGACGTTGTTCAAAATTGGCGGTTTTGGAATTGAGGAGTTCAGAACATAAAAAACGAATTCAAGAAACAAATTCAGATAGTTCAAATAATATAAGAAAACCAGTAAAGCCTTCAAAACGGCCGCCAATCGAGCAGTTAGTTTAAAGGGTGCCTCCCAAGATGGTGGCACCGCCAAATTCGGCACATCCAACACGAGCAAGCAGGCGACACCCCTGCAACCACCCCCTCTAGTGACAAGCCAACTCAACAGTTCCGTAAGAAACTTTGATAGGCATTTTGTGCAAAACATATCGGGTTAGTAGTAGGAAAAAAAGAAGCAATTTATACTCCCCGATAACTATAAACAATTGACTACAACCTTGTAACTTTAATCTAATTCCAATATTTTTGTTTCTCTTTTCAGGTAAGTTGACAACCCATCGATTATCAATAAATTTCAGTTATCAATATTATTATAAATGCGGGTAAGCGAGCAAACTTTGTATATACAGCAACAGCTGATTTATATTAGCGGTCCAATATGACCACTTATAAGAAGTACTTCTGACCACATTGCAATTCCAACGAAAAGTAGTTGCTAAATCTGAAGTCTGCAAGACGCTTCTTTTGGAAACAGTTTTTGGGTTGGGAATTGTTATTGCTCTGTTAACATCCATTTCCCATACAGGGTAGCTTAACTTGCCGGTTAAAGAACCAAATTGTAAGTTTACCTATCCTGTAAGAATATCGGAAAGATGTTAAAACGGCCATTAGATTGTTCTATATGCAGTTAATAGAACTGTTGTTTTTGTAAATTGTTTTATTAAGAAATTGTTTCTTTTAAAGCTTGCCGAAAGATTTTGAACTACATTTTAAGTAAAACAAAAAGCCCTGTATGCAACTTTAATGCTTTTTGTTTGCTTTAATATCAAAGAACATTTTTGTACTTTGAGAGAGACAGATGAAAATATGAAAATGCCTTGAAACTGAAAGTACGAAATAACAAATAAATCAAATCCACAGAATTTTTAACGTAAATGCAATTCTCAGTGTCGCATACTTTTAGGCGTTGCACGAAAATCATAAGCTGCCCACTTTTGTTTGCATATTTATTGCAAGTGTCCTTATTGTTGCTGTTTTTTGTTATAATAAATAATTGTTATTTGACGTTACTTTAGTTGAATCAGTCGACAAAAGCCACGCTTCGAGTGAGTTGTTACCTAATTATAAGCTCCTCAACGTCGACGTCATCTAATTTACACAAGTTACCGCAAGTCACGCTCACATTCACACCACATACAAATGCAAAAGTGCTGCTCACCAGTGTTGACCGAATTTCTTAGGCTAAAACATAAATTTGATTATTAAAAGTGGCTAGAAATAGCTAAAAATGTATTAGTAAATTTATTTACCAACATAAAGTAAGCTTACAATAAAGTAAAGTTCTCTTAGGTTAGTAATTGAAATACATACTCAAACTTATTATCTTGTATTAAAACTATAATTCGTTGATATTAAATAACAAGCTGTATTAAGTTCTTCAATTGCATTTCTGTAAACTCCTAGCTTCTAAGCTCAATTATACTATTTTGAATTGGTCGTTCAACCTGGTTCAAACTTTAATCAACAGTAATTTTATATTAAATCAAATGCATATCTTAAATATTTCCTTCATTAAAATATTTTAATACGTCAATTATTCTATTATTATTTTATGTATTTATTTTCGTAAGTACATAAATTGATGTTAGCGGCCAAATAAAAATAATTATTATTATATAAAATAACTAGACTTCTAGCAAGTAGAATTTCTTTAAATCTAGCCATTAACTAGCTATACTGGCAACACTAGTCCACTGACTCCTAGCAAGAATTTCTCGCATGCTCTCTCTTCAGAGCGCTCACTCTCTCTCTCTCACTTATTTCTTTGACGCTCTCTCTTTTGTGCTGGTGCTCTCTCCCGCTCTCGCAGTGGCGCTCTATGCGTTTGTTGTGGATCAACTTGCGGTTCTTCACAAACGTTCAATGAATGCTCCAGGGTAGAAAAGCAACAACAACAACAAGAGCAAAAGACACGCACACACACGCACGCACATATGAGAGCCTCGTTGGCGTCGCTGCCGTCGTCGTAGCTGCGTCTGGTTTGAAGCGGCAAAATTTGTAGTTCAATCGTGTTGAATCTACCGAACAGGCGTCTACGTACTTTCGTCGTTGTCGTCGTTTCGTCTCGTCTTGACTCTTGTCTCGTGTGTCTTCGCTTATATTATTTTTTTTTGTCGTTTTCGTTTTCGTCTTTGCGCATTTAGCTTCGTTACGTCTGCACACAACACACACAGACAAATACACATGCCGTCGCCGCCACCCCCTCTACACACCGCTCTCACAAACAGAGCGCGCTAATCGTAAAAATACATGCATAAACACAGCAAAAAAAAAAGCAAACGAAACAGTGAGAAAATGAAATAAAATAATTATACTTGAAGTGAAACAACGTTATTTTTTTTCGCACTTTTTTTTGGGTGTTATTAAATAAAATACAAGTATTTACTCTACTTTATTGTTGTTGTGGTAATTATAATTGTTAATTGTGTAGTGCAGTGTAAAAAAAAGACAAAAAAAAGAGACTCATTTAATTTTATTAAATTCAATTTAATTTTGTTGCTTTGCTATGATTTCACAAAATGTTAAAACGAAATAGTAGAGAAGTGAAAAAAGATGTTAATTGAAAAGTTTGGCTGCTCATCAAAATGTTCGATAAACACTGATCGATTAATTGGTATTTGATTGGTAAAATTGTTGCCGGAAAGTTCTAGAATAAGAAAATAAAGAAGAAACAAAAGAGGGGCCGGGCTTCTTTCTTTGTAAGTCCAGTTGAAAACGATAAACGGTATAATCGATTATTTAAAGTCGAAAATTCTAGAAAGTTTGGCTTAGCAAGTGGGATAAGCGGTAAAAGAAGACTTGAAGAAGAGTCTGTCTGTTACTACGATAAATTGAGTTATCGATAAGCTTGTGTCTGAATTTTGGCCAAAAATTCCAGCCCGTATTAGTCAGTCAGTCAGACAGACAGTCAATGGACCAGCCTCTTTAATCTCTCTCTACTAGTAATCCCCACTTCTTTCAGCCTCCCCCCACCCCTCACTGCTTCCCACCACAACCGCATTCAATACAAAATTCATCAATGGAAAAGTTTGCAATATCGCTGTCTCGCTCGCACGCCACGCAACAAGTGAGCAAAAAATAAAACAGAAAAAGAAACGCCAGCTTCGCAGTTAACAGCAGCAGAGGCAGAGCGCGTCTTCAAACCAGTTTCGTTTCACAGTGTTGTTGTTGCTGTAGTTGTTGTTGTACTTTAGACTGAAGTTGTAGTTGTAATTGTTGTTTTTGCTGTTGCGCCTGCGCGCTAATTGGGTGGCTTTTGCTAGCCCCCTCCTCTCACTCTATCACTTTTCAACTCTTTCGCTCACACTGCAGAGGCTGCGCACTGATCAGTGTTGCCAGAATATATCTCGGGCCAAAATAGCTAATTTGATAATTAAAAGGAGCTGGCAATAGTAAAACTGTAATGGATGAAGTCTGGCTAAAGAAAAAGCTTCGCAATTCATATTAATAAAGTTTATAAGTTGAAAACGCCGATTTATAGTTAGTAAATAAAAATACAAAATGTTTAACCACGATAATAACGATATAAACTAAGGATGACCACGGGATCTTTTGGGCTTACTTGTCAAATAGTGTTGAACGTTTTTGAATGTATTGAAGTTCTTAAATTGGTCTTAACGATCTACACTTGGGTTTGGGTCAAAAATCTAATGACCTCATTGCAAGCTTCAGTCAGCAGTAATTTGGTATGGTATCTGTTAAATATTTAGTACCTCGAGTATCCTATTTTTGTTTTCCCGATACAAATATCTGCAGAGAATATATTGACTCTCTTAAAATTGATTGATATTTACTGTCGAACTGATTTCTTCTATGTACTAATAGAATTATCTTAAATTCTATTAACTTAGCAACTATAAAATTGTTAAATCTAGCTAATTAATAGCTAAAAGGTCTACCCTGATGCAGATCTGATCTGTTGCGTTTTATTTTATGGACAAGGAGAAAAAAAAGAAGTTCTTTTAGTCAGTCTGCTTTTGGTGCATAGTGAAGGGGTGGTGGGGGAGGACGCGTGCAAGTACGTGCATGCAATTTCATATTGGCGACAATGTTGAAATACACACACGCATACGCACACACACTCACACACACACACTCATATACAGTAGAAACAAGCGCATGGCTTGGGCCAAAAGTGAATTATTCATGTTGTTGCCACTGCTGCTGCTGTTGTCGTTGTTGTTGTTGCTGTCGCGTTGTTGCCAGTGGAAAATTCCCAAAAAAATTCGCATGAACTGGGGCCCCATCGTGTGTTGCCGGCGTTGTTGTTGTTCCCCTTCTGATCCCCTCCTTAAGTCGAGGGAAGAAGCAGAAGTCAAGTCAGTCAACGTCTTACTCTTGCTGTTGTTGTTGTTTTGCGCGCTCTTTCGCTTCAGTTTTTTCTTGTTTCTTTTTTTTTCTTTTATAAAAATAGCACAGACGAAGAAATGTTTGCATACAACAACAACAACAGCAACAACAATAAAAAAAACAAACGTTTCGTCTGCTGCTCATTTTCATATGTTTAGTTAATGTTGTTGTTGCTGGTTTATTTTGTATACATATACCATTCACATATAAAACAACAACAAATTTGCATAAAGTTTGCAATAAATATTCCCACTCACGCTCTCTTTCGCTCTCTCTCTCTCTCTCTCTCTCTCTTTGCATATGGAGTGTGTGCTCTCTTTTGACGCGCACCCACGCACAAAATGTGTCAATGGTTCAAGGCAGCGCAGATCGCTTTAAAAGCTTGCCACCAAACGCACTCAAAAGCTTTCAGCTAAGCTTTTTTCTTGCTCTGGCTCTCTTTGTTGCTCTCAACTGTTGTGCAAAATGCATCGCTCTTTTGCAGATTACTGGACAGCGGTTCACGTTAGTGATGAAAACATTAGGGATCGATATTAAATAAAATCTTATTTTCTTAACATTTCTATCAACAAATTATCGATAGTGCAAATATCTAGGTGAGCCTTAAATAAATTAAAAATTGTTTCCACCCCAAATTCAATGTTATTAAAAGTTGAAACTTGAAAATAGTGCTATTAATTAATTTACTTATTAAAAGTTATTGTTTTCAATAAGAAAATGCACTCGGCGTTCGCAACGTGCGGTAGACCAAACCACTTTCTTAAAAATATATTAAATTCAATACCTATTGTCCGTAATTCGGATATCAGAAATTTAGTGGCTTAAATAAGCTTTCGTCACTAGTTGTTTACCTCATAAAGGTTTTTTCGTTTTGTTTATTATGCTCTTGTTTCATTTCTCACGCGTTCCACAAATGTGCAACTTTTGTTGCTCCTCTTTTGCTGCATTTTATAAATATTTTCACGTATGTGTAATGCGTGTGTGTCTGTGTGCGTGTGTGTGTGTGTCGATCTGTTGTATTTATGGCATAATGACGCTAATGATGACGCCCATAAGCGTACGAATTTCAAGTTGCTTTGCGATTTCTCACGCCCATTTTTGGAGCCTGCACTTTGTACGCGAAAACCAGAAACATTTTCAAGCAACAACATCAACAACAACAGCAACAATACGGTCAATAGCATAATACATACAACAACACCAACAAGTGAGATACACGCTTTGATGTGACAAAAAAAGGGGATTTCGTTTCTGCTTGTGCCTCTTTTTTATATTTTTTTATTTAACGACATTTTCCGGCGTCTGACGACGCGACATCCTCGAAATTCTCTTTCCCTTTTGTATTAATATCGTTCAATTAACATTTTTTGTAATTTCGACTTGCAATTAAGAAAAAAGCACATATTCCACACACACAAGGGAATGCCGAAAGTAAAAAAGAACACTGTAAAATGCGCTGTTTCATTCCAAGTGTTCCGTTGCAAATATGGCACATGCAATAGGTTACGTGATCGAAAAAATCTTGAAATTAATCTATTCAAAATATGCAGTTTAGGACGTGTAGATACCCAGTAATAATACAGTAAAAGTGTATTTCAGGAGAACTCAGTTTACAGGGTAGCTGCTAGTTTGTTCAAGTTTTCAAATTGATTTATTTTTTATTATTTTTCTGGTCATGTTCATGGCAAAGTTCATTTTAATTTTACAAGGTAGTTCAACTGAAAACGATAAAAAATCGATCACATTTCAAAGTGGAACATGAGAAAATGCAAGAAAAAGAAACAGTGTTAAATATATGAAGTATTTGTTTTGAGTTTTTTTTTATGTGTGGAAACGAAACATGTTTAAATTTCAAATTGACGTTTGTGGCATTCAACTGGTTTTTATAGCGTTATGGGCAGTGCAAGTTGTTGCATCTGTAATTTGTAGCAATGTGTTTGATTCCATTTGTTGTAGGTGAATTCATGGGTGAAAATAATTAATTTTAGATGATAGAGAAGAAGGGAAACGGGAAGGAATGAAATGTTGTTGATGATGCGGAAATTTCTACGTTGTTTAATTAATGCGAGAATGTGGAAAATGTTGTTGAACTTTAAGGAACGCATCGAGAGAAAGGCGTTTTTCCATTTTCTTTTCCGCGACAAAGCGCTATAAATCTAGCTATAAAGACAGATCTATAAATATACAATATGTATAAAGATTTACTATATACTATATTTTATTTAAATGTTTATTTGTTTAAACTTTTGCGGTTTATAAAACACAAAATGATTTTTTATATAGACTACATTACGATATACGATACATACGATACATACGATATATATATATATATATATCGTATATATATTTGAAGTGTCTTTGGCTTTGACTGTTATTTTTGCGGTTCTTTTGTTATTGTTATTTGTAGAGGCCAGCGGCTTTGGCCAAAACAGCAAAACCAGTTAAAAAACCAACCCCACATACCCTCCTGCCTCCCGTCTCCTACTTTTTTATGAACCGAAACCCTCTCCACAAGGCCGTCAAACGATTATTATCGCAGGCGATGGCCGTCGGCGGTGCGAAACGTTTAGAAAGTTACGAGCTATTCCAAGTTTTGATTGATTTGTGCGGCAAGAAACCCCACTCTGCACCACCGTACCTCCCTCTCCCTTTACTGCCCACTCAAACCTCTTATTGGCATCTCCACCTGTCAAAAACAGTTATGGATACGTTTGGGTTAATGGCTTTTCTCATAAGACAGCACACGTGATACGCTTAAAACTCAAAAAAAATCGAGGAAGAATATTTGTTTTCATCACGGCAAAGATTTGATACACCTGCAGGGTCTTGTAAGTTTTAAAATTCAATTTTTGACCGAATAATCCTATAGCATCCATATATAAAGAAATAAGATTTTAATCAGTTTTAGTTCGGATATATTGGATAAAATATCTATCGAAATATATATGCTTTAATGAATCTGCTACTCCTCATTTAATGCGTTGTACCTTTCTGGACCAAACTCTAATACCCTCAGCATAGGTATAAGTAAACTTGGCTTATTGCTCTGATTTTTGGCCTTGGATTTTGCGGTTCTCTTTCTTTTCCCTCTCATACATACTCCATCCGGTTAATTGTGTTTATTTTGTCCTCCTTCGGGTCCAGCATCAATCACAAACTAAACAAATCGCCGACAAACAATTGAGACAAAAATAGACACAGTGTATCCAATTTTATTACACCTTCCGTCCGCAATTATCGCCTTTCTTGGCTATTTTTAAAATGCAAATTTGTTTAAGCGTGTGGCCAGTGTTGACTAACGGGTGGAGGAGAAGATGGAAGGTTCCATGATTGAATTTTTATCTGCGACGCGTGGAACTCAATTGTCACATGACGCCAATCGTTTTGTGCACAAATATTAATGGAAACTGAAACTTTCCAGTCTGTTGCACAGCATGTAAAATGGGTGGGGAGGGGGGATTTGGGGAACGTGCGAAATGGAACAACAAAAGATTTGCAAATATCTTTGTTAACATTTGTCCTCCAGCACTTGGCTCATCACATTTTGGTTCAATTAGCGTACGGCTTATCGAAATTAGCACATCCCTAATGGCGAGTGTCATTTCTTGCTATCATCTTCCTCTCCCGGTCGCTCGTCTGCTTCTTTCTGTCGAGCGCAAATTAAATTAGCACTAAGAAAGATTTAACGGAAAAATGGAACGACAGAGAACGAAACAAAACTACTTAAAGTAAACGCTTAATATTTGTAAATATTATAAACGCGAAACACTTGGAATTGGAACAACATTTACGTCATCCAGTCTCGAGCAGTTAGTACTGTATCTTGTCTATAGGATCTTTTGATTAGCACACGTTTTTTTTAAGGATCTTTACTTAAAATTTTCCACTGTTTGTCTTTTCAATTCGTCGCAGTTTCGTTTCAATTCTATTGTGTTCCATTTGCCAATTAGCACTTTGTTATTTATATGTCAAAAATAAATACATATACAATTATTTTCCGCTTTGCTCAAACTTTGGAATCTTTTCAATGCAGTTCCACAGCTTTGCAAATAAAAAAAATATTTATTTATATAAATAAAATAAAAAAAAGCCAAGTTTAAATTGTACATTTATCCATTTACCGTAACAATTAGCAACTGTCATTTGGCTATGGACTTCCCTCCTTCACTTTTCCACCTCTCTATTTCTATCTATCAATATATGCGTCTCACGTGCACTTGATAACACAAAAAGTCATCAAATACCAGACATCCACCCACCCACAAAGCACATTAAGTGGTGGGTGGATACAGGAGAGAGTATTAAGTCTATGCAGTATTGGAAAGTACTTTATTGAGTGTTGCGCAAGTGCAATTACAGTTACACTTGAGAAAGTGGGTCTGGTAATCTTATCTAGTAGTATGCAGTGTGTCAAGTAGAAAACCATCGAGTTGCTTGTGGGTCAATGGAATGTAATCGGCAAAATGTGGGCACACAACTTACATTTTGTGGATGTTATCTATTTAAGAGACAAAGCCAGTGTTGGCAAATGTTATCCTACACGTGATTGTTATTTAGAAAAAAATAGCGAGTTTAAAAGAGGCATCCATATATTAATTATTTGCTGTGAAATTCATTATTGACACTTTGGAAGCCATGTGACAGTTGTGAATTGAGAGCTATTTAAGCGTAGTGCATAAGCTTTTAAAGATCCACAACTTCGACGGCATGTCAGTGTTGTTAAACGCTTAAAACAGCATGCGCTGTTGAATTGTATTTGTGGATGTTAAGTGAGTGACAGTGTTGTCAAGTGCATTTCACATGACAAAATTAACATTTTATTTTTAAGTTGAACCTTATCACAAATGAACTCAGACATGTTAATAAAACAAATGAAGCGAGAGTCATAATCCACCCCAATCCCTTCTTCTTTCCCACTGTTATCGTCATAACGTCTTCTTATCAGCAAACTAACTGCACGTTCTCTCTCTAAGCTTCACATGTAACCCTCTCTTTTCAACACACACGCTCTCTACATTTGTGACCTTTGTAACGAAATTGGCGCTAAGAAAACTTTTCATAGAAGCTTTAACTTCAAAGTCGCAGTCACCGTGGCAGTCGCAGTTAACGTTGCCGGTTGACGCAAACGCAGCCACGCATTGCGTCATTTGACTCACATAAGAAGAGAGCCAAGAAGAGGGTGACGAACTAAAGTGTGCTGCGTTGTGAGCGGCGTTTGGCTTTTGTGAGAGAGAGCATCGTCATTTTGTGTTGTTGTTGGTAGCTTTTTTTTTTTTGGGGCGCACATGATGACGCATGGTTCAGTCACTCACGCCGTCAGCCACAAAGGAGAGACAGAGACAGAGAGCGAGAGTGAGAATGGGGAGTGCAAAGTGGGAGGGGAAGTATGAAAGTATTTTGTACCAGAATTTAGTCCAAAATTTACTATTAGCAAAAAAAAAATTAACCAACTTTATGGATATTTCTTAAATCTGTTAAATTTAAAGTTTTTGAATGCAAGACAAATTTATTTTACATTTTAAAGTTAGTTTACATGTGTGCATACATATTTAAAAGACTTAGACCTTGCGTTCAAACTAAAAAAACAAGATTATTTTTGTTAGTTAGGAAACCATAAATCGAATAATATTAAGGAACCGTTGTTAATAATGCTCCCATTTATTTAAATATGATTATCAAATACTTGTTATAATTACAGAAATTTGATATGAAATTAAAAGTTGTTAAACCTACAAAAGTTTTACCATTTTAAAAAAAGTTAAAACAATATACTAGCAAATAAAAATTGTACCCGTTTTGGTCCAAATCTCAAATGTTATGCGCTGCGTAAAAGGAAAATCAATTTTCGCTTTTTAATTGAAGCGTTTAATAAATGATATATATATGCTTTCTCTCGCTCACACTCAGCCTGCGTGTCTGTCTGCTGTCTCTCACACTAATTTTTCTCTCTCACACTCTCCCCCTTTTTGGCGTTCTCTCTTTTTTGTGAAGATCGTCTCAATGCCGCACGCGACATCTACAAGTTGTTGGTAAAATCACCTCACCTACTTATGCTTCTCCAACTATATGTATAGAGTTTTTACATGTGTGAAGACTTTAAGTGTGTGTAGAGATTGTGTCTGTGTGTGTGCCTTCAAATTGGCTGATGCAATTAATAAGTTGACTTGCAAGCGCCGCAAATTCATCAACGGACACTTTTTTTTTGTTGTAGTTAAGGCCGCGGGAAAGGCCACAAAATAAACAAAAACAAAAAAAATAAATAAATAAACACACAACATAAATTGTAGATCGTCGTGGTTTATGGTGAGGAGGGGGATATACAGGGTATTTCTGTATCACAGTTTAGTCAGCAAGCCACGAATCAGGTTCACAAATTCCGCTTATTATGAATCAGCAAGAAGTTTTTGGTATGCGGACACTAAAAGACACTGTAAGACACAGACTGATCAATGGTTTAACGGTACTGATTATGGGTATTCCCCTGATTTTAATATCGTAACGAAAATTATTACATTTATGAGTGTTTGTTTATGGATAACGCAGATTGATTGTTCAGTAATTCAACAATTTGTAAATTAGAAAATCAATATTGAAAACGATAATAAAATAGATATTTCTATGTTTATCGATAACAAGAAACTCGAAAACGATACACAATTAAAAAGAAACGTTGTTAATAATTTTCCCCTTTAGCTACTTTGAGCACCTAATACGCGGGGTCTTAATGGGTTAAGACGGTTAAATGGCAAATCATTCGAAAACAACAATAACAACCATTAAAAAAAAAAAGAAAAAAGAAATAACTCGACTAACGAATGCACTTGGAATGACAATTGTTGAACTATTTGAACTAGTTTTTCAATTGGATGCTTGACAACTCTTTGTGACGGGCTCTTCAAGTTGCGCACTTTGAGTTGACGCTGGGGGTAAAAGGGGGGTTCACTTTTGTGGGAGTGTGTTGAGTCATGCAAAAAGAAAAAGAAAAAAATGCTTACATTATGTAAATTTATTGGATTTACACCCTGTACTTGTAACGTACAAAGAGTCTATTGAATTTGTCGATAGTTTGCGTTACAGAGACTAAGAGTTGTAAGAGCTAGAGAGACCAAACTTGGTATGTGGGTTCCTATACAGTTTACAATATCTAATATAATTTTAAAGCTACAGCCTTGAGTTTTGATACAAATAAAATATACTACTCTAGTTGTGATCTGTCCTGAAAATTTCAACACTATCAGACTATAAACTCAGGATTTATTTAAGATATAATTTTGTAGGACTGTTTGGAGTTTGTGTATTTGGTTTTTACAGAATAAATACAGGGTCTTTTGCAGTCGATTTCTCAGCATTTCTTACTAGCTCTTTTTTTTACTGAAAAGAGAGAAGTAGAGAGGGAGTCTGTTGTCGTCTCGACTGTGTCTGAGTGTCATTCACGAGTGGCTTTTCACAAATCTGCATACTCTACTGTAATGCCTGATAATTATTATCTCCTTCTCCTCCTCATGCTTGTGTTTTTGTTATTTACAGTTGGTCGCTGTTTTTGTTTACGCATTTTGTTTTTGTCAATCATGCAAAACAATTATGACATGAAAATAATATTAATAACAGCAACAACAACAACATCATATGTTGCACAGTTGCAACTCTTGCTACTCCAATTTTTGCTCCCCATTTCCGTCTCTTATCTGAAAATAAGTCATTGGTTTAATTGCTACTTCAAATAGATACATAGAAAGCATGGGAAATGAGAAGTTGCCACAATACTGTGAAGTAGTTGAAGTTTCCTGCAACACGAGAATCTACTTACAATTAGACAACAGGTGCGATAATTAATCGCCTCATTTTTTTCATATATTTTTTATATACATATATTTATGCACATATAATAAAACATTGGCTTTTTGTTGATTAATTAACGTGAATTTTGCATTTAACGCTTTGCTTTTCACGTTTTTAGATAAGATTATGTTGTTGGACCTTCGATATCGTTTTATGATAATTCCGCTAACCCCCGACTGTACACGTTTTGTGGAACGCCTGGAATTGAACTGGCAATCAATGAAACTGGCTTTGCCAGTTATTAAACACCTATTCATCAAAGAAATTCTTATTAATTATTGACTTTTCAACGCATTTCATTTTATTTTAATTGCACTTTAACTTTTAATGAGCAACTTGAGCTGAGAACTTTTTGATCAACAATTTATCGTTACCACAAGTGCTTTTTTTCTTATTTCATTTCCCTTTTTATGTATTTTGCTTTTAAAATCAATCAAATTGCATTCACTTGGATTTTGTATAACAACCTTGTTGCAATATAGGGAACTTGTTCCAATTCCCCTGTTTTATTGTTCATTCTTAGTGTTAGCTAAAGTATTTCATTGTCATTTCGTTTCATTTGTCATCTTTTATTAGTATCCAGGATCTATTGATTATAATCAAATAATTATATGTTGTGGAGACTAGTCGTTTCATGGTTAATTCGGCTCAATTGTTTTCCCTTGTTCCTTTATTCGGCTTAATTGTTTCCCATGTGCCACTTCCACTCGTTCCACTTGGTTTAGAAATCTATTACCATGGTTCTGTATACTTTGAAGTAGTTTCAAAGCCACTTCGTTACATTTTTGCTGGATTTGTCATTTTCTTAAAATGTAACTAGACTGTGCCATTGCCATTTCGTTCCCTGTGTATAAAGTACTGCAATTGCTTTGGGAATTTCCCATCTTCTTTACACTTCAATTATTTTTGGGTTTTTCCCTGACCTGTTCCACTGTCAATTCGTTTCGTTTACACATAAAATGTGTGAAAAAATATTGTTGATGAGTTCAGTACAAAGTCGCATTGTTTCTAAATTTATTCATATCACGTTGTCATCAAAATTGGGTTAAATAATTAACATATAATTAATTACACTGTTCAACATGTTTTGTCTCTGTCTCCAACTTTCAATAATATACTAAATATATGTATAGTGACTAAAATATACGAAAATCTATTTGTAATTCCATTTGTTCATAATAAGTACTCTGAACTACAAAATTATCGCATTTGAAATGTTTAAGACGCAGTTTCCTTCAATGCGTCTGCCAAATGCTTTTGTTCTGCTTCTTCAACATCAGCTTCTTTGTCTCGTTGTTGTTGCTCTTGTTCTTGTTGCTATTTAGAACATGACAATGATTAAAGCTAAGTACAGTCGACTGCCTGGAAAATGAATTCTACAAATCGCGTGTGGCATTTTTATTTTATTTTCTTCTTTTAATATATATTTAAGACCCACCCTAACAAGAGCTGAGCTTTATTTTCATAATTCTTGGAAGCTCACAGTGTAATAAGTATGTATCTATGTATGTGAATTGTATATGGATGGTATTTAGTGTATTCAAATACTTACATTTCCATCTAGAGTGTGGCATGTATGTATGTGAAATGTGAAATGTGAAATATTCTTTGCCTATTTTGACGACGTCAGTCAGTTTGACAGTTTGTCCGTCCGTCAGTCAGTCCGTCCGTCCGTTTGGTATTAAAGTCAAAGCAGCGTACGTCAAACGAGACAACTGCGACGTCGATAGCGAAGCTTTGGTGTCTTATACATACATTGTGTTTTTTCGGACGCGCTTCATCGTTTCTTTCTTTCCTTCTCACTTTTCATACACAAATTGACTTTGTTCTTTTATGCTTTGCCCTTTTTTGTTGTCCTATTATTGTCATCATCTTATTGTCTTTATCGATTTGCGTGCCACACAAAAATACACATACATATGTTAGTGTATTTGTTGTCATTTGTCAACAGTTTGCATGCTTAACAAACTAATGGCATAAGTTGTAGTTATAGTTGTAGTTGTTGTAACCACGCCCCAGTTGTTATTCCCTGATAATCTGTGGACTTTAGTCTAGTCTGTCCTTCTTCTTTTTATTCCTTTTTTTTTGCCCAACACTTTTCCAATTACTTAACAGAGGACCTATCCCCCATTTACCGAGTTATGCATACACATATCTTTTGTACACATAATTTCGAAAATTTCGTCAACTTAACATGAATGGTTAGAAAGTTTCTTGGGGTTACACTGAATGATTCTACTTGAATAGGTTTCCCTTTCGTATACACTTTAAATTTGATTCTGAGATGTTTGCATTTTTTTAAAAAAAAAAAACCATACCGAAAATATAAAAAGAATTGGTTGAAAAGTTTCCACTCCCAGAAATCTTAAAATCATTTACTATAGAACCATTTACTTTTGCAACAGTTTCATTAAGAAGGCTCTCCCATTTGAGCTAGTTCCCTTTCGATAGCTAATCGATAGCTCCTTGTTTCACCTCCAAGTGGATTCTTGTTATAGCCGATAATTAACCGGTTAGCACTGGATTGTCAACCAGTTAGAGCTGACTCTCTCTGTGGTTATTATTATCTAGGAAAGTTCAATTAGCAGCTGGTCAGCAGGTGCGTCCAGGTGAGTTTCAGTTACAGTTTCACAAATGTGTCTGCATTTTTGATCGTTCTATCAATGGGTAATTGCTTTTAAATGCCAAACGAACGCCCACCAAATGCAATTATTGATAATTGACAGTATTTGTTATTACGCCGGTCATTAGACGATAAAGTCGGCAAACAGAATATTTAATAAAAAAAAACAAAACAGCTTGCGATAAAATTCCGTTTCATTCCCAACGTTCCTCACTTTCCACCCATTGAAAAAGACGCCTAAAGCTTCTTCGTTTTTGTCGAGTCTTTGGCAAATACTCTCCCTAACCCCAAAAAATAAATATCTCTTATTTTCTTACAAATGAAATGCAAATATTTTTTTGTCGTCTCTTGTTTTTCCCTTTCTCTTTCTCTCCCTTTACCAGGTTTTTGGTGTTGGCTTTTGTAATGTTGTTACCTTTTACTTTCATTAGCAGTTGCTCTCATTTTACTCAACAGATGGCGCTGCAATCGTGAATGTTGTGAATGCTTTAAGCTATTTTAGTATTGCACCTAGTTCAGACAATTTAACGTATTTTTTTTCTTTATCCCCATTTTTTGCTTTCTTTCTTTCTCTCTGCATTTTTCTTTTATTTTTTCCTTCGTTTTGCATTTTCCTTTAGCTTTTCGCTTTAGGGCATTATTTATAGTTGGATCCACGATCATTGGGTTCCGACATTTTGGTAGATCGCCAAGCGGCCTAGACCCAAAAAGAAAAAGAGAAGAAAAAGTAGCAGAAAAGTGCACAAGTTGGGAAAAATACCCTGTAAACTGAAAGAAAGAAATCAGATTTTATAAATATTGATTAAATATAGTATAGTATGTTAAGATAATAAATAAAGGCAGTTTTAAACAAAAAATAATTATGCTATAGCTCTACAAATCCTACAATTCCTTCTTAAGAATCTTTGTAAGAATTACAGGGTATTAATAACCACATAACACAACGACAACATTTATATATAATGTCAGTTCCACGAAGTTCTTTCTAATCTTAAAAGAAACCACAATTTTAATTACTGTGAACCTTTCTGAAGAATCGATATAAATGAAGGGAGCATTAAGGATGGGGAAGAAAAGTGCTAGGAGGGAATGAGTTATGATGGGGGAATGGTAGGAGAGGGAAAGAATGGGGGTTGTAAACCAGGGACAGAACAACCCTTGCCTGATTTTAGTTTCTATTTATACATATTTAACTGGCGCCTGTTACACGTGTCGCAACTACAGTATGTACATAGTATAATGCCCCCATCTTTCCCCCAATCCAATCTCATACATACAGACATACATACAAACAGAACGTGGAATTATCGACATGCAAGTTCAAGTCCGTCAACAGCCAAGAACATTACGACAACAACAACAATAACCACAACGACGACTCAACTCATTTGCCATGTAAATTGAAGTTGACTTTTTTTTATAATGGTACCCCCTTTCTTCCCACCCTTTAAGGGTGCTAAGGGGGGTTAAGGGGACTTGTGGAACTGGACACGTGGAGCTTCAACGCTTAAGGAAAGACGAAAGTCATTGCCAACTTTGTTGTTGTTAATGTTGTTGTTTTTAGCCGCACGATTTATGTTTAATAAATAACAGGTTAGAACGCTACAGTCGAGAGTACTCGACTACGATGTACCCTGTAATCTATCTATTTTATAATTATTCTTATTCGTTTTTTACATTGATCCGAAGATATGTGAAATTATTTCTTGAACAACTTTTGAGTTTATCATTCGATAAAATTGTACTGTTTTCAGAAAATTTCTGGCAACGCCAAGATATATCATGTCTTGCAAAACTATAGCTTTAAAATATCTCTTGTAATTCGATTGTAGATATATAGACTTTATGGGGTCTGTCATACCTCATTCGACAACCCTAACAGACCCTTTGCACTCTTTGAGTACAGGGCCTAAAAAGCGCGAAAGGGTTGACTTCTAGAAGCATTCTTATGCGACTTGTGTATATCTAAGTGTAACTTGACACTCGTCACTTCCCATATCGTCTCCCATTCTCAATGTCAAGCCGATAAAATATAAAAAAGTACAAATGTAAAAAAAAAAAAATATATACGCCCTTAAAACTGCGCACTTGTTTTTAATATCGACTGTGGACACAGGGGGATTACGACAGTTAAAACAATGAGCCATAGAAGAAGAAGAGGTAGAAAGGGCATACAAATATGGATAGACAACTGAGACAATTAAGTTAAATGTCAGGTGGTCAGTTTAGCGTCAAATGTGAAGACTGAAAATGATATTTGGTGCACTTAACGGAGAAAGTTTTTAAATGATTGAGATCTAAATAGCTTTTAACGATCCCAAGTTGTATGTATATCAGTTATACATATTACAGATGAAGAATTTTAAAACTTTTACTAAACACTCTTCTTTACCCAAAAAATCTTAAACCTTTCGTAAGGTGCATGGTTTAAGAGTTCGGACAGAATTGAATTTCTTCATCTTTTCTTGCATCCTTGTCAAATCCTTTGACTATCTTACCCTATGGTCTGTCGATTTTGTAAACTGAATTTCAATACCTTTTTGTAATACGTAGTATTTGATGGTTAATAGGGCTGTATTTCAAACAACGCATTCCGTTATGTTGGGCACCCTGTTCCATTCCAATCCGTTCCACTTCATTTCTGTTGTGTGACACTCCTCTAATTTGCGCTAATGCGATGTTGACCATCAACGATTGTCGATATGAATATGGTTCCTTCAAGTGGACTATATTCTACCCACACCCTCTAACCCCTCCACTTCCCCATCGCCCCTTATCAACAATCTTTTGTCGATAGTTTATTTTGCGTGTGTGCATTGAAAATGTTGGTAAAAGACACAAGACCAAGTGCAAAACAACAAGAACAACAATAGCAAGAACTAGGAGCAGCAAAAAAAGAGGAAAGAGGAAAATGTGGAGGAAGAAAAGAAGGAAAAAGAGGTGGTGAGGGGCAGTCAACAGAACACGAAAATTTTCCACTGTTTGCACTTGAGCAACGAAGGCAACTGAATGTTGTTGCCTTATACTACATGCAACAAATATTCTTGTTGTTGTTATTCTCGTGGTTGTGCTAGTTGTCGTTGTTGTTGCTGTTGTTTATACACTCGAGCGCGTTTTTTACTATATGTACATATTTTATAAGTTTAACTTAGTCTTCTTCTAATGCCTTGCCTCCATCTGGCACACCCCTTTATATCATTGCTACCCCCTTTTTCAATAGAAATCTCCACATTTTTATAAGAAACATGGTGTAGAGCTGTATTTTGGACCTTATATCATTTGTCTTCCAAAGTAACAATCAGTAGAAAATCATCTCACCTTTGATTATTGAAATATCTCAACATAACTCAAAGACTGTGTATTTGGTGCTGTCTTACAGACATCCCTTTTAAAATTGGACTACTAAATCATATAGTTGTTACAGGAACGATCAGTCAATAGCTGAATAACGGGCTATCCAAGGGTATCAAATCTTCTTCGGTATATTTTTTCTTGTTTATATTCATTATAGTTAGTTTCAGTTTATCATTTGCGTGTTTTGATTCGGCTTAGAAGTATAATCTCTTGAGGCACCACTCGGCTATACCTTTCCTACGCCTCTACATATGTTATTGTGTTTGATTTAACACCTTTTGATAAATATTCAGTGTGCTGCAATTGTATATGATTACAGTTGGAAGCGAGTATAAAGCATGTGAAAGAGAGGAAGAGAAGAGTCTTCAGTCTTCCAAGTTTCTTGCTCTTTCCATACTCTGATTACCTCAAAGTTTTCGGGTCGTCGCGTGATAGTGATAAGATTATATGTTGATTCAAATTCTAATATGGAATCTCCTACTTGTCACGCCCCAATTTTAGAACTTTAATGACTGCAAGGAGCGATTAATAGTATTGCTTAGAACAAGTTCAATTGAACGGCTTTTTAACAGTCATTCATGAACTACAGTGCTGCTCAATTATTCGCATTTTGGACGGCACGCACCAATACAAATTAGGGAAATCGAACGCACACATGTAACAAAATTTTTCTTTTATTTCAATGTGTACACTGAAAAAATAGGAACATTGTAATTCGTATTTAAAGTTTTTGGCGAAGAAAACACTTGCCCGTTGATCACGCATTTTAAGGACTTGTTGAAAAGAACTTTTCAGTGTACATCAAACGAAAAGACAACAACAAAATATATTCGGAATGGCGACAACAAAACGAAGCAATAAAATAGTTTTTGTGTTGCAAGAAGCGAATTCTCGCGGAAAGGGAACACTGAAAAATTGTTTATGCTTTGCCAGCAACGAATAACGGGGGAAAGCAAAGAACGAAAAATTGTGCGCCAGAACCTTACCAGTGTGCCTCACACACTTCCATATTCTATGTGCAATGCAAAAACAAATGTGCGTCGTGTGCCTCAAAAGCTCGTTGAAGAAGGGGAAGCATAATGAAACGAAATTAAGCATGCAGACTTATAGCAAATAGAGTTATGCACAAAAGCTAATGTTTTAGGTTTGTCTGCAAGTGTATCAAAACTATACAACACATTTCAATAATAGCGGCTGGAGACAAAGTTTTGGTAAAGATTAAATTTTGTTTTTTAATTTCTCTTAAACATTTAATGCATTTTTAATAAATAAAACGACGAAGAAATTGGAAGAATTAGAGCTTACAATGACTCATTTAAAACATGAACGACTGAACTTATTCAGGACAATTGAACTTAAAATCTCAACTCTAGCGCTAAAGAATTTGAGGGAACGTTTACGTTTCAATTCCACATTTCTTTGAAACGTTTAACGGCAAGAACAACAACTTGATGACTTTCGCTTTTGTGGTTTATTTTTTTTTTAACATTCCCTTTGCCTTAAGCTCTCTCTCTCTCTCGGTCTCACACTCTTCCCCAATCTTAGACTCTTTTGCGCTCTTCTACTGCATTAAATGCTCAGGTTGCTGTTCCATTGCCGCTTTGTAACGATTCTCTCTCCCACTGTCTTTCTCTCTTTGTCGCTGTTGTTCTTGTTGTTGTTGTTGTGTGTTTGTGTGCGTTTGACGTGCGTCAGAAGGCGCCAGCAGAGTAGCCGACGTCGACGTTTACGCTGACCGAGCGAGCGCGCGTTGTGTTTGATAATTTGGAAATTCAGTTTCAGTTTCTGTTTTTCTGTTTCTGTTTCAGTTTCAGTTCAATGCGCGACCTCAGAGCGCCCGCACACATGTTGATTGTGCCATCATACAAATCTATATATTTTGCATTAACAACAACACAAGCAACAACAACAACAATAATAAGAAAATAAAAAAAGCATAAGAACTACAACAACATATTGCGCGTATTCAAAGAAAAAAATCTTCGCTTTTCTTTTGCTATTCCTATTTTTTTTTATCAGTGTGTGTGTGTGTTTTGTTTTTAATACGTGGCGCAAAAGAAAAATATCTCATGTATTTCTATTTCTATTTTTTCACTTAATGTTCTCTCTACGTTTTTTTTTTTAAATTTTTTCTTTTTGTTATTTGCTAAAAATAGCAGCAAACGAAAAGGAAAAGTGCACAAAAATAAATGAAAAATAACTCAAAAAAAGAAATGTTTACATAAAGAGCAACAACAACAACAATAAAAACAAAGCAAAAAAATGAAATTTTTCAATTATGAATTTCCAATAAATATGTGTCATCGTTTATCCGATATCGCAAATATGAAAATCACTTCACTATGATCACAGAGATCTCGTTTATCGATAACGAAAATATGTGTCAAATCATAAAGCAAAGCACAAAAAATTAAATTATTTTAATATAAATTACTGATAAAAATGTGTTATCTTTTATCGATAACGAGGATATATCTAAAAGATAGAAAGTTTAATTTAATTTTAATAAATTGAAATTAAATTTTAAAGTTCTTAATTTCTAATCAATATGTTGTATCGATTAATTGCACAGGCAATGTGACTCTGAGGCAACAAAGTTGTCAGTGCAGCAGACAGTGAATGAAAATTGCAATCAAAAGCAATCGACAAATTATAGCAAGAAAATTGTGAAGAATAACTTCCAAGGCAAAAGACTCGAAAAACCAAAAAAAAAAAAAGCAAAAAGGAGAAAAGAAAACTGTTTAAAATTTGAAAAACACTGATGGCAACAACAGCAACAACAAAAGCCGTTGCAGTAGCAGCAGCAGCAGCAACAGCAGCGCCACCAACTGTTGTCAGCGCAAGCAGCAGCAACAACTCGAACAGCGTTATTAGTGAACCCATTAAGATACCATTGAGTGAACGATTTTCAACACAAACATCAACGGGTTCTGCCGACAGCGGTGTCATTGTGACGAGTGCATCACAAAAGCAACTCTGCGTCGTGGGCTCCTCACAGCAGCAACAGCTGCAGCTGCAACAGTTGCCGGTGCGCAGTAGCAGCGGTTCACTAAGTCTACATGGTCCGTTGCCGAAATGGCAACGCCAGCAGCAACGTCAACAGCAGCAGCAACAAGAGCAGCAGCAGAAACAACAGCTGCTGCTCAGTCAGGACAGTGGCATAGAGCAACGTGGTGGCGAGGGGACATCCTCTGGTGCAGGGGGTGGACAATCGAATAGCAGCAGCGAATCCCTTGGCAGCAGCAGCCATGAACAGGTGGGCAAATCCAGCAGCAGAATTCGTGCTGCCTCCGCCTTGGAATTGAGCAGCGTCGGCGCAGGCGTCGGCATTGGCATTGGCGTTGGCGTCGACCCGTTGAGACGCATAAAATACGAGTACGAATAGTACGGGAACCCAAGGATTTACGATATGGAGGATCGCATTGAAGAGGTCGATATTGGTGATAATCCTGATGATGATGAGGATGATATGGAAGAGGAGGAGGAGGAGGATGATGGTGTTGCTGTCGATGTGGATGTGGATGAAGATGATACACAATCTGGCATTATTATAAACATTGCGGTCCGTTCAGAAGAATTGGATGCCGAACAGCAACAACTTAAAGCTGCAATTGCCGCAAAGGTCAAGGCCGAAGAGGACTTGCCCTTGAGTTGCAACCTTTGACAGTTGCTGCTGCCGCAGCAAAGCGTAAAAATAAAAATAATCTAGGCACAGATGGTCGCATCTATTTTCCTTTACTCAAAATCAATGAGGATCCGCATATTGATGCCAAATTGATAAATCGCAAAGATGGACTACAGGATACCATGTATTATCTGGATGAATTTGGCAGTCCAAAGTTGAGGGAGAAATTTGCGAGAAAGCAAAAGCAACGACTGGCCAAACAACAAAAGGCAATGTTGAAGCGGGAAAGGGAGGAGCAGAGGAAAAAGCGCAACACAACCGTGGCATCCAATTTGGCAGCTAGCGGTATTGAAACCAAAGATCAACAACAACATCAGCAAGAACAACAACAACCAGCCAATAATAACAATCACTGTGATAGAAATCGTTCAACGATTATTAACAAACAGTTATCGGCACCCGATAACGATAACGATCGTGATGATGCCGATGATGCTGACACTGGCATGGTGAAAATGCGTGTACGCAGTCATAGCCATGATAATCATTATGATACCCACATCAGCAACAGCAGCAGCAACAACAGCAACACTATTAAAACCGCCCGCCGTCACTCTGATGATCGTAATCGATCAATCGATCATCCAACAGATGCATTTGCTGATGCTGATATCGATGACATTGATGATATTGAAACGGGAGCGGAAGCAGCCTTGGATGCTGATGCTTCTGGTCCCGAGAGGGTTAAGACTGGAAAATTGGCTAGAACACAATCCTGCGTTAGTTGGACCAAAGTGGTGCAAAAATTTAAGAATATATTAGGTAAATTATCGCTGTCGATTTATCGATTAATCTAACATATCAAAGTTTGCTCCTTCTTGCATTTCATTTTAAAAATTGACAATTTCAATTTAATATAACTATTGCTAATTTCATGTCCTTTTTTCTTCTCTTTCTAGGTAAGTGTCTTTGTTCCAATTCCAAGTGTTTCTGAACTTGACTCTAAAATAAAATGGTATCGGGTAAGCTGCACACATAGAATTTTTTAAATTTTGTCAGCGGAACAAGTGTAATTAAAACACTACCAGCAATTTTTTTATCTGCTCTTTAGATTATAAATAAGCCAAATCCCTCAACGCTCTTCTAAAAACTCTTCTTTTAATCGCCAAAACGAATGACATTACAACAGTACGATTATTTTTCTAAATCAGTAAATATTTTAAAAAGCTTTTTTGACCACAATCTTTAGCTCTTTACTAAACAATCTTTTTTGCCAAGTTATAAATATAATTTAATCGCCTGGAACAAGTGGCAATGGAACAAGTTAACTGCGATTTTATTCAATTCCTTGTAGTTCAATTCAATTAGCATTATAAATTGAGCATTAATATTTGCCTTCTGTCTTTGGCTTTTTAATACCCTAATCACGAGTTCTTTTTAATCTATATAATACATTTGTGTGCAAATGGGGGAATATCAGAAACAAATGGCATAAAGACTATATAGATTATAAAATTCTTGCGCTTTGTTTTTTTTTCTATGTCTAGATCTTTTTTTCCTTATATTTCTGTTGAAACTCCTTTGTTTTGCCTGTTGAACTTTGTATTGTTCTGATAAAAATGAATTAAAGCGAATATATAAATTACTATGACCAGTCCATTTCCAATCGTTCCACACAAAACTGAAATATCATCATCAGTTTGTTTTTTCTTTTTTATTATTGTTTTCGCTGTTCTTTAAGTTTGTTGTTGGGGCGGCTGATAAGTGAAAGCACCGCCGCTGCCGCCTTAGCCACTGCCACGCCCCTTTTAGGCTGGTAACAGTCCATATACTGTTGCTATCATTGGCCTTTGTTGTTGGCCTGACTGATTGATAAGACGACAACAACGATGATTTATGCTACCCGATGATTTTCTCTTTTTATTCTTATTATTTTAATTTAATTTTTTATTCTTAAAAGTCATCGCATTTGAAAAGAAATTCTACTTTATTCCCCTTGTTTAACAATCTGTTAAACAACGTATGTTCATATATACAGATTATACCATTTAGGTAATAAATAAAAACTACGACATTATACAACTGGCATATAAAGTATTGCATTTTATAAACGGAAAGTTTTCATCTGGGTGAAAAAAAAGAATACAAAAATCACCTCAGCTGTACTCCTAGTGATGAATATAGTGCGGAATTAAATGGAATGAAACACAAGCAGACTGTCTAAAAGTGATTTGCAGTTATTTTGAATAATATTGTGGTGTAAATTATATGGTGGGAGACAGTTTATAACCAGAGATAGGACGGTATAAGCTATAATGATGGAGATATGGAACATTATGGGGTGATATATAGTGCACTGACAGCAGAAAAGTGTGAACTAAATGGAATGAAACAAAAATTGGAATAGTAAAAAAGGAATGAATGTAATGGAATTTGAGAAACGTGATAGAAATGGAATTAAAATATTTAAAAATTAAAAAATATGCAATGATTCAAAGTAAGCCAAAATAGGAATTAAAAAAATAATTTTATGACATGGAACATAAAAAAATGAAACGGGAAATTGAAGAAATGTGAAACAAGGAAATATAAATATTATTGAACATAATTTTCCATAAATATAACTAATTGAGTATTAGATGATTAATAAGCTGTACGGAGTGCCCTTAATATTGTGTCTGTAGATCAACTGATAAAAGTCGAGGAATATTTTTGGATGATTAGCAAGTGTCGTAAGAAAACAAAACTTATAAATAGTTTGAACCCCCACTTAGTATATTGGGGCTAGAAAGGGATCATCTGTTTTATATGTAATTGGTAGTTATACCAATAATAATAATAATACCCCTGGTTGTTGGGGCCTCCCATCCCCACCCTCTTTACCTGTCGTTCTCCACATCCTATGATGCTGAGTGATAAGAAGAGACAACACGAATGATGCGACTGCATGCTCAGGTTATCAGGGCGTCAAGTCGTGAATGATGTTGATTATTATTATTATATGGTGGGATGCCATATAAAATTCTTCTTCTTACTGTTTTCATTCTTTATAGATGTTTCATCTCAGTTTGTTGTTGTTGTCTTTGATAATCACGCGCTCTGCTCATAAAACGAAACTTTTCCAAAAATAATGCAAACACAAGTAAAAGATACTCCAAGTATACGTAGAGTATATATATAAATATAGTGTACAAATATAGCAAGTTGGAGGCGTGCCTCGATGTTGACAGCTGTTGTTGCTGCCACTTCCCCTACCCTACCATACCCCTTTGTCTTCCCCACTCCCCCTTCAGCCACTCGCTGAACTTTCGAAAATATTTGTCAACTTGTTTTGCAGGCATCATTTTTTTTTATATTTATTATTATAAAATTGTTTTTGATTTCATTTGATTGAATTTGAAATTTGCTGGGGGCGCGTTGTTGCCGACTGATACAGATAGGAGAAGGAAGGAAGACTAGGGAGGAAGAAGAGGGATGCGGATAGAGGGAAGATCAGATAGGAATAGGGTGCAGAGGTGATACAGCTGTTTTGACAGCAATCAACGGAACTAAAACTCTGAGTAAACTAAGCTAAGCATTCGATTAAAAAGAATTTCGGAATAACGAGCGAAAGAGACAGAGTACTGAGTGGGTGAAGAAAGAAAGAGAGAAAAACAAACTGTAGTTGTCTCGCAAATGATTTGCATAAATATTTATTCTAATCAGCGCTAAAAAACATTGTTATGCACTCAATTAATTAAGCAATTGAGTTAAATATTGATATTTACTTAACCTGCACTTAGCGAGGCAATACTGTACTGAATAAACATATAAACTAGACAAAGATCTACTAAGTATATACAAAAAATACACAACAATAAGAATTACAAAATAAATAAATTAAAATAAACTAAAATGGAATATTCACAAGTTCATTAAATTGACAATATTCCGCTGTTGCATGTGTTACTTGTGTAAAATAAAGGGTATTTTGGTTTCAATAGTCAATATGTGACACACACACAGTGAATTTTAATAACATCAATTAATAATACGCATCTCTATTAAATAAATTGATGTGTAAATTTGACAAATTGTTAATTTAATAAACTTTTTGTTCATGTTGTTCATTTGTTTCTATATTCTTTGTAGTCAACTGTTTCTTGAAACGTGTCTATTATTTGTTAAATAATCTCGAATATTCAATAAGCAAATAAAGCTTTAGTTGATAATTAAATTGAAATTAATTGCATTATATAAAAATAGATTAATTAATTAGGTTTTCATAGGAAATGTATATTTACAGATAGTTGATGTTTACACTGCAACTTTTGTTCTAAGCTGAGCTAAAACAACATTTGAAACACTTAAAATTGTGAAATTATTCATAACCAAGTTGAAAACTTACTTGAAAAGTTGAAAAGTGTATGAAAAGTTCGACTTGCGTCATTGACAACTTTTGTTGTTTCTTCTGGATACACTTGAAAACTTTTCCGCTCTGTTTGTGCAGCTGTCGACAAAAGTTGAAAGGGAATTCTCTCTCTTATTCTTTTTATTTTATAAATATTCTCTCTTTCTCTCTCTTTCGCTTTTTATGCTACACTCTTGTTATCGATTTTTTAACAAAATGGCTTCCATTCGAACCGCTTTTTGCCTCCTTCATTTATGCAATTGCATTGCGGGGGTCGCCTTTACTTTTGTGGCTTCTTTGTGGCACCTAAAAGTATGCAACGGAAAAAACCAAACCGTATGAGGAACAAGAGAAAGAGGAAAATGCAAGAGAGAGAGAGTGAGAGAGGGAGAGGGAGGAACTTGAGTGCGTGCACTCGGCAAAAACTGTCAACAAATCGAAATCGAAATCAAAGTAAAACAAATAAATACATACATCATTTTATTTCCTATGGAAAATTTTGAAGAGTGTAAAAAGATCTCAAACAATTCTCGTGGAAATCAAAGACACTTGACTCTTGAGTAAACCAACGGATTGATTGTGTGGGTGCAATGTTGGTTGGTTAAAAAGGGAGGCACGAGGGAGGTGATTCCACTGCGTGGGTTGGGTGCTGAAAGGAAAGAGAACGTGCCAAATAAAAGTTTTGCCTTTGCCTGCGGTCGAGTCATCTCGTGATCTTACCGCGTGCCATTGTCATTGCCCCAAACCACCTATCTTTTTACCTATTCCACCTGCACCACCGAACCACCCAAGCATCCTACACCCACCCACCTACCTCCCCTCATTTGCCTATTGCAGTTGCCAAAAAAAAGTGTTTTTTAAGCACATTTCTTGTGATTTGGCTGGCAACGGGGCAGCTCTGAATACAGTTCAATAACATAATCGATGAACGATTATTGATGACGATAGCGAAAGCGATTACTAGAATATGTGTATTACTTAATACACCGATAACAATGACGATAACGACTTGAACGATAATTATTATAATAGATAACGATTACGGTAAAATAAAATGGTTGTAAAAAGATCCTTTCACAATTCTTAAGATCTCTTTGTTGTACTTGGCACACTTATAACTTACACGTTTCTAAACTAGTCGATATCATAGCTTTTGCAGTGATCTTAAACAATGCTACAATTATGTTACATGTGTTACACTAACCATTAACGAGCATACTCGATTTGGGGTTGAGACTACAGGGTATATGCCATGCAATTGCATGATAGTTTGATTGAACGCCTAGGCTAATTTTGGAATACGCTTAGAACTTTCCGCTTTATCTGATTTCATGCAACACCTCCCCAGTTTCCCCCTATCGCAACTAGGTTTCCCCTTCCCTCAGTTGGTCTCGTTGCCTCCCTCCGACCACCGGCAAATGTGTTTATACCAATTGTGTATAGAGTAATCCAATGCCACAAGGAGGAGGGGAAAGTTATAAAGTTTTTGGTTTCGGTTTACTGACTTTTTCTTCTTCCCTCTTCCCTCTTCTCACTTCCCTCTCCCTATTCCCTCTTGTTCTATGCTCCTACAATCGTCGAATTCTCGGTGCTCGTCTATTTTTTGTGGTGTCTCCTATTTCTGCTGCGTCATGCCGATTGCAATTGCACATGCGACACTCCAACACTTCTCTCCCTCCCTCCCTCTCTGTCCCCCTTCTCAGGTCCCGCTTTCAGGTCTCTTCTGGTTGCCAACTGTGTTTGTATATCGATTAGTTGCCGTCGTCGTCGCGCCACAAAAAAAAATTGGTTTTCTATTTTGACAACGCCATCGAATTTCATTTCTTTCCCTCCCCGACCTCCCTAGCTACCCCCTATGTTCCATTTGATACCCCTGTTGTGATACCCGCCCATGACTGCGTGTTATTTTACAATGTTTACAGCTCAAAAGCGGCTAAATTAATGTTTTACATATACAAAAAATTGGAAGAACAGCGAATAATGGCAGAAAGCAGGCAGTAGGGGTGGTCAGAAGGAGCAGCACGCGATAAAATCAAGGCGTGGGATCGTCGGGAACTACAGACAGTTCTCGTATTTGCTGTTGATAATTTGATTAATTTTCCACATAAACCAAGAAAATATGCATGTGGCATGAACAAGCATTTGAATATTTTATCGACATGATGATAAATATCTCATATACTTAATGGATGGATGCTACGCATATAGATATGTACTATATATGCTAAAAGATTCCCATTAATATTAGGTTAAACAACTTGCATTTCAATCTTCCACTAAAATCTATTTAATTATTTACCAAGAGAGATCGTATTTTTTTAATTAAAAATAAATACGATAAGTAATTTTTTAATAATAAAGATTGATTGCAATATCATATATCTTGTCATTCATAAATTGAATAACTTTTAGAACTCTCATTTTATTCTAAAAAAACTTAATTCCTAATTAAATACTAATTACATGCTGACAAAATACCGTCAACTACTGCAAATCCTAAAATGTAGTTGATATTAAAATTAGAAGATTCTTGTAATCGTTTAATTGTCTTCTCTATGTACTTAGGCATTCTTTTGTATGCCAAAAGTTTTTTTTTTTTTTGGTGGCGCCCCGCAATGCAACAACAATTCCAATGCCATGTATGCCACATTTTCTTGGCCTCCTTTTTGGTATTTTGTTTGTTGTTGTTGTGATTTATTTTGTATTTTGCATTTTTTAATTTTAATTGATTCATTAGAATGAAATAAATTGCATTTCATTTTTAGCCAGAGTATCCTTTGATATCCGACATTATTCTCTCTCTTTCTCACTCTCTATCTCTTCCTCTTTCTATCCATTGCATTGTGCTGTCAAGGTGTGAGGATGGTGAGGGGGGGGGAGGGTGGAAAAGATTGAGGTTAGATCTGCTGTCGCATGCTTGGCTGCGCTTGGTTGCTATTCATCGTTGTCTGTCCATCGCTTTGGGGCATGTGGTCCATCTATGTACGTCTCGAGTCCAAGTCTGACACACCTGTCCCCTCCACTATCTCCTTCTCTTTGTTTTTTTGTTGTTGTTGCTCTCTCTATCTCTTTCTGTCTGCCCCTCCATCAACCTTTTCTGTCTGTCTTTCGTCTTATCGTCTTCGCATGTTCTTTTGGCATCTAGCTTCATGCTTGCAATTTTCCTGCAATTAAATTGCAACAACAAAATATTAAATAAATTAAAAGCAACAAAAAAGAAATAGTTTGAAAATTAAGTAAGAAAGAGAAAATCGAACACTGGCTACCCTATTTAATAAATGTTAAATGTTTGAATGTAAAGTAAGATTCGGTAGGATTAAATGAACTCTGATTTTTTACCGATTGTTCCTATGACACCTACATACATATGAAGCACTTAAAAAGCGCTTTCACATCTCCTATATGTACATTTCATGTACAAAATTGTGAACACCCACTGCCAGGGTATAAAAACTAACAAAAAAAAATCATTGGTTTTTTTGGCATAAAAGTAAAATAAACGCGAGCGCGTTTTAAAACGCGCTAAAGTCGCGTGCTTGCGGCTAGCGGCTTCAAAGAGCTAAAACAGCTGATTGTGTGGATTACGTTTTGTGGATTGTGGAACAAACACTTCGTAATTCGTTAATCGTGTAGCACAGTAGCTTGTGGATTGTCAGCAAACGTTGTAACAGCCGAAGCATTGTGTGGATTGTGGAACGTAGAATTCGAGCATTGATCGACTTGTGGATGTTGTTGTTGTTGTTGTTGTTGTTGCCACCATCGTTCGGTTGTCACTGTCGTTGTCGCATCGAGAATCGAGAATCGCGTCGTGTCCTCGCCAAGTTTTGTTGCTTCGAGCCAAACAAGAAATCAGCTTTTGGGCCAATTGTGCAACGGAAGTTCGAGCGATCGCATCGTGGCAGATCGGAACTCTCAGATCGATATATAGCCTTTTTTCATATATATATATATAAATTAACTATATATATAGATAGATCTAAGTTAAGACGCGATCGCGGGGGATTTTAATTTGATTTCTGTGCTGTTTTTTGCTTTCTATTTCTATAGTCTTTTTTTTTTTTTGTTTAGTGGTATTGTGTGCTATTTGAAGATCGATTGATCGTTGATCGAATCTCGGAGATCGTTTGGTTTATTTTTTATTTTTTTTCGTTTGATTGTGATTCGAAGACGCGTTGTTCAAACGTCAAACGTCCGCGAGAAAAGTTGGTCAAGTGGGCAAAAAAAATATAAAAAAAAAAGAAAGAAAGAAACCCACACGCGCACCACACCACAGCACACAACAACTAGGCCAAAGCCTAAGGAGCACCACCAACAAGCAACTACCACAATCACAAGCAACCCAGTGACCCATCTTGCTTTTGCCCCTCCTCCTTTTGCCCCCCTTTTTTCAAAGTGGAGAAGCAACCGTTGCCGAGTCGCCTCCGTAAGGTGGTGCGTGTGGTGCGTCGCAAGAAACGCACCACGAACATCAATGATGCCAGCGAATCGGATGGTGCCAATGAAACAGCACCAGGTAGTGCACCCGCCGCTTGCAACATTAGTGGTGGCAACTCCACCACCAACAACACCAACACCACTTCCAATACCATCACCACCACCACCTCGAATACAAAACTCGATTTGGCATCGTCGTCGTCATCGCAAACGCGTCACTTTTATAATGCCCCATTTGAGGAAATTGAAGTGGTGCGTGCAGCACATGCTGCTGCTGCCGCTGCGGCAGCTTCCACAAGTCGACCTTGGACACCGATGCCACCGCGCAAGCCACAAACAAAAACCAAATGTAAACCCAAGTCAAAAATTAAACGACATTCATCATTGCCCAATGCAGAAACGGGAGTAGTGGGAATAACATCCGCCGCCACCACCACTGTCAAGGGAAAGGGCAAACCAATGAAACATGATTCATCCAATTCTGATAGTGATTCCGAATCGAAGACAAAGTCCAGCAGCGATGGTTCATCATCGGAAGAAACATCATCGTCATCGTCATCATCAGCAACCTCGTCTTCAAAAAGCAGCTCCTCTACATCATCATCTTCATCATCAGCATCATCGGAAAGTTTGACAACAACAACATCATCGAAAGGACGTCGCAAGGATCGTCGTCCGGCCAATGGTAAAACGGTGGCAATTGCAGCCAATAATTCTGGAGGCGCCTCATCGTCGTCTGCCTCATTGGCCGCATTGGCCGCCCTCAAGAAGCCAAAGTTGCAGACGCGCAGCTCTGGCTCATTGGGCAAACAGTACAAGGATCCAAGTACAAGCGCTTAGCCTAACCCTGCAATTTCTACTCCCATTCTTACTATCACTGCTTTCTTCCCCTTGTCTATTAACACTTTCTTTCTCTCAGTCTGCCTTTTATTTTCCCTTTCTTGATTCATTACTTACTCCTCGCTCTCTTTCTTTGGGTGTTCTCTTCCATTATTACTCCGATTCTCACTTTTCTTTGTCCCTGCAAATTTCCCTTTTTCTTCCTCATAATTTCCTTCCATTTTTCCTTGGTTGTTTTTGCGGATTTTCCTACCATTCATTCTGCAATTCCTCATTTTTTTCTCCCCCATATATCCCTTTTTTTCGTACCTTTTTCCCTTTAAATTCCTCCTCTCTTCACTCCAATGGCATTCCAATTCTCCAACTCTGATTGCTGCCCGCATAGTGTTGACCTCCACCTCAACCTCACATAGCAACGCCACGCCCATCGCATTACCTCGCAACGCCTACGTCTCTTCCCTCTTCTCTCCTGTCCTCTCGTCTCATCTCATCTCATATGGCAGATGAGGCACAGCAGCTGCTGCTGCTGCTCTGCTTCTCTGCTACTACCGTTGCTGCAACGTCGAAAGTTGTGCTAATGCCAAAATTAATTATAAATGAAATAAAATCAAATAAAAATACAAATAAAAAAAATACGAATCTCCTCTATAGACATCGGCGATTGCCATTGGGACGATCACGTAAAAACGTAAAGACGTAAAGCAACGCCTCCCACAACCCTCCCCATTCCCCACGTCAATAACAGCTGACAGAGAGAATGGGAGGACAACACGTTGGAGGATCCAACGACTTAAACAAACTACAAAAAATAAAGTTAAAAAATATTAAAAAGATTGAACCCGCAAAATAAAGACAATGGATATCATCCATATCCAACAAAGTAAACTTAATATGAAATAAAATGAATTAACGAATTTAAATCAAAAACCATGAAGAAAGAAATATACAGGCTGGAAGAAAGGATAAAGACCAAATGGATCTTACGACGTTGATGATGGTTCCTAATATGTAAACAAACCAATAAGTTAAAAGATGAAGACAAATGTTAAATGGAAAAAGACAAAGCAACAAAAGAATGTATTTAAAAGGATCCTACAATTTAAAAAATATATGGATACAACTAGATACAAATCAAATAAAATCAGATAAATATAGAAATGATAAAGATAAAGATCATGTGCTTTCAACATTATCAAATATACACGATCTCTCTCCACTTTTCGCCATTTCTAAGTGTCTCCTTCTCCTTCTCCCCTCTCACTTTCTTTCAATATTTTATCACTGTCTTCAACTCTTACGCTTTCTTTCTCTCTCTCTTCTCTCTGATCTCCCGATGTGAAAAATGATTTGTTGCTGGTGTAGGCATGAAACAATTGATCGGTAAATTGAATGATTTGTGGCCCGAGCATAGCGTCGCATTGTCCATTCCAAAGGAGGTCGATAGGAGCAAGGAGAAACTAGAGGGCGCCTGGGAGACAACAGGTATTATCTACCAGGAGAGGGGCAACTACATATCTTTAACTTTAGTTTTCAATACAAGTGTGCAGCTTTACTCTAGTTACATATATATTTTTCTAATATCTACTTACTGCATTTTCATATTCATATACGAATTGCATTCTCATGATGTACTATTTTTTTTGTATTTTGAACAGGTCGTGATGGTTCCAAAATTACAACAGTTGTTGCAACGCCCGGCCAAGGCACCGATCGGGTTCAAGAAGTTTCCTATACAGATACAAAAGTCATCGGCAATGGCAGCTTTGGTGTCGTCTTTCAGGCGAAACTCTGCGATACCGGCGAATTGGTTGCAATCAAAAAAGTTTTACAAGACAGACGATTTAAGGTAAGTCCCCTCATTCTCTATTTCCGATTCCCATTTCAAGTTCGCCCTTATAAATATTCTATTTTTCTTCTTTACAGAATCGTGAATTGCAAATAATGCGCAGATTGGAGCATTGTAATATTGTAAAACTTTTATACTTTTTCTATTCGAGTGGTGAAAAGGTAAGAGATCAATTATTTCTACACACTTAATACGATATGTATACGACCTACAGAGAAACTCTAGAAGATCTGTATATGATCTATATACGATCTCTGGAGGATCTTTAAGATATCTATACTTTCTCCATAGGATCTATAGACAATTTTAATACGATCGTCTTACTATTTTTGAAGTATACCTACACGATTTTATTTTGCTATCTATATAGAATTTTGAGATGATCTCCTAATCATCTAAAGCCGATCTCTAAACAATTTGTAGGCGATCTATAAATTTTTAATTATACGATTTATCGACGATTTCTAAACGATATACATACGACTTTGTTTTTGGAGATCTTGTTGCTATATCTATGCGATCTTTTAGTGATTCGTTTACGATCTCTAAAAGGCCTCTAAAAGATATATTAAAGATCTTAATGTACGATCAGAGTTCCCAGGGGATTCTCAGTTTAAAACGAACCAAATGATGTTCAATTGGTTTTCTTACTTTAGTTATTAGAATTTTGATTGTTGTTATTATTATTATTATGATTATTATTATATATTATTTTACATAGTTGGCCGAGTTTCCCATCGATTTGGGCATTTTAGCCGCTGTGCTCAAGCCGCAGGTATCGAATATTTACAAAGCGAAAGAGAGAGATAAAGAGAAAAGTGATTGTTCTCTTGCTCTCTCACTCGCTAACGCTTTCTCTCTCTCTCTCTGTCAAATTTCGCACATTACGCTCGCTCTCTCATGCGTTTATCGCTCTCTCTATCTCTCTCTCTCTCTTTCTGTCTCTCTCTTCAACTACTTATATACATAAATATATATATAAATATCTGTATTTCTCTCTCTCTCTAAATACATAACTTTGCGATGTGTCGAAAAGTATAAGAAGCAGCATGCTAGCAAGAAGAAAATCAGAATATCAATGCGTGTGCATGTTTATAGTTTTTTTTTGCTGTTTTTTTTTTTTGGTGCCACGCCCACCATTTCCCTATTTTTGGAACCTCCCTTCTCAGAAGCCAATTCATAACCCTTCCCAGAATAAATGATTTAAGTTTAGCTAGCTGCTAGATACAAAAAAAAAACCTCAACGGAAGTAATGCTGATCGTTATCTATCGTTTATCGTTATCGTCTATCGTAATCGTCATCGTTGAACGTTGATCGCGCATGTTAAAGCCAACAAAAAAATACAAAAAAAACCCAAACAAAATTCGAAAACAATTCCCGCATTTGCAGTTTGGAGCTCGCCTGATCTCTCATTACAAAACCAACAAGAATCCCAAATATACATATCTATGAATCTGTGTAATAAATGTAAAAATAATAATAATATTTAATTTTAATCTATTTTCTTTTTCAATTTATAGCGTGATGAAGTATTTTTGAATTTAGTCCTCGAATATATACCAGAAACTGTATACAAAGTGGCACGTCAATATGCCAAAACCAAGCAGACGATACCAATCAACTTTATACGGGTGAGTTTTGTAATCAAATATTATAGTAAATGGTAAATAGTAATACAATATATATATCATTTTCTAACTGCAGCTCTACATGTATCAATTGTTCAGAAGCTTGGCCTATATCCATTCGCTGGGCATTTGCCATCGTGATATCAAGCCGCAGAATCTGCTGCTAGACCCGGAAACGGCCGTACTCAAGTTATGTGACTTTGGTAGTGCCAAGCAGTTGTTACACGGCGAGCCGAATGTCTCGTATATCTGTTCCCGATATTATCGGGCACCCGAGCTCATATTTGGCGCCATCAACTATACAACTAAAATTGGTAAATACAAATGAGATATAAAAGCATACCCTTGTCGAGTAAAACCCTCTGCAAGGGTATTTCAATTTAGATCTTTTAAACTGTTATACACATCAACTTATACACATTTTCTCTTAATCCTTTTTAGATGTATGGAGTGCCGGTTGTGTGCTTGCCGAACTGCTGCTGGGACAGCCAATATTTCCGGGTGATTCTGGTGTCGATCAGCTGGTCGAAGTTATCAAAGTTTTGGGCACACCGACAAGAGAACAAATACGCGAAATGAATCCAAACTATACGGAATTCAAATTTCCACAGATTAAGAGTCATCCATGGCAGAAAGTAAGTTGTGTGTGAAATTGAGAATCAATCAAAAGAATCAATGAAATCCAACGCGTCGCACCCACCGTCGAACCAACCAACCAACCAACAACCAGCACCAACATCTTCCAGGCGTTATACTCTACGATACACTCTCATATCACTTGAAAGCTCTCCTGCTGTCTCCCTTTTGATTGAGAGTCCATTTTGTCACTAACTGTGCGAATGTCGTATAACAATTATTGCTTATAGTCTCTCTCTCTCGCTCTCACTCACGTTCTCGTCTGCCACTCTCTTTCCCACTCTCTCTCTCTCTCTCTGTCTCTCTATCTTAATCGTGTGTTTATTTTCAAATCGTAATTGAAGTGTACATAACAATTCGTTGCAGTCACTACTCGAACGCACCCAATTTCCAAACGCCCTAAACCAGAAACAACAATTGAGAGTAAGCCGAAATGAAACCAAAAAGAAGAAACAAAATTTTTCAAATTGCTTTTACGAAAAATAAAAAAAACGGACGAAAAATTTAAAATATGCTTTAATGCTCATTGCGGCAGATGCTTAACATAACATACGCACATTTATAATACGTATAACAGTCGTATAACAGCTGCATTTCATTTGTCCAAACAATTTATAGATTAAATTGTTAACATACAGCTGTATGCCAGTTTTACTGTTTGTATAACAGTTGAGATGACTGTTAGACAGCTTTCGAAGTTATATAGCAATTGCATAATCGTTGTCCGATCGATTTATTGATTATAGTACTACCATTCAAATGTTAAACACATTTTTATGCAGTATATATTTTATATCGATCAAATATTTAAATGGTCAGTCGTATAATAGTTCAATTCATTTCATCAAACAGTTTGAAATCATAGCTTCTTCACTTTTACTCTGCCAGCTTCAGCTTTAAATTCATGAGCTTGAAAAGAAATGAATATGAAAAATACGCCATGCGCGCTTTACGCTATAAAAGTGTTATACATTATTTAAATGTTGATTGATTTGATTGATTGATTGATTGAATTTAAACTGAATTGAATTGAATTTGAATTTGAATTGATTTGCTTTGACTTGACTTGACTTGATTGTTGTTTTCCTACGTTTTCTATTTGTATCTTCGTCTTGTCCCGCGCCTTGTTTGTCTCCCGTCTCCGCCCCTGGCGTGTTGCTGTAAATAAGAAAGCTTTTACAATAAATATATATCGATATATTTATTGATACCTCTTTTGTATGTGTGTGCGTGTGTGTGCGTCTCTTGCCCTTCCTCCCAACCATATGGAATTGGAATTGATTTTATATTGCAACTAATGAAAATGTTTTTGTTGTGTGCAACAGGTTTTCCGTATACGCACTCCGACAGAAGCTATCAACTTGGTGTCCCAGCTGCTAGAGTACACGCCCAGCGCACGTATAACACCGCTCAAGGCCTGTGCACATCCGTTCTTCGATGAGCTACGCATGGAGGGCAATCACACCTTGCCCAATGGACGCGAGATGCCACCTCTTTTCAACTTCACAGAGCATGGTAAGTGTTACCCAATAACAGCTAAATAAGTGTTGTAAAACAATCAAAGGCATATCGATAGCAAATTTCGATAACATCATTAGGGGCAACCAAAAATTCTTAGGGTGTTTAAGGACAAATATTTATGTCAGATCTATACAAATTTATTAAGGTGAACGAAAATGAAGAACAATTTAAAGGGATTTCATATCTTAAGTGATATCTTATTACAAAAAAAAAACTGGCTTAGTGAATTTGCTTAATAAATTAAATACAGCTAGAGTGATTTTCAAGTTTAAAAAGCTCATTGCTTCCTTTACGACACAGTCTTTTAAAAACAATTTAAAATACAGATACTACAATTAATTGTAATACTCAAATCGTTGATAATATAAGGAAAGAAATAGTTTTTTGAAATTCCATGAGTTTTATAGATATAATTGTTGAAAATATTCGATAGTGGCGGTCAACAAATGTAATCCCGATTAATTGCTAATATCGATATAGTGTTAAGGATTGTTTTACAGTCAAATGTTGAAGAACCAATGAACTCATCACACTCTATTTTATTTGCAGAACTCTCGATACAGCCTAGCTTAGTGCCACAGTTGTTGCCAAAGCATCTGCAGAATGCAGCCGTACGCGCCTCAGCTGGCGGTGGCACAGCATCCGTTGCAGCCAGTGGCTCCACCAGCGTCTCCTCAACCGGCAGCGGTGCATCGGCGGATGGTGCTGCACAGTCACAGCAACAAGCGCCAGCAGCAACAGCAGCAGCAGCAGGAACAACATCAGCAGCAGCTGGCGGTGGGGCAGCAACAGCATCATCAGCAGCAGCAGGAGCAGGAGCAGGAGGCGTGCAACAACAAGGAGGCAACAACAGTAGCAGCAGCAACAGCGGCACCGCAATTGCCGCGCCAAATGCCGCTGCAACTGCTCCAAATACGCAGCAATCAAATGCGGCCGCAACTGGCGGTGGCGGTGGCGGTGGTGGTGTTGCGGCAGCTGCCACAGCAGTGAATGCCACAAGCAATGCTGGTGGCACCAACATAACTGGTGAGTAAATCAATCAGTCTCTGTCGCTGTCGCTATCGATGTCGCTGTCGATGTCCTTCTCCCCTCTCGTCAAAAGAAAACAAATACTTCTATCTCTATCAAACTATTTCTTTAAATTCGGTTGCATGCTTCTTTTAGTTGTGCCCCACTCAATGAAGACCCAACGCAGAATGCATCACACGCAATCAACTCCAGCTCAAGTTCAATTCCAAGTTCAATCTCAAGTTCAAGATCAAAAACAAATCCAAGTCTAAGCTCCAGTTTGTCCTCAAGAAACCTCACGGCAAAAAACTCAATTTGAATTCAAATGCGATGCGAGGCCAACTTGGAACTTGCAACACGCAACTAGGCGTATTTGTTGGTGCCACATGCCACATGCCAAATGCCACTTTATTCAGACACACACATACCTCTCATAAATAGTTGCAATCAATCTTATACATATATATGTATATTTGTTTATTCAAATAAATGAGTTATTAACTTGGCTTGAAATTGATTCACTTGTTGTTGGTGGTGCTTCTGTGTATCGCTTTCCTACTTCTTCTTGCCTCCTAAACTATCAATTGTCTCTCCTTCCTTATGTTGTTAATTCAGTTTTGTACTCTTTGGGTTGCTCTTTTTACTATTTGTTATAAATTATAATAAAATTGCAGAAAAGTATAAAGAAGAATAGGTCGAGAAGTTGTAGAAGGGATTCAGATTTATACCATATAGTACTTATATATATATATACTACTTTCTATAGTTTAAAAAACTCTGCTTAAATTACATGTCATTAACATAAATCCGATATTGAAAATTGAGGTTAAAATTTAAAAAACTTAATGAAAACATATAAAAGCCTCTTGAAAATACCAAAGTACCAAAACATAGCTAAAAAATATAAACGATTTTGTTTGAGAATAATGACATACATATATATTTATCAGGAAATACTTAGAAAGAAGAATCTGCAAGGTTATTTATGATCCTTCGGTCAACCGAAGATATCCTTTATTTTGAATTAAAGCATGTGCCATTCTAGAAGCTAAATATAGAATCTATTATTATGTATAAAGAGTTGACAACCCTGTCTCTCCCTGTGCCTCAATCCCTGTTCTTATATATACATATATTGTATATATGGATGTCCCGTTATATAACAGTTTGATGAAATTTTTGTATATGTATAATTTGCTTGCTTGATATCTATCTTTGAATTTATAGTTTTATAATTTGATTGTTTTATAAGCAATTTAATTTATTTTTTCAATCTTTTTTATTTCTTTTTGTTTTAATTACAGATTCATAGGGGCAATAGTAACATATATGTATATATATGTTTATATATATATACATTTATATTTATATATATATATATATACTAATAAATATATATAAAAAACAACACACCTACACACACACACACTATGAGAAAGGCGTATACAATAATAAAGAAAACAAAACAAAAAATGGGAAATGCAAAGTAAAAGCAAAAAACAAAACTACAACAACTGGCGAAAATTAAATATAATTATATATATATATACATTGATATATACACAAACACACACTCCCACACCAACATACACACACAGAATATAATTAATTAATTTAAAGCAATTTGCTGCAAGTTCATTAAAATCAAAAACAAAAAAGGAAACTGCATAAAAAATGGCAAATAATATAATTGTAAAACTCATGCATAAAACAAAACAAAAACACAACAAGAAGAATATCTGCAAATTATTTAAAGAGAAATAGAAAAAGAAAACAAACAACAAAAAACAAAACAACCAGCAACAAATGTAATTCAAAATTTTACATAGATAAAAATTAAATTTATTTTAAAAACTAAAATAAAACAACTAATAATAACTGTAATAGTAATGTCATTGCTAATGCCAATAATGGCTTGTTTTTATTATTATTATTATTATTATAATTATCTTTTTTTTTATAATAAATAAAGAAACTACATATAATAAAAAAAAACAGCTGGCAAAACTGAAAAACTGGCAGCTTTTGCTGTGAAATTGTCACCCCATAAACTCACACCAATATATAGTTAAAACAAAAGTCATTTCCCTTTTATTTTAATTATTTTTTTTATTATTATTATTATTTTTTAGAATGTTAAACTGATGAGATATCGATAACGATATGTGTAGTAAAAAGCAACAATAATAGTAACAACAGCAAACAAAACAAAAAAAACAGTAAAATCAATAATTGATTACTTGAATACTTGATTAATAATAATAATAATAATAATGATGATTAATAAATGAGAGATAGTTCGTTCGATAACTTGACATCGATAACAAGTGTAACAGCAATTGCATAAAATTATATATATATATACATATATATATATATATTTAACATAAGATGGCTGCATCAAAATATACAACTTAACATAATGTTAATGCTATGTTAAAATTAAATATACAATTAATTCAATGGAAACAAATAATAAAAAAAAACTGCTACAACAAATTATGCAAATTATACATGCTAACGTTTTGCGTTATATATCTAAACCTAATTAATTAATACATTAATTAATTAATTAATTAATTGATGACTATATATAAATAAAATATATATATTTATATATATATACATATATATAAATACATATTTAATTTTTTTTTGTAAAACGCATTATATACATACATATATTATACATACATATTAAATAAATAAATTATTTTTATTAAATAATAATTATTATTATTTTGTAATAAATAAAAGAAGCAGCGTACATTGAGTGAAGCAACAACAAACAAAATATGAAAGCAAAAATACAACAACTCCACACATAATAAATGAAATATACAATAATTAATTGTATGTATATTAAATTTAGTGAAATACTTAAAAAATTAAACAAGAAAAACAAAAACATTAAACAACAATTATACAAAGCAACATTAATAACACTTTTTTTTTATGTAAACACTTAATTCTATATATTTTTTTTTTTCTTTGGTATAGTTATGATGTACTAGGATGTGTGAGAACAGAATAGAGGAAAGAACAGTTACCGTTAGATACCGTTAGCTGTTGTATGCTCTATATATAGTATGCATTCATATATACAGACACATAGATAAAATGGCACATACATATACATATATGTATTGTATGAATGTATTCGTCGTATCGCTGGTTTAGTTGCAATATGTAGATAAAAATACATAAAAATGAGATAAATATACATGCATAAAATATATAAATATACTAAATACATACTATATGCACACATATACAAAGCTTACATGTATGTGTGTATAATCAAAATTTTCAAATCAGAGAATTTGTTTAAGGCGTGATTCAGTTCCGCTATCGATAACGATATCGATTTCTAGCAGACTTTCTTGTAGCCGCGTTTGCTTTAATTTCGATTAAACAATTTGCAAATTGCATAAAATTATAAATAACAAATAATTGTAAAAAACAAAACGTATATATTTATTTATATTTATTATTATGCTAATTACATACAAAATATAAACAAAATAAAAAAAGAAACACAGAAACAAATAAAAATTAAATAAACTTTTTCCTAGTAATTTAGACACACACACAAACAAATTGAAGAAGAAGTAGAAGAATGCTTAGAGCAACAATCGACATGCATTAATTAATGATTTACAATAATTTTAATACAATAACAACAACATGAACAACAAGAACAACAGCTACAACACACACATATACATATACATGCACATACACAGTTATGTATACAAATTACCAATTGTAATGCTAATAATAATAATAACGATAATACTATTCATGATAACAAAAATACATAGACAAAAGAAAATAAGTTGTTGATAAAGATAAATGAAATGAACATGGAGAACACACACTGAGCAAAATTACAAAACAAACAAAAAATGCTGAAAAACATAAATAAAAAATAATAAAAATAAAAACAATAAAAAAAAACAAACAAAGAAAAAAAACATTTAAACGAATTCACATTTTTTTGCCTTATTTAATTTGTACTTTTTGTGTTCTTGTTGTTGCTAGTTGTGGTCGGGGGCGGGGTGCAATAACAGAGGAAAGAATCTTCTGTTGTTGCTTTTAAAGTACTTACCATAATTGTTGTTGTATTTCTGCTCCTCCTCTCTCCATGCCAAAATGGGCGCTCAATATTTGCATGCTCTTGTGAACTTGTTGTGCGCTAGATCGCTCTTCACTCTCTCTCTTTTTCTCATTGACTGTATTTCACCTTTTCTATTTACATATCTCTATATATACATATGTATGTAATTTCTGCTCTGTGTGTTTGTAAACAGTGTTGTCAGTTAATTTGGTAATAAAACGTAGTAGTGTTATATTAAATAAATAAGAGAAAGAAAAATCTGGTTTTTGGTAGCTAATTAAAAATAATAAAAATACCTTTTAAAAAAATTAAGATTTATGAAAAAAATAAGCCCTTAGCTTTGGGCTTCGATTATTCTACACATTTCGATGCTACTACATGTTGAGGTTATCTGGCAATCTGAAAAGAAGGCGAATTACTTTTTTAAATAGTCTGACTTTTAGCTAAAAAAATTTCAATGCAATTAGATTTCTTTTATAAATATTGACAACGAAAATGTAACCAAATTTTATTTTATTTAATATATATTTATATTTTTTATATTTTTATATTTTTTAATACTATATTGATAGCTTTTACAGTTTTAAAACTGATGTCTTGTTACTTAAAAGCCTAACTTGCCACACTGTTTGCAAAATGTAAACAAGCAGCAGCAACAACAGCAACTCTACTTCTCTTTGTATTTTATTTCTTTGAACCAACATTTACAGGTTCGCAGTCGAACAGCGCCTTGAACAGCGGCAATGGTGAAGGTGAAACCAGTGCTGTTGGTGAAGATGGTGGTGGCGGCGGGGGTAGTGCTAATGGTGGTGGTGGCAGCGCTAGCAGTGGTGACAATGGCGCAGCAGTTGAGGCTGAACAGGCGGCAGCGTCGGGTTAGCGCAAAATGGCGGCGCTCTGTTAATGTAAATGTTGTTTTTTTCGCTCTCCCCCTCTCTTATGGACAAGCAAAGCGGGGCTTAAATAAATTTAACAGCAACCAATTTACAACATTACACATACACACACACATACAACAGCATACATAACAAATGCAAATCGTAAGTAAATTCAACAAATACTAATAAAAAATATTAATTACACAAGCGCAGAAATGGAAAAATATCAGCTCACACATACACACACACCTACACTTGAGTGCAATTGTGATCCTTAAGAGTTTTTTGCCCAACCTATGAGCTTTTTTTTTTGGACTCAACGAGATCACATTGCGTGTGCCTGTGTGTGAGAGCGAGAGCGAGAGCGAAAGGATGACTTACATGTAGTATGTGTGTGTATGTATGCTTGTACATTGGACGCAAGGCAAAATATCTAGCGTAAAATATGTATTTAACAAAGTAACAAAACGTAAAGAAAAAAGAGAAATGGAAAAAATCAAATAAAAATAACAATGGAAAACACAAAGCAAAGCAAATGCCTAAATTACGCATTAATAATACATATTTATTATTAAAAAAAAACAAACACTTTATATAAATATATATACATGCATATACATACATATATAATAACAGAACCACACACACACACACGAAATAAAAAAAGAAATGTTAAAAAAATATATTAAATTAAATTAAATTAAAAACCAACAACTAAATGCATTATAGTAACAAAAAAAAAAAACAAAAAAATACACAAAATACACAAAACATAAAATTACAACAATTTGCAAACGTAATAAATTATAAGCAAATCAAGAAAGAAAAATTAGTGAAATAAATCAAAATTTTTTGTCCCATTAAAAAATAAAGTAACATCTACAACAACATTGATATAGATAACCGCAACAACAACAAAAACTACAATAATGTTATATTGTTGTCGTTTATGAATAACAACAACTTCAATCGTTTTCACAATGTATGCAAAAAAAAAGAAGAAAACCAACTAGTTAAAAGGTAAAGTAAAATATAAATAATACAAGTTTTCCCATATGCAGAAACTATATAACATATTGACATATAATCTCGATACCAATTTCGTACTATAGACAGATCTCTTCCAGTATCCAAATTCTCTTCAATCTCTTGAAAACTCCAAAAAGTATGCTACACAATTTGTATTGAAGAGAATGTGGAATTTGGAATGGGAACTGCTTGTATTTATCAACGGACCCATAACCAAATCCAAAGACATCCTCCATACTCCCCTATTTAACTAAGTATTTAGTACCGTTCTGCAGTCCAAGTCTAGCATATATATTAATAAACGATTATAATGACAAATCCGATAAGAGAAACAAAACAAAGAAAAAAAAGGATAAACATTTACTCAGCGCTGTTCCAAATTCTACTACCATTTTATCTCATGGCAAAATTTAGTAGTATGTTCATACAAAAAAGTATGCTATACATACATTTTGTTTAGTGGATGAAAATGTGGCGAATGTGGAACTGGGAACAGGGCTGAGTAAGAAAACGCTTCTAGCGCGCGACGCCACCCATTAAAATAACTAATAAATTTAAATTTACAAAGCAAAACAAAACAAAAATGGAAGAGAAACTGAATTTGAAAACGGAAGATAAATAATAAATGAAAGAAAGCAAGTTGAAAAAGATGGAGGAGGATTCTCAAATGGTAGCCATGATTATTATGCATTAATTGTAAAGTAACCGTAAACGTTTAGCTGCAATTGAAAATTTAAATTAATTTTAAAATTTATAATAAATAAAAAAAGAAAGAAAATAAATGAAAAAACACACACACAAACAAACACAGATGGCACGAGGCATATTCCATATACTCTTGTATAAGAACAACACAACACACACACACACACACAGACATCCATAGGTATATGCAAACATACTTAAATAGATGTGTATTCCAGATGGTACGTTTCGGACCATTACACAACACTGTTTTTTGCCTGCCTCAAGAGATCAAAGCAATTGCATCATCTATGGTATATCTATCTAGCATGTAATAATATCTCAGAGCCTGCCTATAGAAGATTTCCCCATCCCCATTCTACTCCAATACAAAATCAAATAAAATAAAATACTCCTTAATTTCTACGCCCCCCAAATCTCTCTTCATTTAGCAAATGTTTTCACTTCGCTTAAGCAAAAAAGAGCAAACAAAAAAGAAAAAAAAGAAAAGAAAAAAAGAAAAAAGAAAACTGTGTAATAAACTAACTGTATTTGTATATGTATATGTATTCCTAGATTCCATTATGTCTTATATTATATTTCCTATTTTTTTTTCTAAACTTAGAGAACCAAAAGAAAGATTAAGATGAACAAGAAGATGAAAGAGTAGTAAAAGATGATGAAACTTTTTGAAGGTTTTGTAGTAATATCCAAGCAAATAAAAATAAAACAAACAAAAAAAAATTACAAACTCCAAAACATTTTAGAGAATAATGTATGAAACAACTACAACAACAAATTATATATAAAATAATCTATTCACACACACACACACTCACATACATAACACTCACAAACACACACGGTATAAACTCACTTTAATTTGTAATTATAAATTCGATAAAGAATCCCAAAAAAAAATCACTTTAAAAAAATAAAACACACAAAATTAAAGAAAGCAAGAAAGATAAAATTGAAGCAAAAGGTAAAAACATGAAAAAACTACACTATAAAAATATATATAAATGAAAAATGAAAAATGAAAAACAAAAACCATTTTCAGCGTTTCGCTTAACAGAAATATGAAAACTTACATTTAAACACAACACAACAAACTAAATTGCAAATCCAAACAACAACAAAAACCCGTACAACCAAAAACAACCACAACAACAACAACAACAACATGAGAAACATAAAAAGGAACATTAATTAAATAAAAAAAAAGAAAAAACAATAAAAATTACAAACAAAAATATTATAATTACGTGTTTTAATATATGTACTTATGTAATGGAATTCTTCGTACTGATTGCATGAGTTCAAATTTCTGCAGTTTAATTTGTTCGCGTTTATTTCAGTTTATTAAATTAACTTAATCACAGAATTTCTCGTCGGACGAGAGTTTTGGAACAAGTGCATTATTTTAGTGAATCTTCTCGGAAATTCTATAGAGATTTGTATTTCCTTCGGCAAGTTGAGGTTGAGGAGCCATTGAAACCTCTCCAAGAACGTATATTTCCCTCTGCAGCGTGGAATGAAAATGTCTATGGAACTCGTCAACATATCTAAGGATGGAAAAATCTCTTGTCAGTAAGTTAAAAAAACCAAATGAACAACATTTACCTAGAAAACATATTATGGGCTGTAAGTTGCCATGATTTTAATCCAACATAAATTAAATTGGTCTGAGAAATTCAGTTTTGTCCAAGTTATTATTGTTCTAAAGTTATCAGAAAAGTGAATTATATATATATTAGGATGGCAAACATGCCTATATAAACTTACAGTAACAAAGTAACCATTTAAAAATAGTATTTGATTATGTTGAGAACGATTTCAAATTGTTTATTCGTTTTTTTTTTAGTTTGCCATACAATTCTACTAACAAAAACATAAATTTTTTTTTATCCATTTTAAAATATTTGAAATTTAGAAACAATTTAAAAACCAAAATCCACCAAGAATGAACACTTGGATCTTCTTATCCCGATAAATTTAGAATACAAATAATAAACAACAACTAACAAAGAAAAAAATAAGTACTTCCATATCATTCCATTCTTACGTCCACCTGTATTCTGTTCTGGCTTTGGTGGGCGAGGTGGCCAAGACATATCTATAAAAGGCACAACTTTCCCATTGCGAAGATCCATTTTATGTATAGGTTCCTTAAGATTAGTATATTACTTTTATTTTGTTAGCACGATTTTTGGATTTCAGTTGTGAACAGTTCGAGAGATTGATTGGAAGTGCTTCTAAAATCTACATTGAACTGAAGCCTTACCCAGGTTTGAAATATTTTCATAGGCCTATTACGTTATTACGATTATAAAGACCTGAATTCTTAGAAAGTGTTGAACAAATTCAATTATACATTTCATCACATTTGACACAAAATCAACGGTTTTATTTAAAATTTCAATTGAAAAGCATATACATATATGTATGTTATTTAATTAATCCAAAAGAATGTCCTTCATTCTACTGAAATTTGATCTATAAGTTTTCTAGGGTTATTTGTCTAGCTAATCTCAAAGATTCCTCAAGGTAGAATAGGAATATATTGTAGCATATGGTAAACATAGAGGATGATAAGGAATTGAACTGATTAAACCCAAATCGAAGCAAGGCGGTTGTTGTTTTAGTTTTATTTTAAATTTCGAATTTAATTGCATATATGAATGTATATTTAACTAATCCTAATTGGTTCCTCATGGCTTGCGTCGCTTGTTCTGATTGGGATTAATTTCAGATGCTGCTGCTGCTGATGTTGTTGTCGCATCCACAGTTCTGTGGCGCCTCTTGCTTCCGCTTCGAGCAATGCTTGCAACAGGCTTGTGGGTTGTGGCAACCGATGGTAGCACTTGCACCACACTGGGTACAGACAGTGGCAGAGGAGGAAGTGGCAACGTTGTGCCAGGTGTTGCCACTGTTTGTGGCGCCTCCTCGTAGCTGGCCAGGTGATTGGATTCCGTCTTAATGGGAGCAATCATTAGTAGATCATTGCCACGCTGTTGATTACTATTATCCTTGTCCAATCGTTCGCATTTGATATGATGAAGTGCATCTGTTGCATGTCCATTTGTCACCCGATTATCATTATTGTTGGGCTCCTCCAATGTCGGTATCGGTGCCTGTTGTTGCTGCCACTCGAGTATGCCCGTTAGCAATTTAATATACTTGATGGCCGAACGTAGAATCTCATTTTTGGATAGCTTCTTATCCGGCGGATGCGTAGGCACCAATTTCCTCAGCTCGGCAAAAGCTCCCGAGACATTTTGTTGTCGCCATCGTTCCCTTGTATTCGTAAAGACCTTCCGTACTCCACCGCCCGGTGTCGTACCAGGTGCCGTACACCCAGATAAAGTTGAGCCTGGACCATTTAGTCCTCCCGAGGAACCATTGCCAGCTGGTACCGCTTGAAAGAGATTGTGTCCACTGCCACTGCGTGGGGAATTCGACAAAGACCGACTGCCTAGGGGAGGACGAAAAATATTAGAGAACAAATTATTTTTGAAACCAACTATTTTTAAATATAGAATCAGTTTGTAGGTGAAACAATGATTGAAGTATTATTCCGCTTAAAAATCGGTCCGACTTTGAAGAAGTTGTGCAAGTTTGAAGGTAACAAAAAAAAAAAAGGTACTATTTGCAATAATTTTAGCTCTACTGTGGAGTGTCAAGGGAAAGGGTAGGAAAAAGAGGAGAGCAACGAAATGGAGAAGCGTAGCTGAAGAGGATTATAGTTTCCTTGATCTCGACACTTACCATCTCCCTGATTGCCATTGAGCACTATGTAATCTCTAAGTTCATCCTCATCCTCCTCGGTATCGTTGAGTGAAAAATCGGAAAGATCTCCATCTGAAATGGATTCCGTTTTGGGTTGCACATAGGGCGTGGCATGTCGCAAAAGGGCAGGAGGTTGACGTGTTGAATTGCCATTCACATGTCCATTTGTTTCCTCACGACGTATGTTGCTGTTGCCGTTGCCATTCCCATTTCCATTTCCATTAACCGAAGAGGAGGAACTGGAGTGACTGGCCGTGCTGCGCTCATCGGCATTGTCTGCTGCATTGGAGCTGCTGGGTAACCAGGCCATAACTGGACACGTCTGTAGTGTTCCGAGTGTCACAACGAAATGAGCAGTGATTGTGGTAGCAGCAGTGGAAGTGACAGTGGCAGCAGAGGCAGCGAAACAGGCAGGGGGTAGAAGTGGCAGCAGCAGCCAACAGTATAGATGGTAGAAAGGCAGTAGATGAGGCAGAAGCTGAGAAAGCTTCAGAAGAGACATCAGCAATGGAAACACACCCCTAGGAGCAATATCAATGGGCGGTGCCTGTCAAACGAGAGCAACCCTTAGACCTTGGACCAAACAACATGACAGTGGCTGCAAAAGTTTTGCAGAAAAAGTAGCAGAAAAATCAGCAAAAGTTGTGGAAGTGGCAGTTGATAGATCCCCACTTAAGATTGAGGTTGTGTCTTGTCAGGACTGACTTCCGACAATGCCTCGTGCCGTATATTAAAGATGGGCCTTGGAGCATTTGATAGTTCAACCGATTCGCGCTTGCCAGGCTGTTGCTGTTGCTTCTTGGAGGACTTTGCCGCATCTTGGCAAGCAGGTAGTTTGAAGGACATGGTGAACATCGGTTTGGACTTGGGAGGTGTCGGTGTGTTCAGACTTAGTTGCATAGTTAACGGAGGATTGATGAAGAACATTTTATCCTTGCGCTCATGTCCTTGGAAATTCATGCGCAACTCCACATTATATTTGCCATCAAAGACATCATTGGGTTTATAAACATATGTGGTTGAGGACATTGAACTGTCCAGATAATCCACTTGCAGTTCCACAGGAAAATCCGTGCTCAACACCTCGGTTATTTCAAAGGGCGATGCATCCGCCACATGGAGACGAAGGGGAAGGCGTGGTGACATTCGGAATGTAACACGCTTCACATAATGTCCCATATCGACATTATCCTGAGCTTTGATATAAACACACCATGTGGGCTCAAAGTTAAATGGGCCAAAGTCATCGGTTGCTTCCGGTGTGCAACCAATTATCAAATTCTTGCAGATTATTAAACCATCTCCCGTGGCATTATCCCCATCATTGCTGCTCTCCCGATAACGTCCTGTACCCGATAGAGAGGGACTACGACAATAACTCACCCTCTGACAGCCATCGACAGTATACGAATATAGATTTGAATAGCTCATATCGATTCAATCTAAGAAGGAATATGGATTAAGCACAAGAATATATTACGCTATGCACAAATTTGGTAAGTTCTTCAATAAAACTTGGTTTATCCAATTATACTTTTACTTTTGCACAATTTTAACTCCGGGTCTGACTAAAAATTGTAAGAAGTGTAATAGAGTCAGTATTTAAATTACTTGTTAGATAAGATTTAGATAAGCTACTAAGTTGAATTTCGTTCCGATAATATTCGTAACTAACTTTTTGTTAACTATGACTTGCACTTCTTTGATTCAATTCTCGATCAGAACTCAGTTAATAAACAAGCTATCCATCTGAAAATTTGTATGCAAGCTGATAAAAGAGTCTTGGTTAAATAACAGTCAAGAAACTAAAAGATTTTTAACTTACTGCTATGACTATTACAATTAAACTGAAGCCTATCAACGAATTTCTAATACGATAAATTGAGTTTACCCTGTTTTACCAAGTGACTTTACCCTGTTTTACCCTTTTGTCCTAGGATCAAGTTAATTGAACCCCACTCAACTGTAACTAATTGTAGAGATCCCTGTTAAAAGATTGTAACGCCTTCGCTTCACTTCACCCAAGGATTAAAAAACTTGAAGAAAAAGTTGTTGCAAGTGAAGCGTGGAAATTTCAACGCTTCGAACTTTTTAAATTGTCATCTGCGATTTGCGATTTGTGTATACGCAAATATTTTTACGCCCTGGTATTTGAAAGTCTCCTCGGTTTAACTGGAACTACCAACTCCCCCTCGTTCTCATAACATCCTCATTTATCTTGCAACCCCTAAAAGTTGAGATGAGAATTCCATGTCCTTTGTCCAATGAGACAAGATTTATGCGCAGGCGCTAATATTGAAATGGGCGGAGCTTGTAAAACAACCCCCTTGACTTTAACTTCTCCCCTCCCACAACACCCTACGACCCTTTACCTTTACCTATGCATATTGTACTTTCTGCAGTTCATTTGTTTCTCGTTCACTTCAGTTTATTAAATTAACTTACTCACAGAATTTCAATTTTCTTCTTGTCGGACGACATTTTTTGACCAAGTGAAATATTTTAGTGAATCTTCTCGGAAATTCTATAAAGATTTGCATTTCCTGTCGGCATATGAAATTTTTACCGTCGGCAAGTTGAGGTTGAGTGTTTATTTTCCTCTGCAGCGTGGAATGAAAATGTCTTTGGAACTCATCAACATACATATCTAAGGATGGAAAATTGAATTAAATATATAATATGAGGATAGCAAACATGTCTATATAAACTTACAGTAACAAAGTAACCATTTCAAAATGGTATTTGATTATGTTGAGAACGATTTCAAATTGTTTATTCGTTTTTTTTTTTAGTTTGCCATGCAATTCTACTAACAAAAACAAAAATTTTTTTTTTATCTATTTTAAAATATTTGAATTTTAGAAACAATTTAAAAACCAAAATCCACCAAGAATGAACACTTGCATCTTCTTATCCCGATAAATTTAGAATACAAATAATACACAACAACAACTAACAATTCAGAAAATAATAAGTACTTCCATATCATTCCATTCTTACGTCCACCTGTATTCTTTGGTGGGCGAGGTGGCCGAGACATATCTATAAAAGGCACAACTTTCCCATTGCGTAAATTCATTTTATGTATAGGTTCCTTAAGATTAGTATATTAGTATTTATTAGTTTTTTTTTTGGAAATAAATTAAAATTACTTTTATTTTGTTAGCACAATTTTTGGATTTCAGTTGTGAACAGTTCGAGAGATTGATTGGAAGTGCTTCTAAAATCTACATTGAACTGAAGCCTTACCCAGGTTTGAAATATTTTCATAGGTCTATTACGTTACTACGATTATAAAGACCTGAATTCTTCAAAAGTGTTTACGCAATTAATTTCATAATTTTTGACACCAATAAGGGATTAAAATAGTACATATGTATGATAAAAAAAAAAACACATTAAAAATAAATTTAAATATTATATATTATTTATAATTAAAAAGAAACTATTTACCCAGCAAAATCTAAGGAAAATTTAAAATCCATAGTTTGTAAATAAATAAAATAATAATAACAGATACTATGGACATTATAATAATACTGATTGTTTATTGTGTCAAAAACAAACTGCTTTAGTTTAAAATTGTAGAAAGGAAAGTTATTTTTTTTCTTTTAGTTACTTTAGGGGACGTTTTTTCGTTGTTAATATTATGCATTAACAACAATTTTTTGGGTTAATGTCGCTTATGTATTTTTGTCGGTTAGGAATCGTTAAAATAGATATAATTTGTATAATAACAATATACAATTTGTGAATTATTCAATTACAAATACTGGATTAGTTTTCACAATTTGTAAAGGTTAACAACTTGAAAGTCTTTTGAGTTTAACTGAATTTTTTCCGATGCGAGTTTTTCGCGGAGAAAAGCTCATTGAAAATTTCGATAGCACCTTTATCAGGTTTTAATCGCAACTTATTTCATATTCATAAGCAGATGAAGGATATCAATTTGCAGTCAACGCAGTCATCAGTTTGGGATTAGACCAGACACTTGGCCAGCTCATTTGGGCCTGAGAACTTGTGCTTAATCCAGCTCACAGACATCCTGCCGCGCGCCAACAACAACACCAACAACACCAATAACACCAACAACAACATAGAGAAAGGCAGCAATATCAACAACAGCATCAGGAAGAACAACAACAATGGCAACAACCCTCAAACGGCCACCAGCAATTCATAAGCGGATTTGAGGCAATCAAATCAAAGTTGCACCACAAAAAAAAAAGTAAGAGTATTATATTAACTTACCTGACTATATGATACCCTAAGTATTTTAGGAGAAATAGTAAAAGTTAAAATTATTAGATTGATAAAATGGTAAAAAAGATAAAATATGATATTTTATTGAATTATTAAATTAATAAAACATGTTAGTGATCGTCCGACATTTTTCCCGGTAGAAGTACTTTTAAAAAGGATATAGACCGACGGACGGAGACAAACGAACATTAAGATAAAAAAGTGTATTTAATTTCCAAACCGGTAGCAGAAACTTTCCATTATTTCACCAAAAAAATACTTTACATTGATCAAAGATTTAAAATAATTCAATTTAATTTTTATCAAAGTAAGTAGACAATTTATTATGGCTAGATTGACAACGTTGTGGATGCTGATTAAGAATATATCGAGCCCTTCCTATGTATATAAGTGCTAAATGCATTAACATATAGTATATAAATCTGATTTATTAAAAAAATAGTTTCCATTTTGCTGAAGATAACGAAATATAAAATTTTTCTAAAATTAAAATTAGGTTGTATTCTATAAAAATAAAAAAAATAAAAATAAATAAAATATGGTTTTGGGAGGCTCAATATCTATGTATGTGTAAACTTTATAGTGTCTGTCAAGACTCCTTCTTTCTATTACATAAATAAAAATTCCCTATTAATCTAAAAGTACAGGGTATAACAAAGAAAAGCAAGTCAAAAGTCAACTCGAGTCGTCGCGACGACAGCTTCAAAATGAAAATGAAAATCAAAATCAAATTAGCACCACTTTTGGTAGCTAATTTTGTTATCATTCGTTAGCAGTGCGTGTGTGGCAAGGGGTGGGGGTGTTGTGCCACGTGTGGCACTAAAGATAAGATTCAAAAATCAACAAACAGCAGACACACGACTCGACCACACGTGTCCCTTTAACCATAAGCTAAAGCTGAGCTCAAACTGAAAGAGATGCTAAAAAATAAGTAAAACTTGCAGCTGCGTTGTTGCTGGCAAATCGATATGTTCTGGACACGCCCCATGGCTGCCACGCCCTTCCCCTCCCCTCCCCTGGCAAAGTGGTGCGTGCTTCACACCCACTCGAAATCCACCCGAAAGTGTCTACAATTATTAAATAAATTTCAATTACGTTTACGTGGTCAGAAAATTCCCACTAAGATCCTGTGATGCTCCTGCAGCTGATAAAGGACACATTACTGCACAATGGGCGGTAGACTGTGGACGGTGGGTGTAAGCGAATATTGAGATGAAATCAATTCAGAAAACCTAGTATCGTAGCTTAGTATTGTAAAGCTTTACAAAGTGTAAATCTTTGTAGGTGTAAATAACATAAAGTTTCCTTTTCTCAGCTACAGATATTTTCCAAAATATTTAAATAAAAACACAAAGTATTAATTTTATTTCAATTAAGATATTTGTATTTTTCCAGGTTGTTTAATTATAATTTACGGTTCAAGCGTTCTTTTATTTTTAAAATCCTAGCCCCTCTTATTTCTCCATTCTTACACAGTTTCATTTCCTTTATTAAAAAATGAACGCTTGTTTTGTTTAAATGTTGTTTATGTTACAACTCACTCGGCCATAATAATCCTTAAGCAGTGTTAAATATGCGCATTTGATGCCGATCGGTTGTAGAACACCCCTGTTAGTTCCGGCTCCGAACCATGGATGGCGCCACTTAAAATATAGTTCCGGCAATGAACCATTAATGGCGCGCCACTTTTCAGCGAAGCGTTTTTTAGAAAAACCGTTATATCTCCGCCATTTTAAGGATTATTTTGATGTCCTTTGGCCCACAGATAGTCCTTGTTGTACTCAATCAGAATCAGTAACAAAAAGGACGAAAGTCCTTTAAACAGCCAAGTTACAAGGACTTTTTTGTATAGAGAAAATGGCTAATATCTCGGCTATATCCTTGCGTATCCTGACGAGTCCTGTGTCAAAAAAATTGTCTTATCCAGGACTATCAGCTGGCCAAAGGACATCCAAATCGTCCTTGTAGTTTCCGAGATAGCACGGATTTTCTGTTTTCGTCCTGTTTCTCAGCGATTCGAGACTGAAATTTTACAAGTGTTGGATTCTTAGATGACCCCATAATTTTTTGATGCCAATCGATAGATTTCGTCCTTGCGAATCTAGCAAGACATGTCCTGTCAAAATGCGCAAGGATACGGCCGAGCTAGAGCTCATTTTCTTCAAAGGATAACACATTTTATTAGTTTTTTGCTCTTAACTTGGCCATATCCTGCAGGATCTTAAATTTTTTTATGCCAATCGATAGATTTCGTCCTTGCGAATCCAACGAGACATGTCCTGTCAAAATGCGCAAGGATATGGCGGAGTAAAAGCAAAAAAACGTTAAAGGACATCATATTTTAGTTTTGTTTAAGCTCTAGCTCGGCCATATCCTGCAGGATTTCAAAAGGACATACCTTTTTGTAATCACCGTTGGCAGGACTATCTGTTGGCATTCAAGGATTTCCAGGATCTGCCAAAAAAAATTCCCAAAAATGTCCCAAGGGGTAAGTATGGAAAAATTGGTCAAAATTGGTAAAAACGCAAAAATTACGCCGTATCTCCGCCATTTGAAGGACTATTATGATGTTCTTTGGCCCACAGATAGTCCTTGTTGTACTCAATCAGAATCAGTAACAAAAAGGACGAAAGTCCTTCAAACAGCCAAGTTACAAGGACTTTTTTGTAAAGAGAAAATTGACCATATCTCGGCTATATCCTTGCGTATCCTGACGAGTCCTGTGTCAAAAAAATTGTCTTATCCAGGACTATCAGCTTGCCAAAGGACATTCAAATCGTCCTTGTAGTTTCCGAGATATTACGGATTTTCTGTTTTCGTCCTGTTTCTCAGCGATTTGAGACTGAAATTTTACAAGTGTCGGATTCTTAGATGACCCCATAATTTTTTGATGCCAATCGATAGATTTCGTCCTTACGATTCTAGCAAGACATGTCCTGTCAAAATGCGCAAGGATATGGCCGAGCTAGAGCTAATTTTCTTCAAAGGATAACGCGTTTTATTAGTTTTTTGCTCGTAGCTTGATTATATCCTGCAGGATCTCAAATTTTTTGATGCCGATCGATAGATTTCGTCCTTGCGAATCGAACGAGCCATGTCCTGTCAAAATCCTGCAGGATATGGCGGAGTAAGAGCAAAAAAACGTTAAAGGACATCATATTTAAACAGAAAACCCGCTATATCTCCGCCATTTAAAGGACAATTTTGATGTCCTTTGGCATACACACTGTCCTTGCTCTCCTTCATCGGAATATGTCATCAAAAGGACGAAAGTCTTTGAAACAGCCAAATCAGCATGTTCAGAGATCATGCAACTTTGCTGATCCTTGCCGTATCCTGACGAGTCCTTTGTCAAAAAAAGCGCCTCAATCAGGACTAGCAACTGACCAAAGGACATCAAAATAATCCTTAAAATGGCGGAGATATAACGGTTTTTCTAAAAAACGCTTCGCTGAAAAGTGGCGCCATCCATGGTTCGTTGTCGAAACTATATTTTTAAGTGGCGCCATACATGATGCGAAGCCGGAACTATGGCTTGTAGCATACTTTTAGGCGAAATAAAATAAGGCAAAACTATGGCTTGTAGCATACTTTTAGGCAAAATAAAATAAGCCCTAGTTCCGGCTCCGAACCATGGATGGCGCCACTTTTCAGCGTAGCGTTTTTTAGAAAAATCGCTATATCTCCGCCATTTGAAGGACTATTTTGATGTCCTTTGGTCAGTCGCTAGTCCTGATTGAGGCGCTTTTTTTGACAAAGGACTCGCCAGGATACGGCAAGGGTATAGCTAAGTTGCATGATCTCTGAACATGCTGATTTGGCTGTTTCAAGGACTTTCGTCCTTTTGATGACACATTCCGATGAAGGAGAGCAAGGACAGTGTGTATGCCAAAGGACATCAAAATCGTCCTTTAAATGGCGGAGATATAGCGGGTTTTCTGTTTAAATATGATGTCCTTTAACGTTTTTTTGCTCTTACTCCGCCATATCCTGCAGGATTTTGACAGGACATGTCTCGTTCGATTCGCAAGGACGAAATCTATCGATCGGCATCAAAAAATTTGAGATCCTGCAGGATATAATCAAGCTACGAGCAAAAAACTAATAAAACGCGTTATCCTTTGAAGAAAATTAGCTCTAGCTCGGCCATATCCTTGCGCATTTTGACAGGACATGTCTTGCTAGAATCGTAAGGACGAAATCTATCGATTGGCATCAAAAAATTATGGGGTCATCTAAGAATCCAACACTTGTAAAATTTCAGTCTCCAGTCGCTGAGAAACAGGACGAAAACAGAAAATCCGTAATATCTCGGAAACTACAAGGACGATTTGAATGTCCTTTGGCAAGCTGATAGTCCTGGATAAGACAATTTTTTTGACACAGGACTCGTCAGGATACGCAAGGATATAGCCGAGATATGGTCAATTTTCTCTTTACAAAAAAGTCCTTGTAACTTGGCTGTTTGAAGGACTTTCGTCCTTTTTGTTACTGATTCTGATTGAGTACAACAAGGACTATCTGTGGGCCAAAGAACATCATAATAGTCCTTCAAATGGCGGAGATACGGCGTAATTTTTGCGTTTTTACCAATTTTGACCAATTTTTCCATACTTACCCCTTGGGACATTTTTGGGAAATTTTTTTGACAGATCCTGGAAATCCTTGAATGCCAATCGATAGTCCTGCCAACGGTGATTACAAAAAGATATGTCCTTTTGAGATCCTGCAGGATATGGCCGAGCTAGAGCTTAAACAAATCTAAAATATGATGTCCTTTAACGTTTTTTTGCTTTTACTCCGCCATATCCTTGCGCATTTTGACAGGACATGTCTCGTTGGATTCGCAAGGACGAAATCTATCGATTGGCATCCTGCAGGATATGGCCAAGTTAAGAGCAAAAAACTAATAAAATGTGTTATCCTTTGAAGAAAATTAGCTCTAGCTCCGCCATTTAAAGGACGATTTTGATGTCCTTTGGCATACACACTGTCCTTGCTCTCTTCCATCGGAATGTGTCATCAAAAGGACGAAAGTCCTTGAAACAGCCAAATTAGCATCCTTAGAGATCATGCAACTTTGCTGATCCTTGCCGTATCCTGACGAGTCCTAAGTCAAAAAAAGCGCCTCAATCAGGACTATCAACTGACGAAAGGATATCAAAACAGTCCTTCAAATGGCGGAGATATAGCGTTTTTTCTAAAAATCGCTTCGCTGAAAAGTGGCGCCATCCATGGTCCGTTGTCGAAACTATATTTTTTTTAAGTGGCGCCATCCATAGTTCGGAGCCGGAACTAACATGGGTGTTCTACAACCAGATCAGATGGGCATATTTAACACCTCTTAAGGATTATGGCCGAGTGAGTTGTAACATAAACAACATTAAAACAAAACAAGCGTTAATTTTTTAATAAAGGAAATGAAAATGTGTAAGAATGGAGAATATGTACATAGTGGGAAAGAGAATATAATTTCTTAGTCAACAATAAGTACTACACATTCAATTTAGGTATCCAAATTAGATTGATAAGCGCTTGATGAGTTCACATTCGAGTTGGAGGTTGAAGCAGATGCAGATGTGGATGCGAATGTGGAGTTAATTATTTGACCTTCGAGAAGGCCGTACAAAGCATTGCTGCTAATCATCTGCTGTTGGCCGCTGCTGACGTTGCTCAGCGGTATGCTGGAATTGGTGCTGTCCCCCAGTTCCTGCAACATTTCGCCGAAAATGTTGCCCATGCTGTTGCTGCCGGTTGTGCTGTTGTTGGTGGCATCGTCACCTGGTTGCATTTCGAGAATGTTGAGGAAATCGTTGCCATTGAATTCATGATGTTGTGGCTGCTGCTGTTGTTTCTGCATGCTGCCCTGACTCTCCTTCATTAGGTTATCATACTCCTGCAGCACGCTATTGAACTCTGCGATTTCAGCACGATTCCTTGTTATCACCTTGTGTTTGTAATAATTGTGCACTTGCGTCAACGATGTTCCTGTCATGCTCAAATAGGCCTGCTCCAAGGGCTGCGATATTCGGTGACAAAGCTGCGCATAAACTCCTCCGTTGCATCGGTCAACTACATTACGGCTAATTCGGAGCAGTCCGTAAATCCCGCCAGTCGCAGCAGACCACACATGACTTTGCGCAGCGTGTGGCGGCAAATGTTGCTTGAGATCTCTGGATAAGATTGTGGATCACCCCTCGAATATGCGGTGTCCCCTGTGGGTATAAACCAGATGGGCTTCTGGAACTTTTGCTCACCAATCAATTCGGCGGCATTCTCTGACGGAAAGTCCACCTCAGGGATTTAACAAATAATTCGATGTACCCTGTAAAAAACATAAAATATATTATTATCAAATATTAACCATGATAAATATTAGCTGAATATAGATTCTAAAGTGAAGCGCTAACCAAATCCAAGAGGCACTTGTTTTTAGTTGTCAAAACAATTACTTGACCAACTGTAATTTAAGGGCTTACATTTCTGTTGGAGTATGAGTCAATAAGGGATTGCAGCACTTCGGTCTGTTTCATCACTTCGATGGTTTGTGTGATCAGCGGGCTCTTAAGTTCAATATTGTCGCTGTGTGGTGGTAAGCTGTAAGTAAGTGAATTTGTTGCAAACAGTGGCCACTGTGTACTTACTGTTTATCCATCGGCAACAGCTCGCCGCGCTGTCATATCGCATCCAGTTTGGGCTTCTTTGCTGCTGTTGTCAAATATTTGTCGGATGTGAATGCACAAGTGTCCTCATCAGTAGGCGCCATGGCGCCCCAATGTTCGGTTTACATTCTTTACTTATAATTTACTATAATATACTTATTGCTATTTTTCACATGTTTTATGGCTTTATGCTTGCTTGACGATGAAAGAAAACTATCGATAGCATAAAAAAGCATATCTATGTTTTTACTTCCGATGTTTCGACAGAAACCTATCGATACGTAGATAGAGCGCTCAAATTTAAATATGTACATCTCTATATTTATTTTACATAATTGAAAATGCCGTAATTTTGCAAAAAAAACTAAAGTAAATTCACGTTCTATCTAAAGTTCATCAATATCTTTAAACTTTCGTTAAATAATAATTCAAATTAAACTGTATAAAACAATTGGGCACATTTTTTCAATGTCCATATAAGGTCTCAATTGACTATCCGAATGATAAACAGACGTAAAATGTATAGAAACTAATGTCCAATGTCAAAGATATGTGACAAATTAAGCTTCTTCGGAAATTGGCTTTACAATATTATAGTTATATTTAAATTTTGTTTATTTAGGCTTTCATCTTTTTGGAGCTTTTAGACGAGGTATCCTCAGTTTTACGCTTCTTTTTTTCTTAGCTGATTCCAGGGCTTCTTCATCGACATCGCCACCGTTTGTTACTGATATATCCAAGCCTTTTTTGACTTTACTTTTCCGTTGCTTGACGCTGCTGTCCTCTTTCAGCTGTTTATCACCGTCAGGTTTATCGTCGTCGTCATCTTCAGCGTTTGTAAGATCCACATAGTTTGAATGTGCGCTACTTGTCATGAGCTTGGGGAAGACGCCCGTTAAGACAGATTGACGGAAATCGTGCTCCTTTTCCTCTAACGTTTGCGTCGTGGCCAACATCTTGCTGCGTATGCTATAATAATTCGAAGTGGAGCGTAAGTTGACAGTCGCCTCGGTACTTTTCTTTTCCGCCAATCGCAACTTCTTTGATGTCTTTTTGTCCACTTTGATAAGTTCCTTATAGTTGCGCCCAAAGAACGGATGACGCACAGGTAACTTTAACTTTAGTGGATTACTTTGTTTTGGTAGTGATGAATCGGTTTCCTGCTCAGCGCTGGGTTTCTCCATATTTAGACGCTTGCTGACGATCATGTTACCAGCCAATGCCATTCGGCGTAATGTATACTTACCCTTTGCATTAACGTAACCAATGGACTGATTTAATGGCTCTGCATAATTTGTGGTGCGCACTTGAAGATTATCCACATAGCGGCGTCCAGGCATTTTAATGCGTTTGTTGGTCAAGGCACTAAGGTTTATTCCCTTGGGACATAGTACCACCCAGGCGTCATGGATGGCGGGGTCAAAGTCCTCTAATTCAGCGGCACTTTCCCTGTCGAAAAGATCTTTAGGAACCTCAATGTGATCAATCTCTTCCAGAAATTCATTTTTGCAGACTTTGTAGGACGACCGCTGTAAACCTATATTGCTTTCCTTTCTTTTCTCATATTTCACTTGTGTAAGTTTGATCTGAAAGGATATTGGCTATGTTAGCACACATTATATGTTTGCATTGAGTTTTACTCACATCTTTTTGGTCATCCGACTCCGTATTTAAATACATTATAAACAAATGTAACAAACAAGCAGCGTATGGAAAACAAGAGCGGCCACTGCAC